>OX276335.1:173362935-173934010 GCA_946251815.1 Dasysyrphus albostriatus
TAGTGGAGAATGCTTTTGGGATTTTGGCACAAAAATGGAGGATTTATTTCAGACCAATGGCAACAAAAGTTGAAACCACAATTCTGGTTGTCGAAACGACATGCATCTCCAAAACTTTTTGATTGATAGGATATGTGACATGAACTTTGATGCCATGGAGGAATACCCTACCTTGGGAAATCCTTTCAACCAAGTTGCAACCGATTCAAGGAGAGCAACAAACTTGGCGTTTGAAGTTCGTGAAAAATTCGTGGAATTCTTCAATAATTAAAAAGTATATAATTATATTTTAAAAAATTATTCATACATATTTTAAAATAAAATATATATTTAAAACTGTAGTTTTAGGTATAATAAACTTGATAGGCGAGGCAACGTTTAAGCCGTCAACGGAACTGTTTGGAACTTCTAATCTAAAAGTATTTGCAGCGGGAGGTAAACTAAAATAATTCAAATATTCTTTAAATATAATAAATTTATTGAATCCCCAGATTTCCAAGAAGGACAGTCACTGGTGATGCGGCCAATTTATGAGGGCCAAGGAGCTGCACGTCAAGTGGACTAATACCTGCTGGGCCATCCTAGCACCTTGCCTGGACTAATATTTAGGAAAGTGTAAATTTATCTTTTCCCATTTTATCACACTACCCTCCCTATTCCATAATTAAACTATTAAAATGTTAAATGAATAGATCTAGAAATAAACTAATGGTTATAATATTTTATAAATCTTAAATATGAATAAAATTTATGTTTTCTTTTTTGCCATCATAGCCGTAAAAAAATAACTTTAAAAATAGTTTTGAGCTATGAAAAACAAAATTCTTTTTTAATTTGATTTTTGATGGAATACAAACTTACAGTCTTAAAGTACATTTTGTTGGTGAAAACGGTGGTGTTAAAGATGCGGCGGGTTTCAATAAAATGGATCCCAAAAGCAAGGATGCAGATTTGTTGCAAATTATCTCAGGATTCTAAATTTGAACCTATTTTGTACATAGGCGTGAAGACATTTTTACATGTCTGGGAAAAAAATTGTTAGAAATTAAAGAAAGATCGCACTATGATGTTCTATATCTTTTTGGAGAGCTATAATTGTGTTCTCGATTTTATTTCAAGTTGATTGAATGAATAGTTTTTTAGAAATTTAGTTTCAACATTTAAGAACAAAAATTTAATTTTTGTCTTCTTTTTTTATTTGTTCAAAATTTTGCATAAGAAGGGTATAGTTTTCCCAAAATTTAATATTCTAATGAATTCTTATTCGAACACAAGAAACTGCTTGTTAATTTGTACAATAGTTTCTAAAATTAAAGGGAAAAAGTGTATTTTTACCACAAAAAACATTTTTGCGTGTTTTTTCTTGTACATGTACATCTAGTAGAGGTAAAATAGTACATCAGAAAGGCCTTCGAATAAAAAAAAAATGGTAGCAATATGAAACTTTGTGAAAACGTTTCATGTACCATGAGAATAAAGAATCAAAAGAGTCTATACAAATATTTTACATTGAAGGGTGTTTTTTGAGGGGAGAGGCGTGGAAATTGTGGTGTATCAAACGGAAAAATTTACCTTGGTACAACCTAGGCAAATGACACATATTTTTAGAGTAGTTTTTAATGCTGAATCAAATGACACCGAAACCAAGTCAATACGACCTCATTTTTATGTTAGGATGACTGTATTTTCAGTATAAATGTTAAATATCACCGAGAGCCAGTTGGAAATAGTGGTCCAATGGCGAAACTTGACATGGTTCATTCCTCATTAAAAAACAATGATCAGAAGAATCTAAAAAAAATATCAGTGGTAAAAACTTGTTTTTTTGGGAGGGTGGGCCATTGGTCGGATTATAACCATAAAACCAATTTAAAAAAATGGTACCACCATGAAACTTAGTAAAAATGCTTTATGAACTAACAGGGTGAAGAATCAAAAGGGTTTATACAAATATTTTGCATGGAAAGGTGTTTTTTTAAGCAATTGGAAAGTGTAGTGTTATTTTTCGAAATTCTTTGAAAAGGATGGTAGCCTCAAGAAACGTGGTAAAAATGTTTCATTTAATACGAGAGTGAACAGTAAAAGAAATTTACAAAAATAGCCGTTTTCCTTTGGAGGTGGCAAAGTACTTGTGAGCACTGTTGCCATAATCTCAAATTTCACTAGGCTATATTTCAGATTTCATAATGCTTAATCGTATGGGAACTTAAAAAATAGAATGACAGATTTCAAAATCCATTGTTTGCACCTATTTTATGTTACAAGACATTTGTTATCAATGATTAAAAATAGCTATTGATAATGTTATACAAATATTTATTTTTTTAAAAAAAATAGACTTTTAACTCTATAAAAAAATAATTGATTCAGATATTAATAGCTTAGTATTTTAATATTTGAAATATGTTTGTTTGCACAGAACCAAATCCCAGCGTGAATTTGAATTCAGCCAATGGCGATGGTGGGATGATGGATTTAATTTGACCAGTGTCATAACGTAAATTAAGCTGTTTGTTAAACAACAGATTTTTCATTGTGTCGATGAATTTATTTCATAATTCAACTTATATTACAATAAAAAATTATAACACACATTTACTGACTTAAAAATCATCCGATAAATTATCAAATTTCTATTCAAAATATTAAGTAAGTAACCATAATTCATCTTGATTATATAGGGTGATTTTTTAAGAGGTTTAGAACTTTAAAAAAAAAACACAAAAAATTCGAAAAAATGAATGAAATATTTATTTGAATCGATAGTTTGAACCTTGCAATTTAATGTTTAAAGATAATTTCATGCAAATGTTGACCGCGGCTGCGTCTCAGGTAGCCCATCCGCTGAGTCCAATTTTGGCATACTCTTTCACACATATCGGCCGGTATCTCACGAATGAATGCATGGATGTTGGCTTCCAGTGCGTCAATCGAAGCGGGCTTGTCCCTATAGACATTAGCCTTGACATACCCCCACAAAAAATAATCTAATGGTGTCAAATCGCACGATCTAGGCGGCCAATTGACCGGCCCGAAACGTGAAATTAACTGTTCACCAAACTCGCCTCGCAATTGCGCCATTGTTTCGCGTGCTGTGTGGCATGTGGCACCGTCTTGTTGAAACCACATATCATGCAAGTCAAGAACTTCCATTTCGGGCAAAAAAAAGTTTGTTATCATCGCTCGGTAGCGTTCACCATTGACAGTAACGCTGCGATTCGCATCATCTTTGAAGAAATATGGCCCAATAAAGCCGCCGGCCCATAAACCGCACCAAACAGTGGCTTTTTCGGGATGCATTGGTAGCTGTTGCAATGCTTTTGGCTGATCTTCACTCCAAATGCGGCAATTATGCTTATTTACGTATCCATTCAACCAAAAATGAGCCTCATCGCTGAACACAATTTTTCGATAAAAAGCGCGCGATGAACATTTCGAACCGAGCACGAATTTTGATAGTAAAATTCAATAATTTGCAAGCGTTGTTCATTTGTAAGACGATCCATGGTTAAATTGCAAACCAAACTGAAGCTGTTTGACAGTGACACAAGGTACTAAACACACGTCAGCTGTCAAAACCAGTGTTGCCAAAACCAAACCAGCTAAAAAATCACCCTTTATAATTAAATATTTTTTAAAATCAAATTTAGCATGATAGAATGCTAATCAAAGACAGATAATGCTTAAAAAGCATTTAGCATTATTTTAAAAGTTAAAAATCTTTTTCACTGCTGTATTATGCTAGGTCTAGCATTTATAATGCCATTATGGCAACGCTGCTTGTGAGTAGATTAAACCCTAATCTAGTACTATCAACTACACATGCTCTCATGGCGATAGTAGATACATTTTTCATGGGAAAGCAGTTTGATGTGTTCCATTGAAAAAAACTGGCAAAGTACTTGCAAGTACTTCGCCACCTCCAAAGGAAAACGCCTAATATCAGGGGTGAAAGGGTGTTTTCGTGTGTTTGAGTAAAGTCAGTGTTACTTATTTTTGGAAACAATTTGTTTTTGAAAAAAGTTTTATACTTTCCTGCACACATAAAAAACTCCCTTTTAGTTTTGACATTTTTATATACTCTTTTTAATCTTCATTTTGATAGTTCAGAACACACTTTTACCACGTTTCATCGTTGTATCATTTTTTGTATAGGTTTTATGGTAATAAACCCACTTTAACCAAACTCACCAAAAAACAACTATTCACCACAGATTTTTTTGACTGTTTTGATTATTATTTTTTACGACAAATAAACCATTGAAGCCACGTTTCAACAATGGACCATTATTTTCAATCGGTTTTCAGTAATATTTAACTTTTGTACTGATAATACAGTCATGCTAATATAAAAATGACAATAACTTTTTTTCTCGAAGGTTGTATTGACCTGGTTTTAGTATCATTTGATTCAGCATTAAAAACTACCTTAGAAACATGTGTCACACGATTAGATTGTAGCAAGGTTAATTTTTCAGTTTGATACACCACAACTTCCCCCCCTCTACCCCTTTAAAAAACACCCTTCGATATGAAAAATTTGTATAAACTCTTTTGATTCTTCATTGTCATTGTGCATGAAACGTTTTTACTAAGTTTTATGATGGTACTAATTTTGTTTGTTTCATTTATCCTATTTTACCTGTACTAATCAGACCATGCATCAGATCCGTTAGTCTTAATATTTGTAAAGTTATTTTTTGTAGCTGACACTGGCCCACTAATTAATTAAAGTTTTCGAACTTGAAGGCCGAAGCAATAATGGTAAAAAGCTTCATTTGACACGTACACGTTTTAGTATTATAATGCATCATATGCTAAGCACCCTGCATTTGCTCTTATGCTATTTAATATACTATTAGTCGCTATAAATATAGAATTGCCAAATTTTGAAAAGTTGTCTCCTAGAAACTTTAAGGTCTACCGACACGGTTCTGGTATCAAATTAAAGCTAAGGCAATCAACTTGAAATCGTAGAACAAAGTTATATTAAATAACAGCTTTTTAGGGTTCTAATCAGCAATAACTGAAAAAAACGTGATTTTTTGAATTAATACTTTTTTTAAATAAAACTTTGACTTTGAAATTCAATATCTCAAAAACTATTCATTAAATCAACTTGAACAATACATACAAATCAAGAATAGAATTATAGCTTTCCAAAAAGATATTGAACATCATAGTGTGATCTTTCGTTGATTTTTAACAATTTTTTTCCCAGCCATGTCAAAATGCTTTCACGCCTATATACATATATATGCCTATAACTCAAAAAAGGGATCATCAGGTACGATTTGGAGGTTTCTAAATTTAGAATCCTGGGATCATTTCCAAACAAATCTGCATCATTACTTTTGGGATCCATTTTTGTAATACCTACCGTGTCTTTAAGACCACCGTGTGAACGCATAACCGAAATATGAGTGTGAGGGTTTGTAGGTGCAAACATTTTGATATTGAATTCAAAAGTCTGGCAGGATTTTTTGATGCCCGTGCAGGGGACAAAGGGTTAAAAATCACGGTTCCAATTTTTATGTCAGGGGTAAAACCTACTTCAATTAATTTTGTTTTAAATAGGAAATGATGCTTTGTCCAAGTATTCTATTCTATTCTACTCCACTAAGCCTGATGGAGCCATAAACTCCGCGAAGCTTTATCGCGCAAATCGCCTAGATTTAAAATAAAATCATGGTCGGAAGTTGCGATGTTGAGTTCCCCATACGTCTCAAGGGTCCACAGCCACAATCACGGCACCTTCAGCTCTTATGAACTTGATTCATTTATCGCATGGTTAAGCCGAAGCATTCGAGAAAATGGTCGAGGTAGGTGTTTTGGTGGAAAACTACCAAAAATTCAAAATACTTTTGGTGTGTATCTTTCAAACGGTTGATGCCACCTTATTGGAATCTGCTTTAGGTCCTTAAAAAAGATGCATCAAATTTTTTGATTTCAAGACAGTAAATACAAAAATCAGTCTTGAGATCAATGTAGGTTTCTTGATTGAAATCGGACGAAAATTCAAAAAGGTTTTGGCTTATAACTTTCGAATTGTTAATACCACGGAGATAATTCTTACCTTTTTGGAATCTGCTTTAGGTCCTTAAAAAAGATGCATCAAATGTTTTGATTTCAAGACAGTAAATACAAAAATCAGTCTTGAGATCAATGTAGGTTTCTTGATGGAAATCGGACGAAAATTCAAAAAGGTTTTGGCTTATAACTTTCGAATTGTTAATGCCACAGAGATAATTCTTACCTTTTTGGAATCTGCTTTAGGTCCTTAAAAAAGATGCATTAAATGTTTTGATTTCAAGACAGTAAATACAAAAATCAGTCTTGAAATCGATTTAGGTTTCTTGATGGAAATCGGATGAAAATCCAAAAAGGGTTTTGGCTGTAACTTTTGAATAGTTAATGCCACGGAGATTGTTACCTTTTTGGAATCTGCTTTTGGTTCTTAAAAAAGAAGCATCAAAAGTTTTGTAGTTTAGTAATATTCTGGAAAACGCTATGAGTCAGGACCAATACAAAAAAAATGCTTGAACACTTATTGATTCCACAAATTCAAAAGTAATTTTTAAAGCACCTTATAACAACCCTCATTATAGTTATATGTACATATGTACATATCCACGATTGGACTAGATACACCATTTTAATTAAAACTTTTATAAATGGAAATTAACCAACTTACTGCTTTATTTTGAAATTCAATTTCCCTCCACACTTTTTCTTTTTTTCTGGAATTTTTATAATCTTCGTGGCACAAATCATATAAAATGGGGTGAGCTTTTATTTGTTCAATAAGTTTTTCCGTAAACATTGCTTAGCTTACTGCTTTAGCTTGGGAACAAAAACAGAATCTAAAGTGACAAAGAGAACATAAACAACAAAAAATATATGTACACGACGATCGATGATGACAATGACAGATTGTCTTGTCAGCTTTGGCGAATATTTAAAAATTCGCTGTACTTGGACGACGTCGCATTAATTTCACCGCGTCAGTGTGGGGACTCTCATTTACTGCCATGTAATTAAATTTTGACAGGCGAAAACTTCGTCGCCGCGACGAATATTTCGCGTTGGTTTGGGAGAGCCTTAACGCTGTTTGCTTAGCCGCTTTGTTATTTCTTATTTGCTGAAAAGCTGAGCAGCCCTGATAATTAGCAGGGTGCCCCTCCTTTCCGCAAAGTGCACATTTAAGCTGATTCATGTCTTCGACCCGTTCTTCACCGAGTTTACACTCCCCCTTAATGTGGTCCTCACCACACTTAACGCAGCGTGACTGCATTTCGCAGTTTGCTGCAGCGTGGCCAAACCTTTGGCAGCGCATGCATTGAAGCATGTCGCCACGTCTCTTTAATTTATCCCAAGTAACAACCAGGTAGTTGAGTACGGAGATACTCCTCAACCTATCCAGTTTTCTGCTGGGCTATAGCTGAACTAGGAAGAACGACAAAGACCGCTTCTCCCGTCTGGCTCTGGCGAACGGCTTGACCCCGATAACCCTGAGGCCACACGAGCCAGTACTGGCTAGCCAATTGGGTACATACATTGACTGTCAAGTTCCTATTCGTGTATTGGCTGTGACGTAGGCGGCATGCTGTACTGGCTTCTCTACTGGTTAGGGTTCGGAGGTTAATCCAAATGGAATAAATCTACTCCGATTTCAGTGAAAAAAATAGAAGTACTATGATATTCTATTCTTTCAAAATTAAATGAACTAAAAACACACTAATGCTATGCGATAAAACTAGGAAAACAACAGAACGTTACGAATGTTTTGCGTTGGTTCTGAAGAGCCTTTACTTGTTTCTGTAAAGGCTCTTCCAAACCAACGCGAAACCATCAGAAAGAAAACTAAAATTTTACTTCTCAGAATTTCCTTACATGGCGTTAAATGAGAGCAACTACACTGACGCGATGGGAATTCACTAGAAAATTTATTCACTTTGGTTTGGGAAAGCCTTCTCACCACTTAATCAATTTATTCACCAATTTTTTGGTTCTCTTCTCGAATGGTAAGAGGACCCAAAAACACACCACACAAGACCTATAGCTTATTTTAACCACTTTAAAAAATTCAATTAAAAAAACTTTGGGGAGACTATGGCGAGACCCAAGCGAGATGATGGCAAAACATGCTCAATGCAAAGGACAGCCTGTAAATGTGATGGCGAGACCATAGCGAGAAAACCTGACATAGATTCTCGTATAAATGGGCATGGCGAGAACATAGCGAGACCAGCTTAATGACCATGATACTGGGAACTACGTTTCGACGACCACGGCGAGACATGTGAATCTTGAGTAAGCCAATTCGTTTTCCAAAACATTGCATGAAAATTATAACAAATTTTTGGTTAAACTCTGTTGAAAAATCTTAGGTTTGATATCACTTCTTGAAATTAAAATGTCAAGAAAAGTGAATAATATAAAATTCGAATGCAGTTTAAATCCAATTGCATTAAACGAGTGAATAAAATGGGCATTGGCAAATTTATAAAACTTTGACTCCCCGATTCTTTAATATTTTGTGAAATAAAATGCGAGTCAATTTTAGTTTTAAGACCTTTTTTCCAAATCTGCTCCGAAAAAGTACTGCCGAACCCTGTAACTGGCTGCTCTACTGGCTTCCCAACTGGCTACGAAAAAAGCAAGCCAGTTGACGAGCCAGTTGCTCATGCTTGTATGTGTCGGTAAAAAAGTGTGAGTGTATTGCGACTGGCTAGCCAGTACTGGCTCGTGTGGCCTCAGGGTAAAGTCGAGATCATCGCTCGCTTTTTGACGGAGCTCATTTAAGAGCACCTGTGGTTCCGTGCAGGAATCTATGCCCTTCAAAAGGACCGTCTGATATTTATCCACTTTGGGGGTAAAACTGAAGAACTCAGTCGTGGATTTCTTTAATACTTCTTTAATTATTTTATGCTGCCCCACTGTTGAGCAGTGGATAGCATGTCTATCTTTGCTTAAGCGTTTAATAAAAAAGTTTTGCCCTATGGCCGACTTACCGGGTCTATGGTTTCCTGTAACTCCATTTTGTACGTGTTAATTGGTGGCACCTTTTCTTTTTTATTTTTGGGCGGCTGTGGCTGCTGCTGGTGATCTATCTGCTGCTGCTGACTCCGCTCCTCTGGTTTTTGTTGCTGCTGCTGTTGCTGTTGTTTTGTGCGTTGCACCTTCGGTTGCTGCTGTGGTTGTTCGGTTGAAAGCTGTTGTTGTTGCTGTACTTGTTGGCTCTGTTGTGGCAGTTGCTGTTGTTGCTGCTGAGCTAGTCTTTGCTCTGGCTGTGCCAGCTCTTGTTGTGTTACTGCTTTTGCAGGCGCTGCTTTTTGTGGTGCTGTTTTTGGTGGCCCATGTAGCGCTTTTTTCTTTTCGTGCTCCTGTCTCTCCCGTTCTCTTCTTGCTTCTTGTTTATCCTTTAAGGCTTAACGTCGCCAAGCACAGACGTGTTTAAATTCGCTCCTCATTACCTTTCAAATATAATTAAAATTCTTTTAATTAATAACTCAGTTTGCTTAGCCCTGCATTTTCATTTGCAAATTCTCTGACCCAATTTTCTGCCCTTAAAACATTCTTTCATTACCGCTTCGCAGTCAATTCGATTTGAAAATTGTGCTTACATGTGTTAACTTCTTGTAACAGTTTATTGTGTTTACTTTAATTCTGCTTAACCAATTGTGCCGCGGTAGCCCCCATTCCACATTGTTGACTAATAATAAACAAAAATAAATAATAAACAAAAAATAATAATTATGGTGGATCGATGTGATTTTATCCATTGCGAAGACAATGATCACAAAAATGCTGACCCGGTGCCTTGTAGAGGCCTTTGTGGTAAATCTTTTCACCCACTATGTATAGGATTAAGCAAGAGATCTAGTGCGTATCTGAAAGATTATTTGGAGCACTTTTTCTTTTACTGCGATGAGTGCAGAGATTTCTCTCTTGCGCATGTGCTCCGTGCAATAAAGTGTCTAAGTGATTCAATGAACTGCATCCCAGCTGATAATAAACTGTTTCATAAAAACATTCTTGATCAGCTTCAACAGTTGGATGTTTTTAGCAAATCTATGGACGACTTGAGTAACACTGTTGACTACCTCAGCAAAAGGTGTACTGATAAATTTTTATCAGTAGATAAGCAACTAGCTACACTTACGCAGTTGGTGTCAGACTATTCACGAGACGATCGTATCGAACAATGCATAATATCGCTCAAAGACGAATTTAAATCGGTTGTGAGTAGCTATCAAACTGTTGACTCTGTTGACTCAATAAATCATAACATAAACACCATGCGCTCCGACCTTGACCAGCATATGCAAAGCACCTCAAAATTAGTGATACCCGGCCTTCGTCATCCACTTGCTCTTCTGGAAAATGCAGTAGGCAAAATCAACTCCATGAGTAACGAGATTTTGGCAACAAGGCTAAGCATCGTTGATCTTTCTGATGACATTAGAACAGCAACTTGCAAAATCGACAGCATACCGGATCAGCTCCAGTTAAACCAATCTGTCTTCAACACTTCAATTCTTGCTGAAATAATGGATGCCACCCCTTTCGTACCCTTATCTGCTCAACAGCCACTTCCTCTACCTTCAATTATGTCTACCACGGAATCACCACCTTCAACCATTGGCCTTGACTCTCCTGCTTGTGTATTCATCACTACTAACTCATCCAACCACTCAGCCACTCTTGAAACTGATTCACCTCATGCATCTGCTCCCGTCTCTACTACTCATCCATCCTCTACTTCACCACCTTTGACCGCAAGTGCTCCTAGCCTTATTAAATTTGGAACTTCATGGTCAATCCCAGAGTGGAACTTAAGATTGTCCAAGCTCAATAGTGCAAACAAGAGCTCATATTTCCTGATTAATGCGCCTCGAACTGCTGATGATTCCTGGGTCCGGACTTACTTCTTACGAACTTTCGCTATGGATATCGACTGCCAACGTACATCTACTTGCCGCTTCAAAATCATCATCCCATCGAAATACGAATGGTTATTCTCCCACTGTAATGGGCACACTCAGCTTGGTGACATGAAGCTATTCAAATGGATTGATAAAACATCATCATCATTGTCGCCAAAAAGTAAGAATAAGCCGCGCAAATCTAAAGCCAAAATTCAATCCGGTATTAACTCGAAATCAGACTGGAACTTTAAAATAGGTATTCTTCCTAACTTTTCTCACTCTATTTACCATGACTCATCTTTCCTTAAAAGCCACCACCCAATTCAAAATTCTCCTTCTGTGTCTTCCTTACCCTCTTCTAATTGCGTTCATCCAGTCTCTACTAACCCCTCCTTACATCATAAGAATAATATGTATAACCCCATCCGAACTAATAGACCTTCCTTATTTCAAAATCCTCCCGCAGTCCCTCCAAAGAAACGAGTGTCTTTTAATATCCTTAACAAACTGAATGACCAATCTCCCAATTTAAATCACCCTCGTGGCTCCTACTACCCTAATTTCATCCATTCCCACGTTCTTAATCCCGAGCATTCATCCACTCTTCCCGTCACCGGCTCTCCACCCCTTCCTACCACATCCAATGTCTCCCCTTCTACTAATCTTCCAACAACTAATTATCCCTTTTTTGACCCCCTCACTCCACCAACAGTAAAACAACGCCCAGCACCCTCTTCTTCTCATCCTTCTCTGATCACCACACCCACATCTAACCACTACTCCACCACATTAACATCTCCTGAGCTAACTTCCCTCCAATCTCCCCCCATATCTAACGCTCCATACCATACCCATACGCACGGATCTTCGCCCCCATTTTTAGACCCTCTCACCCCCCCTACTGCTAGACTTACCAAACAATTTGTTGACCTTAATGATGATGGTCGTTATGTTCTCTCACGACTTAGAGATCACAGAATCTACTCTAACATTCGCCTTTATCTTGCATACCTTCATGACAAACATGACTCTGTTTGTGTTGACGGTGTTACAAGAACTAATCTTATGGTTTCCATACAGCAAGAAGGTCTCCCAACTAACCCCGTTGAACTTAGGGAAATATTCGTTCGTTTTCATGAATCTTTCAAACTTACTCCCGCAGATGTTGCAAATGACTTATCGTCTTTCGCCTCTTATGTAAACTCTAAACGTATCACTCATTTGCAGAGGAGTAGATCCAACTTTAATAGTTTTTTTCGTTCCTAAACCTCCAATCTCCTCTAATTATCCTCCAAAATGCTTTTCCCTTTATTACCAAAATGTCAGAGGGCTTCGTACCAAAACTTCTGCAGTCTACCTTAATTCATTAACTTTACCCTATGACATTTTTGCACTAACTGAAACTAACCTTTTACCTAGTATTAACGATAGCGAGCTCTTTAACCCTGACTTCAACGTCTTTCGAGTAGACGGCTCTTTGCATGATGATGTGTCTGTTGGACGCGGTGTTCTATTAGCCGTTCACAATCGATTTGATTCGACCCTTTTCAAAATATCTGATTCCTCCTCCTTTGAGTATGTCTGTGTGAAATCAACAATCGCCAAAGTAACCTTTTATATAACTTGCTGCTATATTAAACCCTGCCAGCCTATCCAATGTTATCAGCTCGCAGTTGATGCTATAGATTCTATCTTCGAAGCAGCTGAACCATCTGACGTGGTTTTTATTTTAGGTGATTTCAATTTCCCAAATCTGCAATGGACTCTATCTGATGATGAATCACATTATACGAGTTCTAATGTTCTAATGCCATGACTGATAAGGAAATCTTATTCACCGATTGTCTCTCTGACTCTGATCTTTACCAAATGAGTGGTGTCAAAAATAATTTAGACCGCCAACTCGATCTTATCTTCTCCTCTGATGTGGACAATTGTGTAGTATCAGCGAGTAATCATCTTCTTTCTACTCTAGACCCGTACCATCCTCCTATCTTCCTTTCTTTTTCTTATGAATCTTCCCATAATGCCACTGCTCCGGAAAAAGTAATGGCTTTTAATTTTCGTAAGGCTAATTTCCCCAAACTAAATAACTTACTTCGTGCCGTCGATTTTGATATTATCTTTGAAAATCACGACATCGATTCTGTCCTTCATAATTTCTATTCTCTACTATTTTGCTGCCTTAGCCAATCAGTCCCTATTTCTCCTCAAAAAAATATTTCTTCAAGCCCTCCATGGTATAATAATGAATTAAAATCTCTCCGAAATAAAAGAAACAAACTTTGGCGTAAGTACTTGCAATCTCGCACTGGCTTTGATTTCTCTACCTTTCAATGTGCAAACCATAATTTCTCTGAACTCTGCAAGTCTCTTTACCATAATTACCTTAGTCAAGTTCAATCTAACATTATATCTGACCCAAAAAGTTTTTTTAACTTCATTAATGCTAAAAGAAAGTCTGATAACTACCCTTCTACGCTTACTTATTTGAATACCAGTTCAGACGATCCCTTAATCATCGCTAACCTTTATGCCCAATTTTTCAGTCAATCTTTTTCTGATAACACTTCCCCACCAGACTCCGATTACTTTTCCTTCTTAGACACCTGCACCCAAACGTCACTGTCTTCAATTGTCATTCCCCCTTCTATCGTTGAAGATAAGATTAAAAAACTCAAGGTTAAATATACTGGTGGTCCTGATGGCTTACCCTCAATAATATTAAAAAATTGTTCGTCAACTTTAATAGAGCCATTGACAACTCTTTTTCAGCTCTCAATTTCACAAGGAATATTTCCTTCTCGTTGGAAATATTCCTACATTATCCCGATCCACAAAAAAGGCCCTAAAAAAGAAATATCTAACTACCGTCCCATAGCTAAGCTGTCGTGTATTCCTAAGCTTTTCGAAAGCATAGTCTATGACACTATGCTTTTCCACTGTAAACATATTTTTTCCCCCAATCAACATGGTTTTCTTACCGGTAGATCAACTACTACAAACCTAGTTGATTTTGTTTCTGATTCTACATGCGCCATGGAGTCTGGGAAAGAAGTTGACGTCATCGCCACTGACCTCAGCAAAGCCTTTGATAAAATCTCACATTCCCTTATTCTCTTCAAACTCAAAGCACTTGGCTTCCCTCCCTCCTTCATTGCGTGGATCCATTCATATCTTAGCGATCGGCAGTATACAATCCTTTTTAGAGGTATCGAATCTAATCCTATCCTTGCAACCTCTGGCGTTCCGCAGGGAAGTCATCTCGGCCCTTTGATTTTCATTTTGACCATTAATGATGTAGACTGCGTCATCAATGATTCTATGATTTCTATTTATGCTGATGATAAAAAAATTTATAGACATATTTCCTCTCCTTCCGATTCCATTCTTCTTCAGCAAGATTTAAACAGATTTTCTATCTAGTGCCAGAAGAACTTTCTTGAACTTAATGTTAGTAAATGTCAAGCTATAACGTATTCCCGTAAACGCTCACCTCTCCCTCCTCGAACATATTTTATTAACAATGAGGCAGTCACAGTAGTTGACTTACTATGTGATTTAGGTATTCTTTGTGATAAAGAACTTAATTTTAGATCTCACATTACCACATCTATTAATAGAGCTAACTCTGCACTTGGCTTCGTTAAGCGCTGGTCAAAAGAATTTTCAGACCCCTACGTTACGAAATCTCTTTATCTCACATTTGTTAGGCCCCTTCTTGAATATGCCAGCCAGGTTTGGTCACCATGTTATGTTACCCATTCCCTTCGTATTGAAGCCGTTCAACGAAGATTCCTTCGATTCGCACTTCGCGTGCTTCCCTGGCTTGACTCATTTCACCTTCCACCCTATAAAGATCGTCTTCAACTTATTAATCTGCAACCTCTTGATAAACGTCGCAAAGTAGCCGACATTGTATTCATTCACCAAATTTTAGCCGGTAATATTGATTGTCCTACGCTTCTCCAAAAAATTTCTTTGCACACTAACCCTAGAAGTCTTAGATCGGTGTCTCTCTTTGATGTCAATTTCCATCGTACTAACTATGGTAGTAACGAACCATTGACACGCATGCTCCGTACCTCCAACCTTATGCAAAATTCTTTTGACTTTCACACCTCCAAACACTCTCTCAAAATCTCGCTCTATTCCAACCTTAACTATACAATCCCTGAACTGCCTTAAACACTCCCTTCTAGCTCTCAACACCTTGCCTTCCATTTTTTAAAAGTTTTTTTCTATATTAAAAACTGGTGGGTGGGCCTACGGGCCCAGATTATTACATAAATAAAAATAAAAATAAAAAATAAAAAAAAAAAAAAAAAAAAACAACGAAAAACCCACCATAGATTTTAAGTTTAGATTTAAGTTTAGATGTTAGTGCACGCTTGTATTAAGCTAAATAAATAAATAAATAAATAAATTATTGAATTAGAGGGGTAACTATGGCGTTAAGCCTTTCCATTTCCTCCCGAATGGCATCGATTTTTTCACTGATGGCTTTTTCATCAAGTGCAATTGTAGCGACTTGCGCCCCATCTTCCTTTTCGAACGACGCCTCTGGTGAGGTTAAGTCCACCAGCAGGTTGCTGTTGGAGTCCATTGTTGTGAATAATCCCTCGCCACCTTCTGACATGTATTCAATGTCGTCATCGGATGGCGAGGAATCCAATTGTTGTAAGATTTTTGCTGCTGCTGACGTCTTCGCTGTGCGCGCCGTCTCCTTCACCCCGGCTGGCAGCTGGGCTGAGGTGGTGGTGGAGCGAAGCTAAACGAGGTTCGACGCACAGCTTATCCTCTTTCTCCTCTTATTCTTGATATCGGCTGTTGGTGCCGTTGCTGTTTTTGCCGTTGTTGCTGCGGCACTAGTTGATGGTATGGCTGGTGGTGCCATCGCTTGCTTGGTTGTTGTTGTTGTTGGTGATACGGCACTAGTCGTGGCTTTAGCTGGTGGTGCCATAGCTGGTTTTATTGTTGTTGCTGGGGCACCTTTCGATGTCCACGCGGTGTTGTTGGTTAGCATTTGCTGCTCTTCCCACTCGATGAAGTTTTCTACTTCACGATTGTGAAAAAAAGCAGCCAAATAATTTTTGCCCGACTGGGATTCGAACCCGTGATCCTCAGGTTGTCGGTCTGCCACCTCTTCTTCTGTGCTATTGGCACTATTGAAAATAGCTTGACTGTAATTAAACTATAACTAGTCACTCCGTAATATTTAATTTAAATAAACTGGGGAAGCCGAAAACGTCTTAACACTTCCACAGTACGAGATCGACTGGCATAATATTAATCCTGTTTATAAAGTGCATAGGGTTCTTTTGAAGTTCGAAGTGGTGGGATCCTTCGTGCCCAGAGCAATTTGATATTTCGATAGCTCTTCTATATAGTTAATTCTTTTTTTTTTTGATTAGGTTTCGTTTGTTTATTATTAGAGTTAAAAACTAAAGGTTTAAGAAAAAAGTTTTGGTCTCAATTATAATTTTTGATTGGTGACCAATTCTCTTAAATTCAATTTCTTTTCTTTTTTATATTTGAGCTATTTTGGTCAATTTAAAATTGTATGCAAATAAAAATAAATACATAAATTTTATCCCGACGTTTTGCTGGATTTTCTCAGCATCTTCAGGGGTGTTTTATTTATCTACATATATATATATACATAAATTGACAATTTCTTAAAAATATATCTATTAATTATTTAAAACTTACATTATATTTATTGCATTTTTAGTTTTAAAAATTGCATCTTCCCAACACTTTACAGCCAAAACAAAGGCAAAGACAAAATTTTTATAAATAAATAAATAAATAAAAATGAAAACTAGCTAGACACTTTAACACAAAACATAAATATCACAGAATGGCAATGTTGTACACAGAGTTGGTATTGTCGATGTCTTCTTTCTTTCTTGGTCTCAAATATCTAATTTATGTTATTTTGCTTATTCAAAATTCTTTCTTTTTTTTTAAATAACACAAAGTTAACTTAACTTCAACTACTATTCATTATTTATTTTTTTTTTTATTTTTTATTTATATAAAGTTTGATCAATAGGTGTGTTTTATTATCATCGGGATCCGGATCTGGATTAACTTTTAGCACGTACTTCAAAAACAATTTTGAAAATTTCCCACTATTTTGTTTTCGTATTACGTGTAAAAGTTAATCCAGATCCAGATCCGAATCCCGATAGAAGATAATAAAACACGGCAAATGTAAAGATGGGAAACCTTCGTATGTTTCAACCTCCAAAACCCATTTAATTATATCGTTGTTTTTGTAAGTTTTTTGGTTTTTTATTTTATAGTCACAAACAATTTGTGCCAGAAAAAATATTACTCAAAATATTTTTAATTGCACCATGTTTTCCGGCAGCCAACTTTCTATTGAATTCAAGAATTCATAAGCTTCGTGACATTTTTGAATTCACCTCAGGGGATGTGTTCTAAAAATTCTTGTTTTGAGGGTGCAAACACACTTTTTTTTAATGAAATAATATTGAAAGGTTTCGGGAAATAAAATTAATGAACCATTAATTAAAATTTGATCATATTTTTATAAAGTGTGCAATTTTTTTTTAACTAGTAACATACTTAAGCAAAATTCATCAAATGATTGTATTTATTAATTGTGTTTTTTGTAACTCAAAATAATTCTGTCTGAAAAAAAACGAAAACAAAACAAAGCAATTTACATGTCAAATACAACAACAACAATATTAATAGAGAGTTAAGGTAGAACTAGAATAGGTGAAAGCCAACTTAGTGGTCGTAGGAAACCGAGCAAAAACAAGTAATCCATATAACGCGCATATAATTGCAAAGTGGTACTTTTCGTTCAGTTTTCGATAACTTCTCCCGTCAGACGGGTGAGTGCTCACCGACCGCTCTTTCATAAGTGGACGTGTATAAAATCAAAATGGTGGAAGTGAACCAGTCTTTTTTTTTTGTTCAATGTATGAGTGAATCAAAATCTTAAATTTGATTTTATTAAACTCAAACTGGTTTTGCAAAGTTAATAATTTAAGGATATCACTTTGTGCTGTAAATAAGTAAAAAAAATTTACATTGAACAAACAACAATTAAATGTCACATGTTTGTTGGTTATACACAACTGTGTACTGATCAAGGCAAATCTTGAAATGTCCCGATGTCTTTGTTTTCCCCAAAGTCCATATGGACATGCAAAAACGTAGCAATTATCATCCAGACTAATTTTGACAGTTCGTTTCTGCGGAGATCAAAAATCTGAGGAAGTATTCCATAGCAAAAACTACAAATTTAAGGAATAATAGAAACTTCACACCAAACCCCTAAAACTGGTTTTCGGCGAAAACTTTTTAAAAACTCAAAAACCATTCACACCGAACATTACACAACGTTTTCGTTTGACATTACAGTTTATCTTTCACCAACCACTTACAATTTTCTTGTTTTTGTTGTTTCCTTCTATTTTATGGAAGTAAAATGGTGATTATTCATACAAATATGATCGGCCGTATTCAATCCAAATATCTGAAAATTCAGAAATTTTTTTCGTTGAATGCAAAAAAAATGTGAATTTTCAGTCGAAAGTCAGCTGTTTTAGTTTTGTCAAAATACTGCATCAACTTTTGGTTTTTACATCGCAAATAGTTAAATCAGAACTTTTAACACTAGCACACACACTTCTAAGGACGAAGTTTCACAATTCACATTTATCAGACAAACAGTAAAGTTGAATTCCCATTTAAATATGTTTGCGTTTTTTTGGCATAACGTATCTCCCATCTCTTTCATCTAATTTTCAGACTAGAAACTCTCATCTGAAAATTCAGAACAAACGTAACCAAAACATAAGCAAAAAAGTCATCTGAATTTTCAGATATTTTTTGACAGCTAACCAATCAGGAACCCGAAAAAGTCAGATATCTGAAACATTGAATGCCCTCATCCATATAAAAACTTTCTTCTTTTCTTTTTTGACATTTTATTAGGCACTGAACTTTTTAAAATGTACGTTTGTTTCGTTCATCTCTGAATTCCAATAAGTTTTTGACTAGTTTTATATAAAACTTGTGTCTTATGAAAACCTGAAGTACAACAAAAATGTATGTGAAAAACTTGTGTTTTCGATTAGGTTTGAGTTCGGTGTGAAAATGCTAGAGGCCACTTTACACGATTATAGAAGTCATATGACTTCTCGTATGACCTGTCAAAAAATTCATACCATATCGTCTGAACACCCTCAAATAACTCATATGACTTCTCAAAAGCAAAAAGCATATGACTTTTTTGACATTAGAACTGTAGCTAATTTCATTTGAGAAGTCAAACGAGATTTTTTATTTTCATGGAAAGTAGTGAATTCAGAGTATTGAAAATAAAAATATTTCTACAAAAAAAAAAATGTATTTTGAATGAAAACAACAAAGGATAATTCATAAAAAGTAGTTTTACTCCACAAAAATTTATTTGTTTATGACTTTTTTTTCTTTTATTTTTGGTTCTTAAATGTACGAGACAATGTTCGGAGATTAAGAAGAACCAAGCTATGGGAAAGTGTTATAACTTAAGCTTCCCACAAAGCGATTTATAAATTAAGAAAGAAAAATCATTTGTCGATCTTTCATAGATTGGTCCTGATTCACCGGTGGTTTAAGTGAGGTAAGAGTCCCACACTACTTGGTACCGATTTTTACCGAGTGTCTTTTGAAGATTTCCATCGGATAAAAAAAAAAAATTTATTTTGACAGATAACCTTAGAGAAAATCAAATGCGAAGTAAAGACGTGTAAACATAAACAAATTATAACCGTATGACTTGACTTGAAATGACAGCTCATATGAGAAATCATACAGAAAATACATATAAAGACAGGTCACATGAATTATATTATCGTGTAAAGTGGCCTTAACATATGTATTATGAAATTTCATATTTCACAAACAAATTTTCCCCCAATTCGGTTCAATTGACATATATTTATTTATTTAATTATTTATTACTATCAATATGACTTTTATTATTTTAGAATTTAAGTAGCCAATGCAATTTTAAAATAAAATTATATAAAGGGAAGTGAGAACTTAAAAATCCACTTCATCTGCTTTTATACTTTATGAACATGCCCATTGGGGCCACTGATCTCTATATGCACTGGATAGTGGATTCCTTACACTGATCTCTTTATACACTGGATAGTGTATTCCTTATAATGTATAACAGTTTTTTTGCTTCCATTTGAAGATGACAATTAGGTGGTCGGCTTCATAATTTAACGTCTACATTAACACAAGAAAACCTGTTTCCAAAATTTCAATCTGAAGAAAGAGAAACAGACCAATGATATGAAAGGGAAAAACTTTGTGGGAGTTTATTTTATAATTTTTTTCATTAAGTTATTCATTGTGTACATCATAGAGTACCTATATTATCTAGAGAACCGACTCGTACCCCTCCTGCCTAAAACGCCCGCAAATTTTATTTGAGCACACCAAGAGAAAACTCTCTCAAATTCCGTGTCGGTGAATACGTGTGAATTGTGGATAAAAATACAAAATGAGGTTAGTAGCTCAAAGTGACGTTTTGTTTTTTTTGTTAAATTATGAAATGTCCAAATGACAGATCTCGGTTCTAATTTGTGTTGGGTGGAATTTATAATATTGAATTCTTCCAACAAAAACTCGGTATTTAAAGAAAATTATATTTTTATAAGTAAAATATTAGTAATAATTAATTAAAAGAGTACAACAATAATAAATACCTTAAATTTCAAGTGCCAAAAGTCGACTGATCAAGTGAAACTCGATGTGTTACTCGACTTGATTTTTGTTTGTTTACTTCGGTGTTCCCAAACTAATATTGCTTATTTTGCAACTATTCTGTGAAATATATTTGTTTTAAATCGCACAAAACAATATGACGTGAAAAACTAAATGCACTTTTGCATATTTCTTTTGAATTTGTGCGCGGAGTTTGTGTTTTAACTTGCGTGTAAGCTACTACGAAATAGCACACAATGATAACACAAAATCGCATTAATTTTTAAAGATAATAAGCCTGTGTGCCAAGTGTCCACTTAGGTGGTTCAATTGCAAGGAAGCAATTAAAACCTTCCACACAATACCAAAGCACTCACACCAAGTTGGTGCAGGGTCAAATCGGTCGTTTTAATTATGAGCTTCAGGATTAGGAGAACTCTAATTGTTGCACCACGAAACAACCCAAATTTTTTTTAGATTTTTGAAAACCTTTCTTTTTATGGGTTTTATATTTTTGGTTGTGATTATTCAAATCTGTGCATCTTACTTAATCGACTCACACCTAAATACATTACATAAATATTTGCACTAAATAAACTATTAAAGCAATAAATAAATACTCATATCATACTTATTTAAATATTTTGTCAAATCTACGTAACTAATATTTCATTAAATTTATTATAGCAACCCAATGTTTAGTAGTAGCAGTCGAGGAGATTTTTCAAGTGCAAGCACTAGCTGCAGCAGATCGCGCACCATGTCTACCTCTTCCAACGCCACGACCATGTCAAATGAGTCATACTGGCCTCTGTGGTGGTCCTGATGTATCTACTCACCACAGAACAGATCACGATAGGGCGTCATTCTTAACTGGTAAGTTATGATAATTATGACATCTTTCATGCTCAGCCTAGTGGAGGAATTCCAATCAAGGCAGCTGGTAGGGTGAAAGAGAAAAAGCCCTGAAGTCGGTTCTCTAAATAATATAGGTACTCTATGGTGTACATTTTGTTTGTGCTATTATTTTCCAATAGCACTAGAATTATTTCAATAGAAAGGTGTTTAAATAGGTAATAGTAAATATGTAGATGGGATATCGGAACCATCGACTTCGTTCATTATTTCAGTTTGCAAATAAGTTGAACAAAATAGTTGATAAGTGTGATGAGGAGAATGCGATTATATAGTCTGTGTATTTTTTACGATTTTACCTTCTTGTCACACTCCTTACATTTGTAATTCCGTTTCATTTAACCATTTGTGAATGAAATAAAATTACAAACACATTAATGTTAGCAAAGAGAATTGGGGGGGGGGGAGCAACGAACGGAAATTTGACGTCTTCATAGTGGATTATCTTGTATAAATTGTTATACAGTCCTATTGTTATACAAAAAAGTGGTCAGCTTCATAATATAACAATTCTTCAAATGGAAGCAACTTTCTTATGTCGATACGCTATCCAGTGTATTATAGAGATCAGTGATTCCTATAACAGTTTTTTTGCTTCCATTTGAAAATGACAATGAGGTGGTCGGCTTCATAATATGACGTCTACTTTTACACAAAAAACGGATTTCCAAGATGTCAATCTGAAGAAAGAGAAACAGACCAATGATATGAAAGGGAAAAACCTTGTGAGAGTTTGTTCTACTATTATTTTTTTTTTTCATTAAGTTATTTGTTTGTGCTATTATTTTCCAATGGCACTAGAATTATATCATTTGAAAGGTGTTTAAATAGGTTATAGTAAATATGTAGATGGGAACCATCGACTTCATTCATTATTGCAGTTTACAAACAAGTTGAACAAAACAAGTGTTAAGTGTGATGAGAATGCAATTACATAGTCTGTGTTTTTTTTAGATTCTACCTCCTCGTCACACTTCTTACGTTTGTAATTCCGTTTCATTTAACCATTTTGTGATTGAAATAAAATTAAAAACTCAACAATGTTAGCAAACAGATTTGGGAGGGACCAACGAACGGAGATTTGACGTCTTCATAATGGATTATTTAGAATAACTTGTTATACAGTTATATTGCTATACAGAAAAATGGTCAGCTTTATAATATAACAATTCTTCAAATGGAAGTAACTTTCTTATGTCGATACGCTATCCTTTTCCCATCGAGTCTCTCGCGTCGATTTAAAAGTAGTATAACGCCAAATTCACGCATTGAGAACCCGTGAAGGAATTGCCAGGAAGCCATCAGAGATGGCGTCTCTAACGTGCTGGGCCTCGCACGACCATCACAGCGAAGCCCCTCGTTCGATGAAGAATGCCGGCAAGTACATGCAACCAAACAAGAGGCATACAAAGCTGGATAGAATTACCAGAGCTGCTCGCGAGCTCTACGAGCAGAAAAGAAGAGAGTAACACTGGATTCTTAGAAGGAAAAAAAAGAATGAGAAGCGCGCGATCGAGAAATTAGAGGGATGCCACTGCAGGAATGAAGATCGGAAGCTTTACCAAAATGAAAAAAGAACCTCTCGGTCTACTAGGGCCTTACCGAGGCCTGCAAGGGCGATGAGGGGAACATTGTAGTAGAATCGCAGTTGGTGCTGAGGATATGGAAAAATTATTTCTGCAAATTGTATAACGGCGATGACGACGTATGACAGCATCTGTAGAAATGAGCTATGTATATAGAGCAATATCTAGTTTCACTCAAACAGAAGAATTTTCTTTTTAAATTTTCTTCATATTCAATTCATATCTAGTTTTGGCATCCCTCCCAAACTCGTCCGTTTCTGCAAGATGACGATGGAGAGAGCACGCTGTTCCATCAAGGTCGGTAAAGACCTCACCGATACCTTTGATGTCAAAAAAAGTTTTAGAAAAGGTGACGCACTGTCATGCGAAATCTTCAATATCGTTCTTGAAAGAATTCTGCAAAACTCTAATTTCAACACTAAGTGCCCTATTACACGACTACTTAAGAGTCATGACTTTTTTCGAAATTCAATGAGTGCGAACGAGAAAAAAAACATCTGATCTCACCTTCGCACTCAGTCTGTGCAACCACTCGCTTACGCCGACGATATTGACATAATCGGACGAACAAAGCGTAATGTCAGTGGTGCCTTCGTGAGTATTGAGAAAAAAGCCAAGAAAAAGGTTTAACGGTGAATGAAGGCAGGACCAAATATATGCTGTCAACAAAAAAGGACACCCAATACAGACATCTCGGTCAGAACGTCACTATAGAAACAATTTTGAAACATGGTACAGAGCCATGGACACTATTAACGGTAAATGGGAACGCTTTAGGCTATTTTGGAAGGAAAATTCTCCTTCGTGATTTTTGGTCCTGTCTGGATGGATGGGGAATGAAGAAGATACAACTATAAACTGTACAGCGATACCGACCTAGCCGGTGTTGTGTCTCCTCTCATACCTACCAGAGGAAATCGTCGTGCGTGGAGCTCAGCACACTTCAATTGTGTTGTTCACTTTGATTGTCAATTCGGTATCATCTTACGGATATTGTTTTGGGTCAATCAAAGTGCAATCATACAATAGTTGAATTGTGCTGACTCTTTAAACGTGCCGACGATTATCCACTGCGAATGTTTGGGCTCGCGACCACCGAAATGACACGACACGGGGAGTCTTGAATCGTACATCGTGTGTTTCACTTCGAAAAAATAACTATAACATTGGCGCAGTCGGTTCGCGAATCTACCGCGACCTTTTAGATTGAACAAATATTAAATAAAGTACAAAAAAGATATAAAGAGTAAATGTTTCAAAAAAATAAAATATTAAAAAAAAAAACCGCAAGTGACGAGTGTACTGTGATGTGTAGTGCTAAGTAAAAATAAATCAAAAAAAAAAAAATGCAATTTTGACAAAAAAAAAAAAATATCTCAAAATTCATTCATAATTTTAACGCCGTGTTAACTTTAGCTTATCTTAAACTATACATATTATGTAATAGTATCGCCTTTTTTATATTTTGTAAATAAATACCAAAAAAAAAAACAAAGAAAAAAAAAACTGAAAAATTGTGTTTGAGTAAAAGTTTCAATAAAGAAAAACGAACAATTGTAGGAGAAAAAACATCGCCAACGAAACCAGGTGAGTATATGAAGGTATCTATATTCAATTTTTAAATAAAAAAAGTTACATATACATATATTTAGTGTACCCATTTGAATTTTTTTTTTTTATTGTGGTTTTGGAAGGTTCAATTTTCAAGGTAATTTTCATATTTTTTTTTGTTTTTATTGAGTAGGTCAGATCAGTTTAGATTCGATTTAATTTTTGTTTGTCATTATTGAAAATTTGAGTTTTATTTGTTGGTATTAAGTTAATGGCCAAAAAGCAAATAGAGGCGCAACTTAATGATCTAATTGAGGAGTCAGAGTTTTTGAAAAGAGAAAAGAAAGAAAACCAACGGCAGTTAAGGTTGTTGAACGATTTTCTTCTTTCAGAGCTAAGGGAAATTTTGAACCCTGAGGTTTATAGACTAGTCGGTTCTGAAGTCAGCTCTCGGTGGGGTAAATTTACGCGTGTGGAAGCTACAGACGCTATTCTTACGGAATACGTAAATTCAGTCCACGAGTTAATAAAAAAAACACACCAGAGAGACAGAAGAACTTACCAAAAGCTAGAAAAAAGTGAGCTTTGTCGTAGAGAAGTTGAAAAACGACTTTGGCAAGCGACAGAAGAAGCCGATCAAGAAATAGACCAGCTAACTATTGAATTGAACAAAAGCTTGTCAGCGCAAAGGGAGCTTAGAAAAGAAAAAGGTTCAACATCAACTTTAGCGGGTAGTTCAAGAAACTTACTTCCATTGCTCTGTACTCCTCAACATACTTCTACACCAAAAACATCTCTGGTTAGAAATTCTGTGGACACAGGAGTTCAAACCACAGCAGTAGAGGTAGTTAGATCCGCCAACAAATCACGATCAACTCAAACAGATCAAACAACACAAAAAGTTTTGGCCAATATGTCTTTAGAAAATATAAGTAAAATTGTTTCAAGATTAGTTCCCATTTTTTCCGGGGAAAGGAATCATGAACTCTCGCGTAGAGTCCATGAGTTCCTAAATGCTTGCGATCTGGCATTAAGAATGGTTAAGGCAGAGGAGGAAGAGATTTTAGTGTCTCTTATTTCAACACGGTTAGTGGGTGATGCGTTTGAACTAACTCGTTCAAACTCGATCAAAACAATTGCAGATTTGGCAAAACTGTTTAAAGACAATTATTTAGTGCCAAAAACACTGGACAACGTGTTGAACGAGTTGAAGCAATGCCGTCAACAGCTAGGGGAAGACTTTAAAGCTTTCTCGAGGCGTCTAGCGAAATTGCAAACTACGTCGCATGAAATAATTGACTCTAGGTATAAGGCAGAAGAGTCGGTTGGTCTGAAAAAGGAAGTTGCCAACATGACTTTGACTACATTTAAAATAGGACTGGTTGATCCAGCTCTTCGCCAGTTTATGCTAGGCAGCAAAAGCAGCAACCTCAATGAAATAACTGAGGAAGCTCTGAAAACTTATATGCTTATCCAGCCTAACGCGATGAGTAGCATGGGACTTGGAACGACAGCAAACGTACCATTTCCTTTGGACTATAGCAGTTCTATGAATCAAAATCCTGCCACTTAACAAGCCACACTGAACAATAGTCTAAACAACGCATACCCATCTTTATCTACCCTATCTCAGCCCCAACCTTCTAGTATGTACACAACCACATACCCACATACACTTAACCAGCAAACAGTTCCCCATCTCGTTCAAAATTATAATCCACAAATTCAATCATATTTTCAAACACCTACACCACAATTCACTTCGCCACCTACACCACAATTCACTTCACAACTTCAAGACTCCCCCCACTCTAGCAATAGACAGCCAACTGGGTCTGTAAATTCATTTGCAATAACATGTGGATTCTGTGGAAAGCAAAACCACACCTATGTTGACTGTGCTATTCGAAAAAGGACACCATACTGCGACACTTGCGAGGACTATGGGCATAGTAAGCACAGTTGTAGCCGCTCACAAATACGAGTGACCCAGACAACAAGACAAAAGCCTAGAGTCAAATGCAAGTGGTGTTCTAGGGTGGGGCATGTGGAGGACGATTGTTTCTCTAAGAGGAATTACCTCAAAGACCAATCGGGAAACGCCCAGGGGGCCAATTTAAATCACTAAATTGTGCCCCAAAAAATGCGCCCTCCACAAAATCAACTACAAAAAAGAAAATAACGAAAAACAAAAAAAGCAATGTAGACGAATTAAAGCCATCAGCGCCTGTATTAAACGATCGACAAAAAGAAAAAAGAACACGAAACGTTGACTCGAAGGAGTTAAATTTCTTTACTTTTGAGTCGATTCGTAAAACGAAGCAGAAATCAAGGCCACCAGTTTCTTGGACAAATATAAACCTAGGTCAGTTTGGTCTCTTATTTCTGATTTTTAATCTTCGTTTCGTTTGGAGTAAGTGCTATTCAAAGGTGAAATTCGTTTATAACTTTTTAGATGATTATTTTAAGTGTTTTGTTTTGAAGTGTTTTAACCAGTATGCTTTGCCGAGAAATAAGAAAAAAATATTGTATGCATTTAGGAATCTTCGTAGGCATGATGTGTTCGTCGAGCTGCCTATGTCAATGGCCAAGTCCGAAAAGGTACTTCTTCTGGTCGACACAGGCGATGACTCGAGCTTACTAAAAAGAAGTTCATTAAAAAATGCGACCAATATAAATATAAATGAAACAAAGCAACTGGGTGGTGTTTTCGGTGGAGTAGGTATGACATTGGGAACAATTAAACCAATTAAATAAAATTTTTGGATGGAAAAAAAGAAGTTTTAATTGATGCTTGCCAACGAGTTCTCTTACTATTTCTTCATTGAACGTTGTGAAGTGTAAGATTGGAGCTCGTACCCAAACTATTGTGAAAATAAAAAGTCCTAACTCCAAGTCAAATGAATTCCTGATACATTCACAGGAAATTGATAATGGAATTTATTTAGGAAACACAATAGTTAAGGCAAACGACAGTTACGTCCATGTTCCTGTTTTGAACAGCACAACAGAGGACTATTTCATGGATACAAGCTTCATACCTACACACTCAAATTTTAAAAATTACAAAATCATAAATAATAATCCGGGGACGAAAATATATGCGAATTTTCAACAGATTCACATTAAAGAACGGGAAAATGACCTTCTATCTTCACTTAAATTAGATCATAACTTAACCAAGCAAGAACAAAAATCCATAGAAGATTTTTGCATTAAGTTTAATGATGTATTCCTACTAAAAGGTGATCGTTTAAGCTATACACCCGTGTTAGCCCACAACATACCAACCAAATCCGACCAAGCACCAATTAATACCAAGCAATACAGAACTCCGCAGGTTCATAAACAGGAAATTGAAAGGCAAGTGCAAGAAATGCTTGACCATGATATAATTTCAGAAAGTAAATCTCCTTGGAATTCACCATTGCTCATTGTGCCCAAGAAAATGGTTGATGGTCAAAAACGGTGGAGGGTGGTTGTTGACTTCAGAAAACTAAATGAAGTCACAATCAAAGATACATTTCCGCTTCCTAGAATAGAAGAAATACTTGATCAGTTGGGACATTGTCAGTTTTTCACCACATTAGATTTGGCAAGCGGCTATCATCAGGTGTTGATCGATCCAGCCGATAGAGCAAAAACTGCGTTTAGCACCAGTACAGGACATTACGAGTTCAACAGAATGCCCTTTGGTCAACATTTCAAAGGATTATGAATCACATTCTGACTGGGTTGCATGGAATTGATTGTTTCGTTTATCTAGATAATATTGTTGTCTATGGTAAAAATCTGGAACAACATAATCAAAAACTTTCTAAAGTCTTGGGAAAACTTAGGCAGCACAATCTCAAATTAAATACCGAGAAATGTAACTTCCTACGACGTGAAGTAACATATTTGGGACACGTATGCTCTGAAGCTGGTGCTTCACCCGACCCAGCTAAAACACAATGTGTTACAGATTTTCCCAGACCCAAAACAATAAAACAGGTGCAATCATTTCTGGGACTTACGAATTACTATAGAAAATTTATACCGCAATTCTCTAAAATAGCAGCCCCAATAACAAAGCTGCTGCGTAAAGAAAATAGTTTCGAATGGTCTCCAGATCGTGAGAAATCATTTAAGTTCCTCAAGGAAGCGATTTCCTCACCACCTGTTCTCATCTATCCAGAATTCACACAACCGTTTATCCTGCCTACCGATGCCAGCAACGAAGCTCTGGGAGCCGTTTTGTCTCAGGGCAAAGTGGGTGAGGATAAGCCTATTGCGTATGCTAGCCGTTCGCTGAACAATTCTGAAAAAAATTACTCTACGATAGAAAAGGAATTGCTTGCCGTAGTTTGGGCGTGTAAGCACTTCCGAACATATCTTTTAGGTAGACCATTTACAATTTGTACAGACCATCGTCCTCTTATAGGAGTATTTAATGTAAAGGATCCAACCACAAGACTTATTCGATTCCATCATAAGTTGTCTGAATACGATTATAAAATCATTTATAAGCCTGGAAAAACCAATTGCAATGCAGATGCGTTAAGCAGGATACATAAAGATAATGATTGTATCAAAATTGTACAGACAAGGAGTAAGGCCAAAAAGAATAGAGAAGTTCCTAATATTACAAACAACATAAATATTGAAAACGACGTCTTAAGACAAAATGGTAAGAAAGGTAAGAACAATCAAGGAAATAGAAATAACTTCCAAATTCTCGAAAATCCTGAAGACATACAAACAGTCCTTCGTGATTTCCACAACTCCGCACTAGGAGGGCATCAGGGGATGATAAAAACTTCTGCACGGATTCGTCGTTAGTTTAGATGGAAAGGCATGAAGAAAGACATTGCAAATTACATCAGGAATTGTTACAAATGCCAAAAGAATAAGTCAGGGAAAATGACCAGAATGCCAATGGTATTGATAGATACCCCATGTTTTCCGTTCGAAAAGGTATACATGGACATGGTCGGCGTTCTTCCACTGACGTATTCAGGCAATAGATATATTTTAACATTCCAGGACGACTTGACGAAGTATATGACCTGTGTTGCAATTCCTGATGCTGAAGCATGTACTGTAGCAAGAGCCTTTTACGAAGAAATTGTTACACGGTTCTGCATACCCAAAGTTCTAGTTACAGATAATGGAACAAATTTTACCTCGAAGCTTTTTTCTGAAACTTGTAAGCTTCTGGGAGTTAAAAAGATTCACATTACCGCCTATCATCCACAAGCCAACGGTTCACTTGAGCGCAGTCACAGACCCTTAGCGGAATATCTAAGGAGTTTTGTTGACAATGATGATCAGTGTTGGGACCAGTGGCTAAGACAGGCAATGCATGTCCACAACAACACTGTGCATACCACCACTAAACTGACGACAACGAAGAGCTTGTATGGTTTCGAGTTCGAAATGCCGAGAAATTTAAAAGGAACACCTAAACCTCTGTATAATGATGAAGATTATCCGAAACTTCTTCAACATCAACTTCAGAAAACTCACGAACTTGCGAGAAAGAATCTCGAACTGGCAAAACAAAAATCGAAACAGCAATACGACCGTCAAACCAACCCTGTTTCTTTTGCAGTCGGAACAAAAGTCATGCTTAAAAATCCAACTAGGAAAAATAAGTTCTCCTCTATTTGGTTGGGCCCCTACGAGGTGGTATCCATAAATAATTCTGTAAATACCAATATTCGAGTAGGTAGGAAAATCAAATGATTTTAATGATTAAATTTGATTTCTTTTCTTTCTAGATTGTTGACTGACTGGTTGGCGATCCTGCCATTTGTTATTTGTTATTAAGATAATTTTTTTTTTTTTTTTCAATTTCACATTAGATTAAAACATATTAAATTATTCTTGTTACACTAAAGAAAAAAAATGTACGCAGTACTAAATATCAAACGAACCCTTTTAAATGTTTCTTTAATGTGTAAACTAAGCTTTATTTTGCTCGTGGCAAACATACCGAACGTTACAGCATCAACTCCTTATCAAATAGAAAACCTCACTTTAACTCCGGCACTATTTGAAGGCATTGGGAATGCTGTGTTCTTTAACAACAAATGGACCATATTCACAAAGATAACACCCATGGATTTTTCGGAAGTTCTTAATTTTGTAGACAAGTGTGAGGCTAAGATCAAACAGCTGTGCGTACCTCTACAATCGAAATTCCAAACAAATTGCAACATGAGAACGAACGAATTGGAAGCGATCATATCCAACCTTCGGCAAAACAACATGCGATTAAAGCATATGGTCTCTCACCGAAGAAATAAGAGATCCATAGAAACAATTGGACATTTCTTCCATTGGGCTTTTGGAACTATGGACAAGGAGGATTGTGATAAGATTTATGACCACCTAAGCAACTTGGATACCAACGAAAATGAAGCGCTCAATTTGATTACGAAACAGATAACGGTGGCAAATTCCAATTTTGATAGGCTCAGTAAACCTATCAAAACGTTAACAGAAGAGGTGGAAAAAATTGAAGAGTTTCGAGAACTTCACCGCTGATATTGAAAATTTCGCGACGGCAGCAATCAAAGAGTTAGCTGCGACGAAATTGAAGATGGAGGTAAACGAAATGATCTCATTAGTTACCTTTAAACTGCTTGAAGTCCAAAGTCGCCAAACAACTGAGCTATCAATTTTTAATGATTTGTACCAAAATAAGCTTCATCCTTTTATCTTGGACGCAAACAATATATCATCAGTGCTGAAGAATTCCAAGTATGAAAGAATGGTTCTTAATCCAGCCGCGTTGTTCCAAGTTGTTCAGCTGATGACCTATCCTCAAAGAGATTCAATCGTTTTAAAGATCACTGTTCCGCTACCTGAAGCCGCAATGTTTTCCTTGTTCAAGGTATACCCAGTGCGAACAAAACTCGATCATCATTAGGACTTGGTTTTGGACGTTAAGACTGAATACATCGCAGAAGCAGACGATCATGCTTTATTTGTCACCATGTCGCGTACAGAGTTGATGCAATGTTCCGAGGTCCCGTTCAATTCCATACCCATACATACCAGTGGAAGCTCTGAGTGCCTAGTAGAGCTGTTGCAACACTCTGCTACCTCACAAATGAACTGCAACTACGTCGCCTCACCATCTACAAAGGGAGTAATCACGAAGATGTCCACGAAAAATCAATGGCTTTTCAATATGAGAGAATCAATTGCTCTCAATTTTAATTGCGATGGGGAACTGTATGCTCCAGTGCTCAAAGGATTCGGAATTCTGCACATTCTACATCCTTGTGAAATAAATACGAAGGAATTTCGTATACCATACGAGCAGGTTTGGAGTTCAAAGCTTAAGATCCATCAACCGAAAGTGAACCATTCGGATCTTATTGAACTGCTAAGGGAAAGATATGCAAATCTTACAGTGAGGACCTTTTCAAAACCACCACCACTATCCTTAGGTAGTCATAGCGATATGATTGCGAGTTTGGAGGAGGGGAAGAAGTCGTTAGAAGATCTACAAGAGGAAGCGAATCAGATCGACAACAGGAAGCGTGTGAACAGTCAGCGATTGGAAGTCGACGTTCATCGATACTCTCTTGTGTCCATCAGTGTGCTCATAATAGCAATCGTGTTGTTCAAATGGTACCTTTCAAGAAATTCGTTTGCAAGCACCGCCAACATACCAAGTCAAATCACAACAAATATAACAAACGTTGTCCCAGAAAAATCCGATGCCGTCAATATAGATGCCGTCGAGATGGATGCCCTACCAGATCGTTTAGCTGCAACAAGGAAATCGATACGAGGAGTAACGTTTGCCCGAGTATAAAAAACTTATTTATCGTCTTACTTATCGTCTTACTTATGTCTCGTAGTAAGAAAAAGAAAAAACAAGAATAATTAATAAATAAATAATTAAATAAATAATTGTAAAATGAGATCCGGTTAAAAACACGTTTATACCAATTAGTATAAAGAAAAAAAAAATATGTAAAATCAATAAAAAAGAAAAAAAAAATCTTAAAATTGTTACTTACACTTTCATATAAATAAAGGGTGATTTTTTTGAGGTTAGGATTTTCATGCATTAGTATTTGACAGATCACGCGGGATTTCAGACATGGTGTCAAAGAGAAAGATGCTCAGTATGCTTTGACATTTCATCATGAATAGACTTACTAACGAGCAACGCTTGCAAATCATTGAATTTTATTACCAAAATCAGTGTTCGGTTCGAAATGTGTTTCGCGCTTTACGTCCGATTTATGGTCTACATAATCGACCAAGTGAGCAAACAATTAATGCGATTGTGACCAAGTTTCGCACTCAGTTTACTTTATTGGACATTAAACCAACCACACGAATGCGTACAGTGCGTACAGAAGAGAATATTGCGTCTGTTTCTGAGAGTGTTGCTGAAGACCGTGAAATGTCGATTCGTCGCCGTTCGCAGCAATTGGGTTTGTGTTATTCGACCACATGGAAGATTTTACGCAAAGATCTTGGTGTAAAACCGTATAAAATACAGCTCGTGCAAGAACTGAAGCTGAACGATCTGCCACAACGTCGAATTTTCAGTGAATGGGCCCTAGAAAAGTTGGCAGAAAATCCGCGTTTTTATCGACAAATTTTGTTCAGCGATGAGGCTCATTTCTGGTTGAATGGCTACGTAAATAAGCAAAATTGCCGCATTTGGAGTGAAGAGCAACCAGAAGCCGTTCAAGAACTGCCCATGCATCCCGAAAAATGCACTGTTTGGTGTGGTTTGTACGCTGGTGGAATCATTGGACCGTATTTTTTCAAAGATGCTGTTGGACGCAACGTTACGGTGAATGGCGATCGCTATCGTTCAATGCTAACAAACTTTTTGTTGCCAAAAATGGAAGAACTGAACTTGGTTGACATGTGGTTTCAACAAGATGGCGCTACATGCCACACAGCTCGCGATTCTATGGCCATTTTGAGGGAAAACTTCGGAGAACAATTCATCTCAAGGAATGGACCGGTAAGTTGGCCACCAAGATCATGCGATTTGACGCCTTTAGACTATTTTTTGTGGGGCTACGTCAAGTCTTAAGTCTACACAAATAAGCCAGCAACTATTCCAGCTTTGGAAGACAACATTTCCGAATAAATTCGGGCTATTCCGGCCGAAATGCTCGAAAAAGTTACCCAAAATTGGACTTTCCGAATGGACCACCTAAGACGCAGCCGCGGTCAACATTTAAATGAAATTATCTTCAAAAAGTAAATGTCATGGACCAATCTAACGTTTCAAATAAAGAATCGATGAGATTTTGCAAATTTTATGCGTTTTTTTTTAAAAAAAAGTTCTCAAGCTCTTAAAAAATCACCCTTTATAACTTTTCGTTCTTAAATATAAAAAATATAAGAGTTGCACAAAAATGTATTGCTTACATAAAAAAAAGGGTTATTTTTATATATAAAAGAAAAATTATAGTACCTATACAATGTATTAGAATGAATTAAATTACAAAAAAAAAATAGAAAAGGCTAAATTAAATGTAAAATTCTAAATAAAACAAAATTAAACAATGGCTTCTTTAAAATTTTTTTGAAATATGCTAAATGTTTAATTTTTTAAGATAACGTTTGTAATTGTTAAAACAATTTAATCAAACTGTTTTCATGTTAATTTAAAAAAAAAAAATACCTTTGTTAAATATTTTAAAAAATTGTTACGTATTTTTAAGAAATTGTTTAATAAAAATAATATAATCTTGTCGATTGTCATCCGGTTGATCGTGAGTTCTTCCTCCGGGTGGGGAGGGATGTTGTGTCTCCTCCCATACCTACCAGAGGAAATCGTCGTGCGTTGAACTCAGCACACTTCAATTGTGTTGTTCACTTTGATTGTCAATTCGGTATCATCTTATGGATATTGTTTTGGGTCAATCAAAGTGCAATCATACAATAGTTGAATTGTGCTGACTCTTTAAACGTGCCGACGATTATCCACTGCGAATGTTTGGGCTCGCGACCACCGAAATGACACGACACGGGGAGTCTTGAATCGTACTTCGTGTGTTTCACTTCGGAAAAATAACTATAACACCGGTAAAGTGAAAAGCTAACGACTGAGATGGCTGGGTCACCTAGAGCGAAAAGATAACAATGCTCCTGCCCGGGAAAATTTTGAATCCAACCCCGTGGGACATTGCAGAAAAATAACGCATCTGGAGACAACTAGCTAGAAACCGAGCCGGCTGGCTTGTCGGTTGAGGCCCTGGTCCACCCTTGACTGTAGCGCCACCTTAAGTAAGTAATGCTTTTGTGTAGCTTTTCAGAATCCTTCGAAAATTTTCGATGTGCTATCGAGACTCGGGATGTTATTCCTGATTCTGAAAGGCTTAAGCCTTAAAATAAGAATTCTCGAAGAAGTGGAAGCGCGCAAGCAAAAATCCAAAGTCTGAATCCGGAGCAATGAATGCAATCGCCTCTTTATATGCGCGAGTCATTAATGCAAACTGCTCTCAACAAACTACTTAAATGGACAGACAAATGTGGACTAGGTGTAAGTCCGCACAAAACTGAACCTGTCCTTTTAACAAGGAAATATAAAATTCCGAATATAGACCCTCTATCAATAAATGAAAATCAGATCAAGCTAAATATCTGGGTCTGATTTTAGACAAAAAGTTGAGATGTAAGATAAAGTAACTTATCGAGATAAGCTAAGCACAGTGCAGAGATCGGCTTGCATGTGTATCAATGGAGCACTACCGTACAATACCTTTACTGCTAAACATCACAATCCTCGATATATACACTTAACAAGTGGCAGCGAGCACAGCTATTCGTCTCAGAGCCGTCTCTCAATGGTCCAATAACTCTATTGGCCACATTATCATTCTAAACAAATTCGAATCAATCCCTAAACACTCCGACTACACCATCCTTCAGCCGGTTTTTGGAAAAAATTTCCAAGTCACAATTCCAACAAGATCAACTTGGGATGATGATGAATTTTTGAGAGATGAAGCAATTCATTTCTACACGGATGGCTCAAAAACCGAAGAGGGGGTGTGTGGCGGCGTGTACTCAGAACCACTTAACCTTAATCTCTCCTTCCGTCTCCCTGACCATTGTAGGGTGTTCCAAGCGGAAATCCTGGCGATAAAAGAAGTTTTATCTTGGCTCAAAGAAAACATAATATCTACCATAGAGTACCTATATTATAATATAGGTACTCTATGATATCTACATTGAATATTCGTATCTTCTCAGATAGCCAAGCCGCCCTTAAATCACTAGGCTCTGTTTCTACAAACTACCCGAAACTGTCGATCGTGTCTAATGGAGTTGGCAGAACAGTTCAACATTCACCTTTTCTGGGTGCTGAGACACAGAGATATTCCAGGAAACTGTAAAGCCGATGAACTCGCCAGGATAGGAACTAATACGACAATATCACCTAACAAGGTGAAGGTATGCTAAGGCAAGATTCCATGATGATCACAAACAGCAGATGGACAGGTATCACTACTTTCTGGCGACAAAACAGATCTGGCCAACACTGGACCCGAAACGATAGAAATGTTTGTTATCTCTAAGTAGACATAGCATATTAACTCCACAATTGGTGTCATTACTGGACACTGCCTCATAGGCAAACACGCCAATAGACTCGGTGTTTTTTCAACGTATACGGAAAAAAAGAACTAAGATGTATCATTCCAACATTATTAAATGAAATATCAGCGAATTAAAAAAATATTCGAAATTTTAAAACTCGAAAAAAAGAAATAAAAAAACATTTTCTAGAATTGAGCTTCATTCGATAGTAAAAATAGTTATTCATTTTCCTTAAATTTTTCTCTTATGTAAAACTCTTAAACTTAATCTTTTATTATGTAAATAAACTAAAAATATATAAAAGATCATTGAAATTAAAATATCAGCTGAATTACTTCAATCACTTTCAAAATTAAATAATACCAATGTTAATAACCATCTGCAGATAAGCACTTTGCTTTGTGGGTAAACTATTAAAGTTACTATTGTAAAAATAAAGAAACGTTTGAATCTTTGAAAAAAAAAAAATGATTTCTGCAGAAGCTGCATGGACGAGGAGGAGGAAGAAACTATCCCACACCTTCTTTGCTCATGTCCTGCTTTTTCTCAAAGACGCAAAATAAATAAATAAATTTGGTGGCACAACAGCTCGTGGAGAATCAAGGCCTAGTGACTTACAACTCTCAACCATTCCTATGTGCGTATTTTTGGCAGGAATGGAGGGGACCTACAATTTTTTGTCGAGTCCGAACGGCTAGATGAGAAGCACTTATTCATGAGAAGTATACCCTTGGAGGATTTGTCAGTTCCTCGCAAGAGGCAGTACCTCGGAAAAAAACATTTCGCGGGTGGGAATCGAACCGAGACCTTTGGCATGACAGTCCTACGCACTAACCATCATGTCACGAGGTACTAAGACGCAAAATACACTTACGGCCAGTTGGAAAAATATTTAACTCGTGGTTCAGCGATTTTAACTCACCTACTTTAGTGAACTTACTGAGGTTCAACGATGGCTCAGGCATTAAGTTGGCTACTATTACATACTTGAACCATCGTTGAACGTAAGGAATTTCGCCTTGTTCAGCCAGCAAAAATTTTTGAACCACGGATCAAAAATTGAACCACGTTTGTACAACCAGTTCTCAGGAAATTTTTTCTTTGATGATCCCAGTGACTTAAATAAAATCGACATTCACAGTCTCCATCGCTTTATTAAAAGCTCCAATTGGTTTAATTAGCGAGGATTACCTCACATTTTGTATGTGGTATCACAATGGGCCATATCCTGGCCTAAGTGTGTCAGCAGGGCCCTTATTATGAATTACGAAACGAACGGAAGAAAAAACGAAACTCGAGGAAACGAAAGTCATGGCGAAGAGCGATTATAAGATACGAAAATAGAAAGCAAAAAAAGTTGTCAGACAAAAATGAAAAATGATAATTTTTGTTTGCGCTTTTACAACTTACTTTACTCCTAACAAATGTCAATTTTTATGTTTTTCAGAATTGTATTTATTATTCACTTACTTTTTTCCCCTCACTTAACAAAACAAAACCAACCAAACCAAAATAAATGACATTTGTCAACTACCCCCAAAACGAAAGCTTAACGAGCTGAAGGCACTCGTAAATAAAAATACGAGTTTCGTCATTTTTACGATTCTCGTTTTTCTTAATCGCAATTTGACTATTAAGTGCTACTACAATCGATTTTCCTAATCGCAATTTAACGAAAACGCCTTATTTTGAACGAGTATCGTTTTTCATAACAACCCCCCAGTTTTCCTGGCAGCCACCTTAACCTAACCCTAACCTATGCGCGAGTCACTATTCATAATAAAAAATTATATTATAATTCATGGAGAAAAATTATAAACTTAAAGACTAGGACTGTTAAACTCACACAATGATGATCTTCATACGAAAACAGGTCAGGCAGAAACCCGTTGACTCTGTCGCACGAGTTCGTAAATGGCTGCGGATTGGGCATACGCTTCGAATAGGTAACGAGTCCAAATACATCAACAGAAACAACACCATGGCGAGAAGGAGAAGTGGAAATCTGTCATATGGAACCTTATGGACGTTACAGGTCTGAGGTAACTTAGTAAGTAGTCATTACCTTTATATTTTAATACAATATATTACTAATACTATATACTATAAAATACAAAAATGTTAAAGAATATTAAGCCAAATTTCGAATTGTTGATCCAAACCAATATAACAATCCGATATTAAGTATAAAGTTAGAATTAATTTTCCTTTATTAGGTGGCACCTGGAAAAATAAACGATGTGTTGAAACACTATATCCAGGTGAAACTCGCTTCATTGCTAAGAGTTCGTTATTTGTCTGTGAACCAAGTGTTAAGAACCACCCTTCATGCTTAGGTTTCGGGTATTTGGGGCAAAGCACATGAGAAGTATTACTGTTTGCTTTACGAACTAAACGGGTACTTATAACATAAGTCTGTTGAGAGAAAAAAAGACATTTTCTGTAAACAAGAGATTATTATTTAAACTTATTTATACCTCATTCGCATTTATGTCAATCCAATCAATTTTGTCTAAATTGATTTTTCTAATAGAATGTTGGGCACCATCAGAACTTTGTTGTTGCAATTGAATTTCAACAAACAACTCTGGTAAGTTTTGTATAGTCTATAAAAATTGTAAATTATTTTTAATTATTAATAGAGTACACATCAATTCAAAAATGAACACTCACTTTGAAAATATTCTCTATCTCAGGTTCATCAAAACTTTCTCTTAAAGGAGCTAATCTTTCATAGTTGTTATTAGAAATTTCTTTTAAAACTGGTAAGCTCAGTTCTTCATGAGTAAATGGGGTAGTATCTATTTTATAGAAACAATCGATGTCACTATCCGTAACGTTTGGTAACGTCAGAAAAACTGGTTGATCGAACCATCTAGCTTGTATTACACACTGGGATAAAATTTGCAGTCTTAAAGAAACTGTTAGCCATCCTCGTTCTGCACTATAGTCCATCATGGCCTTTAAAAAGAAGTTGAATAATACTATATTAAAATTTGAAATATTATACTTTTCAAGGTCAAAACGTTTTACTCAAAACATTTTGAATGACATGGTAAAGTAGGATAAAATCAATACAAATTGTGTTTAGTTACCTGCACCACACGTAACGCTTGATCCAATACAGATTTTGTATCAGTTAAGTAGTCCGAATTTGGTAACGACAAACGCATTATATGAGCTTGTAGCAAAAGAAAAGTTTTTGTATATGGTGAATCGTAACTTACAGAATTTGGCTTGTATCGACAAAGCTTTGCTAGCTCCCTGGTAAAAAATAATGAAATAAAATAAATAAATCAAATCGTCGGCTTAAAGTGAAGAGCCGCTAACTCCACATTTTTGAACCATTATAGACCACTTCATAAATTGCTAAAACATACAAAAATTCATCAAATCTTTTCAATTTCACTGAATTAAACAATAACGAGTGCTGAAAAATACCCAATGTAATTTTTGTTTTACTGAAGTAATGCGAACACTTTTTTTAAAACATTTTTTTTTGTAAAAATGCTAAATAGGAGTCACCAGCTCTCTCTCTCGAAGCCGACAAAATCTATTGTTTAAACTATATCACTACCAAAATGTTTAACTTACTGACTTTGTAACTAATTTTTCTTTTTTATAGTCACCTGTTTGATATAGAATATTCAACCATATTCTTCAACTCGATTTTATGTCTCGTATTCGACTACAGTCGTATGTTGTTATTCCAAATGTCGTACATTCGACTTCACTCGTATTAGTATTGAGAAACGCTCAATATCGCATACGACTTTTCAAATTTAATCATATTCCAAATCTCGTATTCATTTTAATTGAAGCGGTATTTGTGTCGTTTATTCATCGTTTAAAATTTTTTGAACGAGATAAATTTTTGTTGGTTAAAAGTATAATATAACTTTTCACTTTTTTACCAAACATAATTGTCATGGCATGATCCTGCGTTTCTCGCATAAACAATAATTGCACTCAAAAGACTGCTTGATTTAAAAAGATGCAAAAGTAGTCGAAAGACTGCAGTATTTAACCAGCAACCAAGAGACTTCAAGAGTGCTTTCTTTTTAAAGAAATTTAAAAGACTTCAATGCATTCAAGAAGTCTTTAATAATGCAATCCCTTAACTTGGAGATGGTAACTCGTTGGGCTGCAGCATCCCTACCAGGTTGATGGCATGTAGTTTCCACTTATACAGAGTGTATGTAGTTTGCAGATATCCATATTTGTATGAACAAATTTTTAAGCTGTAGAAAATACTTTAACTGTCTACGTGTTTTGTATTATGAAAGTGCATTATAGCAGTTAAAGGGTACCGCGGTATCGCTGCGCTGATGCGAATGGTATGTCGACAAAATTTGGAGTGGTATAACGATCACTTAGGGCAATTTGCTGATACGAAACTTAAATATTTAAGTAGAACATAAGCGCTTATGTGACAGTTTACGCAGAGGAAAAAGTAGAACATAAGCTTTTAAGTAGAACATAAATCCTTAAGTTTCGTATCAGCAAACGGGTCTTAGCTCTTAGACTATGATTAACATCGGGTAAATCCATTGGATTCCAGTTTGTGGATAAACTCAGAACGCTTTTGTTGTTATCCTCAGAAGAAATAAGTCAATGGGACTCATATTTTATAAAAAAATTTGTTTTTTATTCACCAAAAGATAAATAAATTTGAGAACAAATTTATGAAGAGTTGGCATTTGGACCACGAAAATACATAGGTGGCGAAACGTCTGTTGTACTTGATCCTTTGTGCGACCGGACTACTTTTTCTCTTTTTTCTTCTCTAGTTTGAGTGTCTTCTCTTGACCTTGACGGCGCAAGTTAAAGACCCATGCACTTTGCCTCCAGGAAGTGCTACAATGACTTCAAATTCAAAGGATAACAAACTGCAAAGTAGGCCATCATTCTCAAAAGCGCTTCCTTCACAGTTGAGGACAAATTACTCGGTGATGCCTTGCAGTATTAGGAGGCAATTCTATCATTTTGGGAAACCTTTAGTTTAGGGCCTCACAAGTGTGCAAAAAGCTGCATGTTGGCTCTTTTATGGCAAATTCTTGTCACATGTATCGAAAATTTACGAAAAGAGGTACAAAATTGCATAAATAATTTAATTTAATAACATTTTAATAATATCACAATTATTATCTATAAGCAACGATAGACTTTATTTTTAAAGCTTCTCGTATACGACTTGAAAAATAACGATTTTTCTACGAGACGAGTACGAGTTTGATTACGAGTATGAGACAAAATACGACTTGCAGAATATGGGTGATTATTATTTTTTTCAACTTACTCATTAAGAGAACCCTCATTGTGTCGCACCGGTTGTTGGTCAAATTCATATGAATCAGATATAGCCAAGAGCAAATCGCTTATGCTCATATCAAAAGTTACGTCGTTTAGAAAATGTTTCACAGTATGATGAGAGAGGTAATAAAAAGACGATATTCTGCCCAAAAAAGTTGGTAATAGTACATTTCTCGAAAAGGAAATGCAAGCAGCAGTCTCCAATTCGTACAAGCAGTTTTCAATTAGGGACGATAAGAACATATTCACGTTTTGAGGTTCAACGTTTTCCAATTTATAATACGTTGGATTTCGCAAAAGCCTCCTAAAGAAATATGTCCATGTTAAATATTCGACAGCAGATTCCTTAGTTTGTACTGTTCCTGATACAATCTCAGCATTTAAATGATCTGGCAAAACATTCAGAAGACTTGATTCAACAGGAAAAGGATCGTATAGAAACTTTTTATAAAAATTTTTTTTAACATCATGGACAAAAACCACAGCTACTCCTTCGTTGTCGAATTGTGGTCTCCCAGCACGTCCCATCATTTGCAATACATCAGTTATGGGCATGTCAACATACTTTTTTGTCTTACTATCAAAGTACTCTGTTCCTTTTATGACAACAAGGTGCGCTGGTAAATTCACTCCCCATGCTAGCGTAGCAGTTGCGACTAGTATTTGAATTTTTCTATTAAGAAACAAATCTTCTACAATTTTTCTGTCATTTTCTGAAAGCCCTGCATGATGAAGACCTATTCCAAAAGCGAGGCAGAATTTTAAATTTGAATCTTTAATATTATACAATATCTCTTGCATTTCCACATCCAATATATTAAGAAATTGCTTAGGATTATCGTCGCCAGCTACATATGTAATCAGATCTAGAGCAGTTAACCGAGTCTGCCTTCGGGAGGAGACAAACACAATGGCTGGCGTAGAAGGCGAGTATGCCCGTATTGCTTGATAGGTGGGGCGATTCATAGATGCCATTCGTGGGCAGTAATGCTTTCCAGAGAAGCCATTTATATGCACTGAAAGCGGAACAGGCCTTACCGAGGGTTTGAAGTTATATAAACCAGTTTTCTGAATACCTAGCCATCCGGCAAGATCTTGAGCATTAGCTAGTGCAGTCGAAAGTCCAATTATTCTAATTGATTTGTTTGTATTTGAAGTAATAAAATTTGTACGTGACACAATTACTTCGATAACAGGGCCACGGTCTTCACCTAGCAAGTGAATTTCATCAATAACTATCAAAACAACATCTTTCACATATTCCCTCGTTTGCCAAGATCTGCTGATGCTATCCCACTTTTCTGGGGTTGTGACAATTACTTGGCTCTGTTGAATAGCTTGAATGTCCGGAGATGTATCACCAGTTAATTCAACAACTTTTTTCTTTAGATTCCTTTCAAATCTAATTTTCCAATCGTTTATTCGTTCTTTGACCAATGCCTTTAGAGGTGCTATGTAGACAATTTTTGCTTGTTTGTCTTTATTTAAAGCTCGAAGTATTGCAATTTCCGCAACAATAGTTTTGCCAGAGCCAGTCGGTGCTCCCACAAGAATATTGTTGTCAGTGTGATACAGATTGTGGAAAATTTGAGTTTGAATAGGATTGAAATGTGAAAACGAATAGAGTTTCTCGTATTGGTTATTTTTCAAAGCACTCAATGCTAAAGGCTGCAAGGGCAGTAGTTCTGTAAGAGGGGGGTTATGTTCTGGAAGAATTAAATGCTTAAAACTCAGCGGATGCACGCTTTTACTACCCAACCAAGTTTCACTGGTGACTCGAACAAAGTACTGCGATGGAAGTGGCTCTCTAAGCGGAATCGTCATAACCATGCTCTGTTTAAGTCCACATAAAACAGTTTTTCGTAAAATCTGTACAAATTCTGAATGGTAGATGAAATTTGTTTCTGGATCTTCTATCCAGAGCCAAAAATTTTCATTTGTTTTACCGTGCACTCGGTCATTCCATGTAAAACTAGCCCATATATCAATTTTGATTCGTAACACCGTTCGTGTTATTGGTTGTAAAGAAGATTCTATTTCTAAAATAGGCAATTCATTGGCACATTGTAGCAACATTGCAGCATGTCTCTGATTACGGAATATATCTTTTATTTCTGAAATACTCATTTCTTTCAAGGTATATACACTAAGTGCACGACTTTCAATTTTTTCAATTATTTCATGAGGTAAGCAAGTAAATTGGCGCAGCGGTGTCTCAGTATTCCATATTTGTTTTTCAAACATTTGACTGATTTGCAACATTCTGCCAGCCAAAATTGCATTATTATTGCGTAATACAATAGTGAATATAGCACGGGCTATTCTTACAACGTTTTGAACAATATAAGACATGTCAGAAACAAGAGAAAATGACTTAATGTAACCTCTAGATAGATAAGTTTGCAGTAGAATGTTAACTTTTCCTGGAATATCATCCGAACCTCCGTGGCCTGGTAGTTTACACGCATAGTGCCTGAGTTCATCTAGTTCCTCTAGTTCATCGTCTCGAACTTTAAGTTGTTGAAATTCTTGAGCTTGTGATATCATATTCAAAATATCAGATTCTGTCATAAATGGTTTCAAAAGTTCATTGAATATCTCTACTGTATCGTATTTTATATAAAAATGCGAAGCCGTTCTCCCCAGTTCCGTAATACTTAAATCATCTGTTCGATTATTGTAACGAATCATCTTTGCTTTATCTAAACTTATTGCGGCAGTTATAATGAGCATTCGCCGCTTGTTTTCTAATAGAGGATCTTTTTGAATTTCACTATATTCAATGCCATAACAATGAGGATTTATACGCATACGAACAAATAAATACGTATAACTTAGCCATTCGATAGCTTCGTTAATATTTGTTACTGTTCCTGACGCTACCTCAGCATTTAGGTTATCGGCTAGACACTGTATAAAGTTTGACTCAATAGGAAATTGATTAGTAAGCAAGGAAAGATAATGGTTAAGTTTATCATGAGTTGTAATTATTGTTCCAACTCCGCTGGTGTCATATTGTGGTCGGCCAGCTCTTCCAAAGATTTGCAGAACGTCTAATATTCCAAGGTCCATAAAAGAACCGTGTTTCGAATCATAAATATCAGTACCTTTTATGATGACAGCATGCGCGGGTAAATTGACACCCCAAGCCAGAGTTGCAGTACAGATAAGAACCTTAATATGACCCTCGGCAAAGTATTTCTCTACTAAACGTCTATCCGTTCTCAGCATACCGGCATGATGAATGGCTACACCACATTGAAACAACTCAACTAGTTGTTTATTTTTGCTTCTGGATATACTTCGAATGGCTAGCTTCCAGCCTGCCGAATTTTTAGGTATGAATGAAGAACTATGGTTTTTTTTTTGCGCTTTTTCTCGAAAAACAGTAGCTGTTCTAATTGTGGCATTACGTGCATGAACAAAAACCATAACTTGGTGATCTTTCTGTACCATTTCTAAACATTTGTTGTAGCAAATATCATCCATATCGGCTAGTTGTTGCATGGGCTTTACTGCTTTGATTCCAACAAAGTTTGTATCCAAAGGCACCGGCCGAAATCGACTATCGAAGTAAAATAGCCCCCTAATTGGATTGACACGCAGAAAATGGGCCACATCAATGTAATTGGGCAGAGTAGCAGACAAGCCTACAATTCGAATCATACTTTGTGAAGATTCCACCAATCGAAGTGTCCTGGCAACTAGCGCTTCCACAACAGGTCCTCGTTCTCCATGCAACAAATGTACTTCATCTATAATCAGTAACTTAACCAGACTTATAATAGCTACATCACCAACCCCCTTACGCGTAACAACATCCCACTTTTCAGGAGTTGTAACGAGAATATGTGTCTGTTGCATTTCTGTTTTAGTCAACTGCATATCTCCTGTAAGCTCTCGAACATTAATATGAAGTGGTTTGAGCCGTTCTTGAAAATTATCAACCATTTCCGATGCCAGCGCTTTCATAGGAGCAATGTATACAATTTTAAAACCATCACGGTTAATGACTCCATTCTCTATATGAGATCTTATAGTGGCAATAATAGTGAGCATAGCAACATTGGTCTTTCCAGCTCCAGTGGGCGCACATATGAGCATATTGTTATTAGAATAATATGCTGTATTAAAAACCACAGACTGAATTCGATTAAGTTCTTCAATGTTACGAAAAGCAAGCTGACCAATATCATCTAGTTCTTTGATTTGTATTTTGTGGCTACCAATTGTCAGAGACTGTAAGCCTGCTCCTGGAATTTTAACTTCTTCATACTGCTTTGTGTTTATTCTCTCGGCAGATTCGGGTAGACTTATTTTACTCCCCCCAATGAAGGCAGCACTTTTTTTCAAAAGCAATTGGCTGTCAAATACGTACGGAAAGTTAGGAATGGTTGGACTTTCATGGTAGATCTTTTTTGTGGTACGAAATATAGGCTGCTGTTTAGCAGACTCAATCAGTTTCTTCTGATGCTGTAAGCGCAACTGGATTGGATTTACTGTGGTACTCAATGGTAATGTGGATCTATCATCAGATTTAAGAATTCTATTGAGTTTTTTTTCATCCCTCCGATTCTGTCTTGTTAGATCTTTTTCCAAGAGCGATTGCACAACTACTGAAGATGCAACAGTTGGTCCAAAATTAGTATTTCGTGGAGGAGGGTCTTTTCGTCCAGAAAGTTTTTCCTCTGAAGTATCTAGCTCTTCCAATACTTTTTCCCGATTTGCAAGAATTTTTAGTGAAAGATCAAAATTATCAAATCCAATGAGCTCACATAGATCATTTTGAATCTCATCATTATTCTGTTTTGATTTCAGCAAATGTAATACTTTCATAACTAAAGTAGCATCGCCTAGACCAAATAGTTGTCCGCTTGTTTTAAGTTCCTCTTCAAATCGATAAGCCAATGACAATTTAGATAGATTTTTGTTTTTGACATGGTCAGGTGAAATATCTTGAAGATTGCCCACATAATTGAATACGAAAGTTGGAAACTTTACTGTAATTTCGGAGCCCCAACATTTTCGTCCAACTGCGATTTTATTTTCCAGCTTTATCTGTTGTTTAATGGTTATCCAATCTCTGTCATCTAAATGTTTATATATTTCCCTGACTAATTGAAATATGCGGTCATTAGACTGGTCAAAAAGTGAACCAAAAAATTGTTTGATTCCATCTAAATTACATCGTATTACTTTTTCGTCTCTGTATAAATTAAGAAAAATTAAAACAGCACCGTCAATAACTTGACTATTCTCTTCTCCTATTAAATCGGCTATAACTCGACGCAGATCTTTGAAAAGACATTTAGGTGTTTGGGATTTAGATTCTAACACAGATTCTAAAACTAAGGAGGATGTTTCGCCATTGCTGGAAATAACATGCATAAGCATATCTTATCATACATGGGGTTAAATTATATACATAATATACTTAAGCAATGCCCCTCTAACTGCTCTCATTAAATTTATATCAGCTGGCTGAAGTTGTCTCATCTTTTCTAAGTCCGTACTTGCTCGAAGATTTGTTGAAAATTTTGGATATTCTTTCATTTTAAACTTATTTTAAAAACAAGGATATACTGCTTTTTAACTAAAATTAACAAACTTGAAGAAGCAAAAGTAAAAGCAGAGAATGGGTGCGTTCATCGGCAGAAATCTGAAAATACAGTACTGAAACGTAACGTTGAACGCACAAAAAATCTGAAATTTCAGCCAAATGTCATATATTTCTTGTCTGCCATAATCTTGTGTTAACCTGCTGATTTTACTGAAAGTAATATAAGGAAGAACTTTTTTTGTCGCATAATAAGTGAATCTGACGAGAAAGTTACTATGTAAGTTGACTGGAAAAAGCTTGTTCGTTGTTTTTACTTGGATTATAATACTTAAGAAAATAGTTGAAGCCACACTTTTCACTGGCAACCAAAAAATCTTAACACTTATTACTCCCAAATGCACCCCTTATTCGCGATTTTCCACCAAATGTAATTATTTTAAATAAAAATGGGGATAACTTGCACTTCTTGTTAAGGAAAAACTAAAGCCAAAATGCCATGGAAAACCTACTTCTCAATCTTATTTTTTTATTTTATGCACTTACAAAAAAACAAAACTTAAAAAAAACCAACAAGTCGTACCAAACCGACAACAGAACACAAAATAGCTGCATCTACTATTAAGTTCAGCTTCTATGTGCAGGTTCTTATTTTTTGTCTTGTTTATTAGCTGTCATCTGAATTTTCAGATGAAAATTTTTATCTGAAAAACGAAAGCAAACGTAACGAAAAGTCATCTGAATTTTCAGATTTTTTTTGACAGCTGACCAATCAGAAGCACCAAAAATTCAGATTTCTGGATCCTTGAACGCAGGGAATATCAATTACCAAGAACAGAGAATCCCTGCGTTTATTTTGTGTTCTGTTGTCGGTTTGGTAGTGTATAAAATAAAAAAAAATAAGATTGAGAAGTAGGTTTTCCATGGCATTTTGGCTTTAGTTTTTCCTTAACAAGAAGTGCAAGTTATCCCCATTTTTATTTAAAATAATTACATTTGGTGGAAAATCGCGAATAAGGGGTGCATTTGGGAGTAATAACTGTTAAGATTTTTTGGTTGCCAGTGAAAAGTGTGGCTTCAACTATTTTCTTAAGTATTATAATCCAAGTAAAAACAACGAACAAGCTTTTTCCAGTCAACTTACATAGTAACTTTCTCGTCAGATTCACTTATTATGCGACAAAAAAAGTTCTTCCTTATATTACTTTCAGTAAAATCAGCAGGTTAGCACAAGATTATGGCAGACAAGAAATATATGACATTTGGCTGAAATTTCAAATTTTTTGTGCGTTCAACGTTACGTTTCAGTACTGAATTTTCAGATTTCTGCCGATGAACGCACCCAATATCAATTACCAAGAAGCCAATCTTTCGTACGTTTCACCCTCCAAAACCATTGACCTACTATATAAGGACTGCCAGGAGCCAACTTCACTTCGGTTCAGTCTATTACTATACGCCACTAGCGCTGCCGTCGAATAGGTGGCAGACATGGTGTAACTTTTGACAAATGAATTGAGTGTTTCATTTTTTTTTTATTTTATTTTGAAGACAATAAAAACAAACAAATGAATTAAGTTTTTAAAAAAGTGTAGAAAATCATTTATTAAAACATTTAATCGACTTAAGTATGTATGTACCATTGACCTACTATATATGGACTGCCAGGAGCCAACTTCACTTCTGTTCAGTCTATTACTATACACCACTAGCGCTGCCGTCGAATAGGCGGCAGATGTGGTGTAACTTTTGACAAATGAATGGAGTATTTCTTTTGTTTTTGTATTTTATTTTGAAAAACAAAACAACAAACAAATGAATTAAGCCTTTAAAAAAGTATATATATCATTTATAAGAACATTAGTAGAATTAAGTACATATTTGATTTCTCTTTTTTCTTGTATGAAGCACGATTTATTGCAACTTCGGTGAGTAGACACTTGCATAGTTTTTTTTAGAAATCCACCTTTTCTCTGGCGAAGAAAAAAAAACTAAAGAAGAGCTTCCTTTATCAGCGAAAATTTGTTTCTTTTTTATTGGATTTGCCAGTCAGTCGCCACTCCTCTGAATTCTGAAGAAAAACAAGATAGTTCGAAGGACTTATTTATATATCACTTGATTCTTGAATTCGTTTTTGACTTACCATTTTGCAATCCCTTGTATCATTTTGAAGATTGGTGATTGATATTAGTAGGTACCTATCCTGTAAGTTCGCAATGCTCCATAATTGTTTTTAAGTTATTTTTTTTTTAATTAAATAAAATGACAACGAGTTTTTTAATAAAAATAATAATAAATTTTAACTTTGATTGACAAGTATGATAGAGTGGTCGACATACAGAGACGTTAGGATAGTTGTTTTCTTCGCCGCATGTTCGACGGAAGCTCTTATGTTGCTAAGGAGAAGCTGAACCCTTTTCTATTGAGCTTTTGTATAGAAAAACATAAGACTAGCAGTCCATATATAATAAGTCAATGGTATGTACATATACTGATTTTTCTTTTTTCTTCTCTGAATCATCATTTATTGCAACTTCGTGGCTTGACACTTGTATAATTTTTTTTTGAAATTCGCCTTTTCTTTAGCGAAGAAAAAATAAAGAGGAAATTTGTTTCTTTTTTATTGGATTTGCCAGTCAGTCGCTACCCCTTTGAGTTCTGAAAAAGAACAAGTTAGTTTCAAGGGCTTTTTATTTATCTATCACTTGACTTTTTGAGTTCGTTTTTGACTTACCATTTTGCAATTCTTGGTCTCATGTTGATGATTGGTGATTGATGAAGGTTAAATACCTATCCTGTAAATTCAACTGTTCCATGATTGTTTTCTTAGTTATTTTTTTAATTAAATAAAATGAATATGACTTTTTCACTAGAAATAATAATAAATATTTGACTATGACTGACAAATATGATAAAGTGATTGACAGAGACGTTAGGATAGTTGTTTTGTTCGCCGCATGTTCGACGGAAGCTCTAATGTTGCTAAGGAGAAGCTGAACCCTTTTCTATCGAGCTTTCGTATGGAAAAAACATAAGACTAGCAGTCCATATATAATAAGTCAATGTCCAAAACCCATTTGTTTACATTTTTGTATTTGTAATTTCACTTCGTGTCGATGAATAGATGTGAATCGCAACAACAATGTAACGCGGTGAGATTTATTTGTTTTGACAACTCAGTTTTTTTTTCTTTGAAAATTGGAAAAAAAATTGAGAATTTTACTTCGGCTGAAAGCAAAAACATCGATGTGAAATTGTTTAATTAATTTAAAGTACACAAGCAATTGTTATTGTCAGTTAATATTCAACCACGATTATAATGAAATACAAAAAATGAATCCATAAAATGTCTTCAATCACACAGATTTCCAAATATCTTCAATGCATCTTGCATATTATACAAGGTGGCCCTTTCTTCATCCAGAATAATTTTAAAATTATTGTTGGATATATTCTAAGGAAAAAAATAGTTAAGAAAAATAAGAAATAAAAGAATAGTTTTTCTGCAACCTGACACCAGAACTTTAATCGTTTTGTTTAAACTCCACTAAACTGTCAATTTCCAATTTATAGGTATTAAAGTTGATATCAGGTGGGTTTTATTATCTTCTGTCGGGATTCGGGTTTTGATCTGGATTTAACTTTAGTACAAAAAAGAAATAATGAGGATTTTTCAAAATCGTTTTCGTAGCACGTGTTAAAAGAAAATCCAGCCCTCTTTTGCAGATAACAAAACAGCAATAGCTATTTTTAATTTTTTTTTTAAACTTCATGACATCTAAGCATTTGGTTTTGTGTGTTTAATAGGAGTATTGAATACTTATTACTGAAATTTTACTTCATACTAAAAAAGAAATGAAATAGTTTTAACAAATACACTAACTTTTTTTAAATTTTAAGTTGTATAATTATTTTTTTTTTTTTAAATGATTACGAAACAACTTAATTAGAAAAATTGATTCGAGAATGATTTTAAGAAATTTTAGCATGACCTTCTAGCTGTTGTCTTATATTTTAGTTATTTTTATTTTAAATAAATTTGGTCGTAAAATTCAAAAAAGTTAATTAAACAAATATAAAGAGCATAACATTGCAAGTTGCAAGTTAGTAGTGCCGTTGATTTTCAATTTTTTTTTAAGAAAGTTACTACTCTTATCTAAAAGCGGATAAATAATCCCCCCTTCCCATAAAACTAAATAAATTTGGTGGCACAACAGGATTTGTCAGTTCCTCGCAAGAGGCAATACCTCGCGAAAAAAACATTTCTGTTTTTAGGTGGCAGCGGCTGGGAATCGAACCCAGACCTTTGGCATGACAGCCCTACGCACTAACCATCATGCCACGAGGTACCCCCCTTCCCATACGATTTTTTTTTTAATATCATTTCATAAATTATCCTGCATGAAATAGGGAACACCATGTATTTTGTTTTGTTTTGACATCTAATTGACAGACCGAGGTGAATAATTTTGACCACGGGACGTGTTCAACAAATAGAAACCCAACTAGGGCCAGGTTCACATTAGGTGTGTTTTTTCCTTGTCTGAATGGGCTTGGACGAAAAAAACGACGTCGGGGCTAAACAATGCTCCGTGGTTCAAAATTTTTAATCCATCAATTTCTGTAGATTTACTGGGTTTTAATGATGATTTAGGCTTCATGTAAGTTATAAAAGTCAATTACATGCTTGAACTACCCTCAGTTAAACCACAAAATCAGTGAGCTAAAAGTTCGGAGCTATGGATCAAAACATTAATTAATTTAATACGAACACATATCGTTAAATAAATAAATAGATAGATATAATAGGTTAATTAATAAATACAAACCTAAAGCAGTTTGGTTTACAGTAATGAGAAATAATAGAAATATGCTTGGGTGCCAAACTGAATTAAAATTGTCAAATGGCTAGTTATAGCTCCTAGCGTGACCATGTTTACTAATACAATCAAAATAGAAATGAAGTAAAACAAACTAAAAGCTCTCCTAAGCCAACGCCAACAAGGAGTGACGATGAATTTTTGTTGTTGTGAAGTTTGTCTATGTTTTTGTCATATTTTGTACTATTGTGAATGATTCACTGCGAATCAATCGGTATTCGTGTTGGTTTTGGAGAGCCTTAGGGCTCTCCCAAACCAACGCGAATTCGCGGCAACGGCGAATTTTTGTTGTTGTTTAGCGTTTTGTATTTGTAATATTTTGTACTATTGTGTATGATTCGCTGCGAATCAATCGGCATTCGCGTTGGTTTGGGAGAGCCTTAATACTACGTTTTCGTTAGACCAAATGAGGAAATTTCGTTGAAAATTTTCAAATTTGATACGAAATCATCTCATTTTCCACACAAATTCAAATTTCGAAATGAGATAATTTCAACCAAACTTGCACACAATTTTCTTGGAAATTAAGTCAAAACCTAACGAACACACCGAATTGGGCACATTTTGAATAGCTCTGAAAAGATTTCGAAGGAAAATGTTAAAGCTGAATTAAAAAATTAACAACAAAAAGTGATTTACAGGCAGGGTTGAAACTCAAAAAATGAAATTAGCTGTCAAAAGAAATACCAAATCACAGATAAAAACACTTTTTCTGTAATTTGCAAAATTACTTCATTTGGGCTCTTATGAAAACGTTTAAATATGCATTATATTAATATTATTATTATTAATAACCAATTGATTAAAAACTATAGGGCTCATTGTAGAGTTATTTAATCCAATATTCAGTAATTTTAACTAATTAATTAGAGCTGGTTAGCTGATGCTCGACGATTATTAAAGCAAAACTATATTTGCCTTTGATCCAGGTTTTTCGTCACAAATTTCGACTCGACTCCGCTCTTCGAACGAGATCTAGTCAAATCAAGCTCATTTCGACTCGACTCGGCTTACAAAAAATGACGCGAGCTTCAAGCTGGTTTAACAACACATGCATAGAGTACCTATATTATCTAGAGTCGCGACTCGTACCCCTCTTACCTGAAACACCCGCAAATTTTATTTGAGCTAATTAAGAGAAAATTCTCTTAAATTCCCTGTCCGTGAATACGTGTGAAAATACAAAATGACATCAGTAGCTCAAAAGGTGACGTTTTGTTTTTTTCCATTATGCAATGTCAAAATGACAATTCTCGGTTGTGTTTGTAAAATTCCATTTATAAATTTTCTTTCAATCGAATTAAACATATTATATTAATTTAAAGTAAACTCCCTGGTCCGGAAATGGAAAATAAAGATGAACGTGGACCATTCGCTTTGACAAATGGTTTGGCCTAGGCTTGATAACTTTGGGGGGTGGTGAAAAACCAGCTGGTCTGATACACTTCCAACTTCCTGACACACTATTATATAGTTCGCGGCAAAAAACGACCATTACTCGGCCCCCAAAAGGAAACTACCTTCATTCCAAATTCCAACTGCGAGAAGGTGATACTATTAACATTGATGTCACTCTAGTTCTTCAATGTTTATCAACACTGATAATAAAGCAGTTGTTGAATGGATAGACCCACCTGATACAAACAGTTTACTTGATCTTGGGCACTCAGATCTGTTTCTCCTAAGAACAATTGCCAAAAGTTTAATTCTTTGCAAGGACGTTAAACCAAGCTGAGAATTGCTGTTCAATCAATTTCCAGCAATTCATAGAAAGATCTAGAAGATTGTGAAGCGATTACGTAAGTATTTCTTATGTTGATGTCAAAAATATTTCTTTAAATATCGCTCCTACCATTTTAGACAAGCCTTCTGTAAACTGTGTGCATATGTCTCAAATGTGCAGGCACTCAGAACAAAGAAGCTTTTAAGTCTCTGAAAAATACTATAAAATAGTTCATTTGATTCTCGGGAAAGTTTGTTGGAGAATATGCTGGACGAGCAACTGTAGAGAGAACCCTGATGCTGATTCTAATCTCTATATACATAGCTAGGTAATAATACGAACGATTTCTTATATCTGCGACCTAGAATAGGAACAGATAATTGCCAAGTTACCTATAGCGTTCAAATGGCTTTGCATATGTCATTAGGATTTTTATTTCTCGTAGCCAGTCGCTCTTGTATGCGTATTGTTTCCAAAATGTTTCAACCACAGGAATGACAATAGGTAAGTAAGGTTTTTTTTTTGCTTTTTATATGTGTTATATATTAGACATTACTTTTAAAATAATTAAATTTTCATCTATATATCCATCGTTGATTTATAATTTTTAAGATATAATTCAACCTTTTCGTCATCTTTTTAGCTGTTAAACCACGATATCATGCTGAACTCAAAAACCTTCCCATGGCACCTTGTTTGCTCCCAGAACTGAGCACTTTAAATCAGTGATTGTAGACTATCAAAATTATTGACCAGTCTGCTTTGAAAAAAGACGCAACTGGGATCAGTTGGTGTAGGTAAATCAAAAAATACCCATTAATATATTTTACTAAGTATTTAATATAGGGCTTACAGGCATTACAAATGCTTTTGGATCGCCAATCGAAAAAGCCATAAGCTTAGAAAAGGGGAAGTGGAACGCTATCAACAATTGGCAGTGATTTTCTATATTTCAGTAATAAAAGACAAGATGCATAGCTTACCAATATATTTATCAATTGTCAATGTAAAAAGACTTGTATTTCTTTCTTTGTATTAAAACTTTTTGTTTTCAAACAACCTATGTTTACATTAAATATCTTCCTTAGACTTTGCAAGCAACTAAAGAGAACACAAAGACCTGTGTGGCAACTTAAACTCATCTATATAAAAATACAAAAAGAAAATATTGTTACTTCCAAGGAAATCGTAAATTCGTTAATTCTGTTTTGGAATATTCAAAAGCATGTATAAAAAGCTGTCAAATCTCATACAAGATTTGAGACTGAATTGTGGCCATGTTGTCGAAACAACATATTCGATGTGACTGTTGAAGCTGTAAGACTTTTTATAAACATTTTTTTGTGAAATTTATTTATTAACAAGTTTCGCTGTGCTCGTCATATTGGCGCATATTCATAGATATTGCCTTTAGTATTGCGAAGCAAATCTGGATTTAATTAATATTAAAACTTCATGAGCTAAACCCCAGTTTTGTCTAGCAATAGCTTAAACAACATCTATAAATACGCCCCATTGTGTTTTTGCCATGCAAATTGGGGGGTAGTTTTGATTTTATTCCTGTATTATAACGGGTGATTTTTTAAGAGGTTTAGAACTTAAAAAAAAAAAAACACAAAAAATTTGAAAAAATGAATGAAATATTTATTTGAATCGATAGTTTGAACCTTGCAATTTAATGTTTAAAGATAATTTCATGCAAATGTTGACCGCGGCTGCGTCTCAGGTAGCCCATCCGCTGAGTCCAATTTTGGCATACTCTTTCACACAAATCGGCCGGTATCTCACGAATGAATGCATGGATGTTGGCTTCCAGTGCGTCAATCGAAGCGGGCTTGTCCCTATAGACATTAACCTTGACATACCCCCACAAAAAATAATCTAATGGTGTCAAATCGCACGATCTAGGCGGCGAATTGACCGGCCCGAAACGTGAAATTAACTGTTCACCAAACTCGCCTCGCAATTGCGCCATTGTTTCGCGTGCTGTGTGGCATGTGGCACCGTCTTGTTGAAACCACATATCATGCAAGTCAAGAACTTCCATTTCGGGCAAAAAAGAGTTTGTTATCATCGCTCGGTAGCGTTCACCATTGACAGTAACGCTACGATTCGCATCATCTTTGAAGAAATATGGCCCAATAATGCCGCCGGCCCATAAACCGCACCAAACAGTGGCTTTTTCGGGATGCATTGGTAGCTGTTGCAATGCTTCTGGCTGATCTTCACTCCAAATGCGGCAATTATACTTATTTACGTACCCATTCAACCAAAAATGAGCCTCATCGCTGAACACAATTTTTCGATAAAAAAGCGGATCCTCGGCCAGCTTTCCAAGAGCCCATTCACCAAAAATTCGGCGTTGTGGTAGGTCGGCTGGCTTTAGTTCTTGCACCAGCTGTATCTTAAAAGGCTTTACGCCCAAATCCTTCCGCAAAATTTTCCACGTAGTGCTGTAACAAAGGCCTAACTGCTGGGAACGGCGCCGAATCGACATTTCGCGGTGTTCTGTCACACTAGCTGATACGGCCGCAATATTTAATGTCCAACAAAGTAAATTTGGTACGAAATTTGGTCACAATCTTCCGAATAGACTGCTCAGAAGGTCGAGAATGCCGACCATAAAATGGAAGCAGCGCGCGATGAACATTTCGAACCGAGCACGAATTTTGATAGTAAAATTCAATAATTTTCAAGTGTTGTTCATTTGTAAGACGATCCATGGTTAAATTGCAAACCAAACTGAAAGGTACTAAACACACGTCAGCTGTCAAAACCAGTGTTGCCAAAACCAAACCAGCTAAAAAATCACCCGTTATATTCAGGGTTGAATCCGTTTCTGAACTTTGTGACTAAAATTTCGTGACGCAACAAGAAAACAAAATTCAAAAAAGAATTAACAATGCATTTTTTGAGGTTGAGGTTATAATTATTCGTAAGTTTCATCAAAGTACAGTTGAATGTATATACAATTTTCAATAAATCTCTATTTAAGGTTTTTTCTGCTAACCCATTTGGACTTAAATGCTAGTTGAAAATAAACGAATTCTTACTATTTCCGAAAATCAACTCGGAGACACTTTTTAATTACTTTGTGTGACAAGATTTTAATTTTGCATTTGCTGCGATTGCTGGTGACTAAACTGCTGTTGTTGTTGTGCCGACATTGGTTAATATTCAGACTTCATTTGTGAGCCGGGAGGTTGTTGATGTGACCTAGACTGTACTAGCTGCAGAAAATTATTGCGTCTCTGCTCCGAGAAGATGTAATATCTGAAAAGAGTTAGTTTCAATTAGAAAATGTTGGCTATGATAAAAATATTTTATTGGTTTTGTTAAATAATTTAACAAACATTGTTTTTTAAAGTGAAAAAACTACAAAAAACTATCGAAAATTTGTTAAACGACTTTTTTCTTTTTCAAATATCTTAAAAACAATGAATGATATTGGCTTTGGGTTAATTTTATTCTACTAACTTATCTTCACTTGATTGCATATCAAACACCTAAAAACATTTTCGAAGATCTTGAATGGGAGATTTCTTCCGAGTTCATCAATGGGAAGTTACCAGTGTGGGCTATACTCAGCTTTTTTTTTTAAATTTTTCGTTGGGATCGGCAAAGCTTCTGTTTAAACTGAAGCCATTTAAAAAGATTTTATTGAATTTCTGAACAAGTCAATTACGCTGTGATGATTTTTCCTAATGGTTTCACTAACATCGATGATTTATATATTTTTGAATTCTATATTAAATAGTGCTTCCATTTACGTTATTTATTTTTAATTTGAAGCAAAATTTCAAAAAATCCTAGATTAAAAGAAGTTTCCTTTTAGGTTTTCAAAAATAATATATTGTTACGAAAAGCGGCTGCTGAGCTGTTAAACAGGAGAAAGATATCGGAAAGAAATGGAAAGTAAAAGGCAAATTTGTTTTTATTTCCAAAGTAATTAATTTTATTGATGAGAGCCCTGGTTCCCGAGAGGTTAATTTTTTTTATTTAATTTAAAGAAAAGATCCCTCAACAATTTTAATTATGAATGCGGAAAATCACTGCCTTCTGCTTCCACCTTACCGCCAAGTTGTCAAAAGATTAAGAGGCTTTTGCTTTGAACGCAGCCCCTTTTAAAACCTCCAACTCTCCCCTGCCGTTGAAAGCTTCAACAAAATTCGCCATCGTTTTCTTCTTCTCCTCGTTCCTTACCACGTGCTTATCTGCCAATTTCAATTTCTTCTCGCCGGGATGTCAAGTAGTTTCATATCAGCTCGTTCCCATAGCTTTGTTTGTTTGGCATTTCGTAACACTACCCCTTTCTTAAAACTCATAGTTCCATCTGAGTTTGTCGATCAGATTCGTACTTGGCTAGGCGATTGATGTGCACCACCTTTGTTTTTTTAGCTTCTTGAAGTTGAATTCGATACAGCAAATCGGATAACCTTTCCACAATCTTGACGGGTCCCTCCCAGTCACTTTGAAGCTTAGGACTTAATCCTTTCCGACGCTTAGGATTGTAGAACCAGACCTGTTGATCAGGAAGAAAATTAATGGGATTTGCTTTGAGATCGTACCTGTTTTTCATTGATTCCGCTGTTATTTTAAGATTTGCTCGCGCAACATCATGAACTTTCTGTAGCCTTGCCTGAAGCTCTAGGACGTAGATTGGTGCTGATGGTGATTTGTCTGGTGGTACTCCGCGAAGAAGGTCGGTAGGAAGCTTCAGTTCACGTTAAAACGTGAGCATTGCAGGTGTGAATCCGGTAGCTTCGTGTTCTGCAGTACGATAGGCCAACAAAGCAGGTTGCAGTAATTTATCCCAATCATCTTGCTGATGGTTAGAGTATTTCGCGAGGTAGTCAAGTAGTGTGCGATTGAAACGCTCAACCATTCCGTCAGACTGCGGGCGAAGTGGCGTTGTACGTGTCTTTTGAGTACCCAAAGATTCCATGGTTTTTTGGAAGATCTCCGATTCGAAATTGCGGCCTTGATCAGAGTGAATCATGTGAGGAACCCCGAATCTGCAAAACAAATGATCTATTAGAGGCTGTAACACCACTTCCGTAGTCTGATTAGGGACTGCGAAGCACTCTGGTCACTTTGTAAAATAGTCCATGACCACTATGACGTATCGATTGCCAGAGGTTGTCCTAGGAAGAGGACCTAGGATGTCAATCCTCTCGAATGGATTCCCAGGTCGACTTGGTTGGAGTGCTCCTTTGGTTCGTTTTTTAGGGCCTCTTCGTGCTGTACAGACAGGGCAGCGTTGACACCAATTCTTGACATCCGATGAGCGGCCTATCCAAAAATATCGGCTTTTCACTTTATGAAGAGTCTTCTTTTGACCAAGATGACCTCCGCTAGGGCTGTCGTAAAGCACTGTCAACACATCTGAAACATTATTGCTTGGAATAACAAGAAGTTGACGCACCTAACCAGTGTCTGCTGTCCACTCCAGGGTTATAACACCATCTTCTTGTTGCAATTGATCAAAAAGGGCCCAATAGGCTTTGACCTCGGCACTTTCTCCTAGAATTTCATCTCGGCTGGGACGTGATCCTTTTTCAAGCCACGTTTTAAGTTTTGCCAACGTTGGGTCTTTTATTTGTTCGTCTGCCAGGTTTCTCGAAGTTTCGACCATGTTGACGTGTTCTACACGAAGTAGTTCCTTTTCTTCCTCCCACGTACAGTACTTGCAGTTTCCACATGGCCTCCGGGATAGAGAATCTGCGTTACCATGTTTCGGTCCAGGACGATGCTGTATGTTAAAGTCATACTGTTGGAGGCGTTCAATCCAGCGGGCTACCTGTCCTTCTGGCAGCTTAAAATTGTCAAGCCATCGAATAGAGGCGTGATCGGTCCTTAGAAGGAACTTTCTGCCAAAGAGGTAATAGTGGAAGTGATGAGTACCCAGGACAACTGCCAAGAGTTCCCGTCGAGTAACACAGTAGTTGCGCTCTGACCGATTGAGGGTTCTACTAAAATATTCCAACACCACCTCAGAGTCACCTTGCCTTCCCAACTAACAATTTAACTTGTATTAGGTCCGGTTTTTCGAATTCGGAAAGCTATAGCTAGCATATAACTAAAATATGGCTTTGTTATACAAGTCAACCGTTTTCCAATATGAATTTTGAATATTAGCCTGTTAACTCGCTTTTTAATTGAGATTTGCAAGTTGTATACAAGGCTTGTATGCTTTAGTATGAAAAGACCTGTTTAAGGCCTGTCCAAGTTGTTTTACTAAAGTAAATAAAAACATTTGTATACGGCTTACTTAAATAAGCTTCTTAGAGAAAGCAGAAAAATTTGACATTTCTCTTTAGTTGAAAGTAATCTGCAGCGGGTTTTACAAATATTTTAAATAATCTCAGATTGAAAACAAATATAGGATTTAAAAAAAAGTATTAATTTATTAAAAAATCATTGAACTTTCAGTGAAGTGCCCAAAGCTAATTAACAATACAAAGCGCGCGCTCGACAGTGTGTTCTCGATTAATGTGTTTCTTGGTCGAGTTTGTGTTGTTTTTTTTTTACTTTAATGAATGTTTTTGTTTATTTTTGCTACTTTTCTCATTGTAATCTAGCAAAACTACAAAATGAATACACTTTTCAATATGTGTTATATTAATTTATATAATTAGTTCATCAAACCAAAAGAAAACATGATTTTTTACAAATGCCTTCCAACCAAAAAATTGTTCTGAAATAATTGTAACGAATGCAGCATTAAATTATTTATAAGTAGTAGCTATGTTTTGTTTAATTATTATAATTACTGATCAACAGGAATTTTGGTATATGTATTTATGTAATGTATATCTTTTTGTTTGGAAGAATAAAATAAATATTTTAAAAGAAATAATTGACTTTTTTTGTGAGCTATTTCGTACTGCTTGTGACAGATGCACAGATGTTTCCCTCTGTAAGGAAAAATATAGTTTTTATAAAATGTTAGTGGTAAACTTAAAGAAATGATAGCCTTCTTTTGTGAGCTATTTCGTTTTGGATATGACAGCTGTGTTCCTTTGTAAGAAAATACAGTCACCCACAAAATTATTCGCTATACAAAGGTTTTTGTTAAGAATAAGTTTTTTTTATTGTAAACTACATCCAATTCACTTTTGTACAAAAGTGCAAAAATGTTTTGTCTTTTTTCAATAAACTACTGAATCCTATCTCTTATCTCAATTTTTACAAAAGTGAAAGTTAGAGCGTTCCTAACTTTTATTTTGTAGAAAAGTGAAAAAACCACAACTAAAAAAAAAAAAAACAGCTAAAAAGCTTATTCATAGATATCACTCACATCGATAATAGTTGCTGAACAAGCCTTTTCCGTGCTTGAACGCATTAAGCTCAACTTAAACTTCATACGCTCCGCAGGAAGGTTTTGCTAGCATAAATTTGTATTTTTTCACTTTTGTACAAAAGTGAGATCAATGTAGTTAGTCCTTAACGATTGTGGATAGTATGGAAAAAGACTAAAAATTAGATAAACCTAAATTGTTTTCTTATATTCATTTTTATAAGTTAATTTGGTACAAAATATAAAAAAAGTTTATGCTTATCTAATTTTATGTTCTATTCAATAAGAGAATTATTATAATCAAAAATTAAAAACTAACTATACTAACTACTTAAAAAAACTTTTTATTCCGAATAATTTTGGGAGTGACCGTATGTATATGTATATACATATTATGTAGTTTTCATAAAATGTCAGTAGCAAACTTTTAGAAATGATTGCCTTCTTTCGTGAGCTTTTTCGTTTTGCTGGTGACAGATGCCCAGATGTTGCCATCTATAAGTAAATATTAGATTTTATAAAATGTGAATAGCAAATGTATTCAAATGATTGCCTTCTTTCGTGAGCTATTTTGTTTTGCGTGTGATATATGTTGCCCTGCGAAAGGAATTATATAGTTTTTTTTTAAATGTTAGTAACAAACTTGTAGAAATTATTGCCTTCTATAGCGAGCTATTCCATTTTGCATTTGACAGATGTTAAATGCTTAACACGAATAAATCGCACGTACTTGCTTTTATAATTCAAATTGTTTCTAAAGCTAAATTTATATAAATAAATAAACATTTGTCCCAAACTTAATAACAAAGTTTGTAAGGATTTAATTTTTTCCTTCAAACGAAAAAAAAGATTAATATAAAAATGTTGGTCCAATAAAAATTCAAGATTTTACAAACTCATTCATGCATTTATTTTCTGTGTTTTGTCATACGAATGTATAAACATTTTTTTTTTTAAGATTTAAACATAATTATTTCACTTCAAGAATCAATTGATTCATACTTTAAACTAAAAACAAAAGTACTAAGATTCAAGAAAATCGAACCAGTACGGTTTAGGTAGGCTAAGTTAAGGTACAGGTAATAAAGAAGTAGACCTATTGAATGTTAAGTGGTCTTAGGAGTTCTCTATAAACCGTATTATAAGGTTTGATTAACGTCCCGAGTTAGGTTTTTATAAATCCAACACATGGCCTTTACCACTCAAATATTGCTGGTCAAATTGTACAGGCTGTGAAGTATAAGTGAAGTGTATCAACTCATTCAAATTTGTACACAATTCTTATGAACTAGCAATGGCCTAGTGGGTAGCGCGCTGGACCGCAGTCGATCTCGTACTGTGGAAGTGTGTAGACGTTTTCGGCTTCCCAGTTTATTCAAATTAATTATCTCGGAGTGACTTAGTCAAGTTTTATTTAATCCAAGCTATATTCAATAGTGCCAATAGCACACAGGAAGAGGTGGCAGACCGACAATCCGAAGGTAGTGGGTTCGAATCCCAGTCGGGCATCAATAATTATTTAGCTGCTTTTTTCCACAATCGCGAAGTCGAAAACTTCATTGAGTGGGAGGAGCAGCAAATGGCATCGAACAACAATGCGGGGACATCGAAAGGTGTCCCAGCAACAACTATAAAGCCAGCTATGGCACCACCAGCAAAAGCCGTAGCAGCAACAACAACATCCAAGCAAGCGATGGCACCACCAGCCACGCCATCAACAAGTGCCGTAGCAAGAACGGCACAACCACCAACGGCAACAACAGCCGACATTAAAAACAAGAGGAGGAAGAGGATTAGCTGTGCGCCGAACCTCGTGAAGCTCCACCATCACCTCAGCCCAGCTGCCAGCTGGGGTGAAGGAGACGGCGCGCACAGCTAAAACTACAGCAGCAGCAAAAATCCAAGAACAACTGGATACCTCGCCATCCGACGATGACATCGAATATATGTCAGAGGGTGGCGAGGGATTATACACAACAGGGGACAGTAATAGCAACCTGATTGTGGATATAAAGGGTGATTTTTTAAGAGCTTGAGAACTTTTTTTTAAAAAAAAACGCATAAAATTTGCAAAATCTCATCGATTCTTTATTTGAAACGTTAGATTGGTCCATGACATTTACTTTTTGAAGATAATTTCATTTAAATGTTGACCGCGGCTGCGTCTTAGGTGGTCCATTCGGAAAGTCCAATTTTGGGTAACTTTTTCGAGCATTTCGGCCGGAATAGCCCGAATTTATTCGGAAATGTTGTCTTCCAAAGCTGGAATAGTTGCTGGCTTATTTGTGTAGACTTAAGACTTGACGTAGCCCCACAAAAAATAGTCTAAAGGCGTCAAATCGCATGATCTTGGTGGCCAACTTACCGGTCCATTCCTTGAGATGAATTGTTCTCCGAAGTTTTCCCTCAAAATGGCCATAGAATCGCGAGCTGTGTGGCATGTAGCGCCATCTTGTTGAAACCACATGTCAACCAAGTTCAGTTCTTCCATTTTTGGCAACAAAAAGTTTGTTAGCATTGAACGATAGCGATCGCCATTCACCGTAACGTTGCGTCCAACAGCATCTTTGAAAAAATACGGTCCAATGATTCCACCAGCGTACAAACCACACCAAACAGTGCATTTTTCGGGATGCATGGGCAGTTCTTGAACGGCTTCTGGTTGCTCTTCACTCCAAATGCGGCAATTTTGCTTATTTACGTAGCCATTCAACCAGAAATGAGCCTCATCGCTGAACAAAATTTGTCGATAAAAACGCGGATTTTCTGCCAACTTTTCTAGGGCCCATTCACTGAAAATTCGACGTTGTGGCAGATCGTTCAGCTTCAGTTCTTGCACGAGCTGTATTTTATACGGTTTTACACCAAGATCTTTGCGTAAAATCTTCCATGTGGTCGAATAACACAAACCCAATTGCTGCGAACGGCGACGAATCGACATTTCACGGTCTTCAGCAACACTCTCAGAAACAGACGCAATATTCTCTTCTGTACGCACTGTACGCATTCGTGTGGTTGGTTTAATGTCCAATAAAGTAAACTGAGTGCGAAACTTGGTCACAATCGCATTAATTGTTTGCTCACTTGGTCGATTATGTAGACCATAAATCGGACGTAAAGCGCGAAACACATTTCGAACCGAACACTGATTTTGGTAATAAAATTCAATGATTTGCAAGCGTTGCTCGTTAGTAAGTCTATTCATGATGAAATGTCAAAGCATACTGAGCATCTTTCTCTTTGACACCATGTCTGAAATCCCGCGTGATCTGTCAAATACTAATGCATGAAAATCCTAACCTCAAAAAAATCACCCTTTAACTTCACCAGAGGCGTCCTCCGAAGAAGAATGTGAGGCGCAAGAAGTATTGGACGAGCAGGCCATCAGCAAAAAAATTGATGCCATTCGGGGGAAGATGGAACGACTCAATGCCATCGTGACCCCTCTGATACAAGCTCTGAAAAATAAACAAGAAGCTCGGCGTGAAAGAGAAAGGCAAGAGCGCGAGCAAAAAAAAGTTCTACAGGCGCCAAAAAAAGTAGCGCCACAGCAAGAGCTGCCACCGAAAAGCCAGCAGCCAGAGCAACAGCAACAGCAACTGCCAAGGCCAAACCAAAATAAGCAGCAACAACAACAGCTGCCAACGAAACAACCACAGCAGCAGCCGAAGGAACAACGGCAAAAAAATAAAACAACACAGCAGCAGCAGCAGCAACCACAGGAGTGGAGTCAGCAGAAGCGGAACGAGCAGCAGCAAGGAGAACACCAGCAGCAGCCACAGCCGCCCCAAAATAAAAAGAAAAGGTGCCACCAATTAACACCTATAAAATGGAGCTACAGGAAACCATAGACCTGTGTAAGTCGGCCATAGGCCAAAACTTTTAATTAAAAGATTAAACAAAGATAGACATGCTATCCACTGCTCTACAGTGGAGCAGCACAAAATTATAAAAGAATTGTTGAAAAAATCCACGACTGAGTTTTTCAGTTTTACCCCCAAAGTGGATAAATACCAAACGGTCCTCTTGAAGGGCATAGATTCCTGCACGGAACCACAGGTGCTCTTGAATGAGCTCCGTCAAAAAGCGAGCGGCGATCTCGACTTTATCGGGGTCAAGCCGTTCGCCACAGTCAGAGCCAGACGGGAGAAGCGGTCATTGCCGTTCTTCTTAGTTCAGCTATCGCCCAGCAGCAAACTGGATAGGTTGAGGAGTATCTCCGTCCTCAACTACCAGGTTGTTACTTGGGATAAATTAAAGAGACGTGGCGACATGCTTCAATGCATGCGCTGCCAAAGGTTTGGCCACGCTGCAGCAAACTGCGAAATGCAGCCACGCTGCGTTAAGTGTGGTGAGGACCACATTAAGGGAGAGTGCAAGCTCGGTGAAGAACGGGTCGAAGACATGACCCAGCTTAAATGTGCACTTTGCGGAAAAGAGGGGCACCCTGCTAATTATCGGGGTTGCTCAGCTTTTCAGCAAATAAGAAACAACAAAGTGGCTAAGCAGACAGCGGTAGAGATACGCCCATCAACGCGTGCTCCTACAGCAACGCCCGTTAATCCCCAAATTTCCTACGCCCAAATGGCGGCAGGAAGGGGAAAAACGGTACAGCCTGCAGCTAAGGTAGCCCAACCGGCCCTAGTGCCAAAGGCGCCGGACGCTCAGGCCGAAATAAGAAGCATGTTGCTGGCAATTCAAGGCCAGTTAACAGGACTTCACAACCAGATAAAGGAGCAGGCGACTAGGGTAGACTATCTCTACTCTGTTTTGCCTAGCTTAACGCAAATTAGAGGTTAAAGGCGCGCTGTCGGAGAGGCCTCTTAGGATCCTTGCTGTGAATGTAAATTCACTGATTAGGACCGAACGTAGAGCTAATCTTTTCCAATTGTTGAAAGACCAAAGTCCAGATGTGTTTATGGCCAGCGAAACTAAGCTGAACCAGAAACATAAGTTGACTAACAACAATTACAATATCGTTAGAAGAGATCGACCCAACTCCACTCAAGGGGGGGGCGTCGCAATCTTCATACGAAAAGGCATTAATCATAAAGTTATATATAATAGTGATCTGCGCAGATTTCGGCTGTTAGAGGCGTGCATCGTATGCATTCCTCTCCAATAGGGGAAGAGAATGTATGTGATCGTGGCTTATGCACCGGAATTACCTCAGCCAACTGTTTTTATGACAGAGCTTGAAAAACTTTTCGAATGTCTACACTTGAGCTTGGAAGAAAATTACTTTCTCATGGCCGGTAATTTGAATGCCAAACACCAAGATTGGGGAAATCAAATTCAAAATCAAAGAGGTATTCATCTTTTCAATTGGATGAGTCGATACAACACTGAGTATGGTGTCGACCTGCTGGCTACGGATCGGCCATCGTTTCCAAGAAGCGGTGCCTATCTGGATATATTGCTAATAGACGCAAGACTGACAATTACTGACACTGTGGGTCAAAGACCAAGAAACTGCTTACGAACGATCGAGTACGACAGTGATCACTGCGGACTCGCCGCCGTAATACAGCTTCCGAACGAGCTCGTGGAGTTGGATGAGTATGTACCCGTGCATACTTACAATTTCAGTAAGGTGCGCTGGCCACACTTTACCAACGCCTTATCGAGCGAAATCAGATCGAACAACATATCCCCACCAAATGACAGGAATTTGACAAATAACGAAATAGACCAATACCTAGAACAAATGGATGAGACAATCAAACGAACAATGAACACAACAATACCGAAATACAAGCAACGGGACGCAACCGACATGTATCGAAACGCAACCATTGACGCACTACACAGACAAAAAAGTGGACTGCTGACAAGACTAAAACTCTTGTACCGACGGTTTACTGACCCTCACCATCTGGAGATTAGGACACTGAAGTCGTCGATCAAAAACATCAACCAACTAATTAAAGAGAACTATCGGTTGTCAATTAATTTGTATTGGGACAACAAAATTCGGGCCGTTAATGCTAGCGACCCGAGCATGTTTCCGCAAATTAACAAGATATTTAGAAGGAATGATCAGAACGATCTTCCGTGTCTCAAGCTTCAGAGAACGACAGACAACAGAGACGTACTTCTGACAGCAGGAATTAATCCAGAGGACGCCGTCTTGGACGATGACCTCTTTATTGTCGAAGATCCGCAGGAGAAAGTGGAGGCTGTGGGGGCTGCTTTCCAGCAAGTGTACAAGGTGAATGCGTGCATTCGCCCGAATCACGACCTGGAAAACAGAGCCTTGCTCCATCACTTCTACCTTCGGAATGACATCACGCAATGGCGATCAGAGAACCTTGGTTTCACCGGGTTCAATGAAGATCATTTGGCAAACGCCATAATCGCCGAGCGAAATGGGCCCAGTTCCCTGTTAATTACGAAGGTGGAGCTCCAGCTCATCTTCGATTCATTAAAGAAGAAGAAGTCAGCAGGAGTCGATGGCATATCCAACGTTGTACTTCGACATTTACCTCAAGAAGCAGTAGACATTTATACCGCTCTGTTTAACAACGCTCTGAATAATGCATATTATCCAGTGCGGTGGAAGACAGCTGTGGTGCATCCTCTCCCGAAAAAGGGAAAGGACAACTCCAATCCGGCGAATCTCCGGTCGATAAGTCTTCTTCCGAGTATCAGCAAGGTATTCGAAAAAGTTATCAATAGAGCTCTGTCTAAGTAGGCAGAGGACAATAATATCATACCGGACAATCAGTTCGGTTTTAAGGCGGGACATGACACTATTCATGCTGCGTCGAAACTCGTTTCTGATGTCCAATGGAACAAATCTAAGAAGCAGTGTCTGGTTGATTTGGAGAAGGCCTTCGACACCGTATGGTTAGAGGGTCTTTATCTAAAGCTGACCAGACTTGGCATTAGTAAACCACTGTTATATATGCTTTATGATATGCTCAATGGCAGAAAGTTTGTTGTCAAAAGTGGCAATGTAACCTCTGCCACAACCTTTAATATTAAAAATGGTCTTCAGCAGGGAGCGGTCAACTCGCCGATTCTATTCAGCATTTACACCAGCGATCTGATAAGTAGTCTAACTCAGGCAATTGCGTATGCCGACGATCTAATTGCGTACAGAACAGCTCCAAAAGTCGAGGTCATCAGGATTCTTTTGCAGCGTGACTTCGAGAAGATTCAGCAATATTGCGATGACTGGAAGTTGAAAATCAACTTTCAGAAATCAGAAACTATCTTGTTTAGGACTCCGTTGCTTAGAGCCACAAGGGATACGAGAAAGAACTGGCGCAAGCTGGTGATCGTAGGGCCAAATTGACATCCACTGGCGAGTAAAAGTGTAGTAAAGTACCTTGGCATCTGGATGGATCAGTATTTGTATTTCGACAGACATATAAATGCTGCTCTGGCCAGGGCTAGGGGAGCTTTTGCCCTGACGAAACGGTTGTTTTATAGCAGCCGGCTTGACAGCAGGGTGAAGGTGATTTGCTACATGGCCCTTATCCGGCCGATGATTGCCTATGGGTGCCCGGTTTGGTTCAACGTTGCCCCATCTCAAATGGAAAAGATTCGGGTGTTTGAGAGGCAGTGTCTTCGACGCTGCCTTGGATTGCAAAGAACACCAGAGTCGGAGTACAAACATTACTATTCCAACCTGGCTCTATACAACGGGGCCAATATAAACAGGATAGATAATTTCTTGCTGAAGCTTATTCGAGGTCACATTGCAAGAGCGATGTCCTCGTCTAACAGCTTAATTTTCGGGGCTTATTACCCCAACAACCAATACTACGAGAGTGTGCGTCTAAGCGGCTTTATTCCGCCCGATGCATTCCTCCACCTAGACAGTCGAGGGCTGATCCAGGATAGAGCGGCGGTTCCGCTAATCTACCACGTCGGCCGTAGAACTGTGGATCGGCGGCTCCTTTACAGTCGAGACGTCCTCGCACAAGACGGAGCTGAGCACCTTCGGTTCAGTAGGACTGTGTCCGAACGGGACCGAAGAGATAGGTTAAAACAGGAGAACCAGTTCTGGTGGTTGAAAAACGAAGATGAAGTTCCTTCAGACATTTAATAGTTGACCTTGCTATTTTCTCTTGTATGGCCGACTTACATAGGTTTAGGTAGTTAGTTTTAAGTAGGGACAGTCAGGGTGGCACCAAAAAAAAAAAAAAAAAAAAAAAAAAAAAAAAAAAAAAAATATAAAATCAACAAAAATACAAAAAAAAATTATAAAAACCGGAAAATGCTTGCTGTGGCTGTTCTAGTTTGTAAGTAGCTTATAAGTAGGTTGTAATTAGTTTAAAATTAGTTGTAAGTAGTTTTAAGTAGTTTTAATTAGCTTTAATCTAGTTTTATGTAGTTTGTAAGTTTTATATAAAACCAAAAAATAAAAGACATAGATACCGAGTTTTTTCGTGAAATTCTTCTCGGTAAAAAATAAAACCGACCTGGATTTAGTATTAAGATAGTTCTTAGGCCGAAAGGCATTAGCATTAAGTTATTATAGTTTAACTTAGAGCGCCCGACTGGGGCCAGTAAGTTAGTTTTAAGATATTGATAAGTAGGCTAGTTTTTATGAATTTTTGTCTAGCTTTAAGATAGTTTTAAGAAAATTGAAAAATAAAAATGAATTTCAAAAAAAAAAAAAAAAAAAAGCGCGCTGGACCGATGATTCGTAGGACGCGAGTTCAAACCTCGGAAGAGTCGTGAGTAAATTTTTTTCAAATAAATTAAAATTCTTCATATTATTTCAGAACAAAGGAAAATGCAGTCCAAACTTCATGTGGAGAAAAATATAAAGTAAAAATAAAATTAATAAAAATAAAAATTGAATAAATGAAAAAAAGCAATTCTTTTATGCAACTGCATTGAAAGGCTTTAATAAGGCCTTAATGCAAAGTCTATATATGGCCTTTCAAAGGCCTTTTTAGACAAGCCATTTGCTTTCGAATAATAGCTTGTTTACTTGAGTAATATTTTGTCTGTTTAAGGCCTAATTGTATTGTGGATCGGAAGCTATTTGATTGTATAGCACTTGTAATGACAGGTTTTAAAGGAATCAAATAGCTTGTTTAATTTCAGCCAAAATGATTTGTGTAAGGTCTGTTTTAGTTACTATACAAGCCAGAAAATAGCTTGTATTGAAACTTAAACAAGTTAAATTGTTAGTTGGGTTTGGCTAAGAACAGCTCCGATTCCCACATTCGAAGCATCTGTGTCTAGAATAAGAAGATCGTTAGAAGTTGGATGAGCTAGTATTGGAGCGGCTGTCAGTTTTTTCTTCAGATTCGAAAAGGCTTCTTCACACTGAGAATTCCAAGTGAAATGTCGTTTCTCCTCCGTGAGTTCAGTAAGCGGTTTGGCAATGGTTGAGAAACCTTGAACGAATTTTCGATAGTAAGCACAGAGGCCTAAAAAGCTTCTTACTTGACGCTTCGTTTGTGGAGCTGGCCATTCTTGGACGGCTAAAATCTTTGAAGGGTCAGTACTAAGTCCTTTCTCAGACACAATGTGCCCCAGGTAAAGCACATGTTTCTTCAAAAAATGACATTTTCCAGGGCTTAGTTTGAGGTTCGCTGCTTGTAGGCGCTGAAAGATAATTTCTAAATTAAATAGATGTTCATCAAAAGTTGTGGTGGCACAAATTATGTCGTCGAGATAAATCCGAGCTACTTCCAATGGAACTCCCTTAAAAGCTTCGTTCATAACTCTTTCGAAAGTTCCAGGAGCGTTGCATGCTCCAAAAGGCATAACATTAAACTGCCACAAGTCAGTACCATCTGTGAAAGCAGTTTTCTCTTTATCATCTGGAGCCATTTCAACCTGCCAGTATCCGCTTTGGAGATCCATGGTCGAAAACCAAGAATTGTTAAAAGATTTTCTATCCTTGGAAGTGGATAGGAATCTTTTTTAGTTACCTCGTTTAAGCGCCGATAGTCAACACAGAATCGGAAAGAGCCGTCTTTTTTCCTCACGAGAACAATTGCAGATGACCAAGGGCTGTTAGATTTTTCAATTTCTCCGCGCTCCACCATGTCCTGTATAAGAGCTTTAACCTCTGGCCGTTTTGCTACAGGTACTCTTCGTTCAGGAATTTGTATGGGTTTGGCATCGCCAGTATCTATGTAGTGCTTTGCTATTCCAGTCCGGCCAAAGTCGTTAGGTCCAGAGGAGAAAACGCTGTGAAATTTCATAAGAAGGTCTTTAAATCTACCAACCTGATCCTGGGAAAGATCTTCTGGACACTCTGGCAACAGATCCTCTAGAAAGACTGGCTTATCTTCCTCAGCCGATGGTATCTCACATACTTCCGCAGCTGTCATTCTGCCTACCACTAGTTTCGATGGCAGAATTACATTTTTTGAAGAGGTGTTGGCAATTCTCACCAGCATTCGAGGTTGATCCGACTTAACCAGAATTCGGGCAAGAAATACACCAGTAGGGAGATTACTCTCAGCGCATGGTTCTATCAAAACATCGTTCGCTGAAATGGTTATGGGTGAGGGCAGGTTCAGAACAGTCTCTGTCCTGGCGAGAAGCGTATGAGTAGAAGTGGTGAGTAAAAGGCATGACTCCTGCCTACTTGATACCTGCAATGGAAGTTTCATACACCGAATCTCTAGCAAAGATGCTGCGAAATCCACATAACAACGATTATCTACTAAAAACTCTACACCCAGGATGGTTGGCACATCGTGTTTAACCACAGCGAATGAGTGTAAGAATTCCTTACCATTCAAGATCATCTTAATGTCTGCAGCTCCCAAAGTCCAAATTGTTCCACCTGAGATGCCTATAATTTCGATAGGTAGCTCCGTCATTTGGATTCCCCTTGGCAAATATTTTTCTGCTAGAATCGTAATATTTGCCCCAGTATCGATAATTGCGTTGCAAGATCGTCCACCGATACGCACATCGACACACAAACTTGTTCCATTCATGGCACCTACGAATTTGCTGTCATTCTCAGCTGAGTCGACATAAAATCGAGGCTGTTCAGTGGACGTGCTAAGAGCAGTTCTTTCAAAAGAAGTAGATCCGGAAGGTGATTCCTCTGTTTGGATTCTCGTGTCTGTGGAAGAGAGTAAAGTAGTTGAGTTTAAAAATGGAGCAACGTTTAGTTCAACCACCGGCATGTGCTCCAATTTGCCGGTAGTGTTTAGTTTTCCGATGGATTTGCAGGAAGAAAACCATCCGTGCTTTCAGCTTGACTTCGTTGGTCTCTTCTACGTTGTCCTTGGTTAAGTTCGGTCATTAAAATAGTTCTATTATTTCTTCTCTCAAACCTAAAGGTCATGTCCTGTGCAATTTTGAGTGCCTCGGACAAGTTACGAGGACGACCAACGGTGACAAAGTTTTGCACTTTTTCATCTCGAATGCCGTCCACAAATTTTGTCAATAGGATTTCATTGACTACGCCCTCAGAACAGTCTGAAAATGCAGCAACAGACAGACGTCGTAGCTGAATCGCGAATTCTGCTAAAGATTCCTTAGGACGCTGTACTCGGTTCCTCAGTTGAGTGTAGCTGGCATGATTGTCCATCATGCTGAATCGTTGCCGGAGGAGTCCTCGTATGGTATCGTATGAGAAAGGCTTTTCTGCGGGAAGTACGCTTAAGACACATAAAGCATCTCCCCTTAACTGCAAAGCTAATCCATTAGCCTTTTCAACCCCCGTCCATCCATGGACCCTTGCTGCTATTTCGAATTGTCGCTCATAATCCATCCAAGATGTGCGTCCGTCAAATAGAGGAACTGTATTGGGAATAAAATTAGAGGACAGTCTACCTGATGCTGTTTCTACAACTTGGCACTCCGAGCGTCTAGCTTCGAGGCTCACCGGTGCCCGACCTATGCCTATTGCAACATTACGTTGTGGGGTTTCAAAAACTTCGCTTACCATCCACGTGCTTTCGGCACCCTGATGACACATGCCTGAAGGACCTGTCGTTTTACCCATATTCCCATTGTCTTGTAGACCTGGCGGAAAGATTTGACCTATAGTAGGGGTCAATTCACCTAGCGTCTTTTCAAGAGCCTCCATTCGATCTTCTACTTTTCTGTCTCCCTGCCAGCTCCTCTTTCCACTCGCCAAGCTTAGTTTCCCAAAAAGTTCTGTCATTTTTTGTGCTTTGAGAGAAGAGGCTTGCCAATGTGTCAAACTGCTTTTGAATTTGTTCCGCATCCATCGTGGTATAGAACTAATCTTAGCTCCGATCGTGATCACCCCACACCTGACACCAGTGTTACGAAAAGTGGCTGCTGAGCTGTTAAACAGGAGAAAGATATCGGAAAGAAATGGAAAGTAAAAGGCAAATTTGTTTTTATTTCCAAAGTAATTAATTTTATTGATGAGAGCCCTGGTTCCCGAGAGGTTAATTTTTTTTATTTAATTTAAAGAAGAGATCCCTCAACAATTTTAATTATGAATGCGGAAAATCACTGCCTTCTGCTTCCACCTTACCGCCAAGTTGTCAAAAGATTAAGAGGCTTTTGCTTTGAACGCAGCCCCTTTTAAAACCTCCAACTCTCCCCTGCCGTTGAAAGCTTCAACAAAATTCGCCATCGTTTTCTTCTTCTCCTCGTTCTTTACCACGTGCTTATCTGCCAATTTCAATTTCTTCTCTTTGGGATGTCAAGTAGTTTCATATCAGCTCGTTCCCATAGCTTTGTTTGTTTGGCATTTCGTAACAATATAGTAAACTTCTTTTGTTCTGTGAGTTTTTCGAAATTTGTTCCAAATACAAATGTTATGATGCAATTAGTAGCAGTATTAAATACTTAATCTGAAAGCATACAAATCATCTGTGTGGGTCAAACAGTTTGGAATAATTATCACAGTTCAATTGCCTTTTTTCACATTTATAGTTTAACTCAGAGATAAAGATTTGACTGGGACGCGGAATGAAGTTCAATTTTACCTTCTTGTGGTACATTCTGGGTAACGCTAAAGGAATTGCTGTATACTTTACTAACAAAGATAAACCTATCATCAACATTAATTCTCAAAGTAAAATACCCAAAAACAATAATCTCATAAAAAGTGATTTAAGTAATAAAAACTACTTACCACATATCAGTGGTATTTCGTAGAAACATAATAACTCCATACAATAATCTTCATCTTTACGTCCACTTTACATCGAGCTAAGGCTAAAACGGGTGGACCATTTTTTTTTTCAAATTTGGAATATTTATGAATATGTTCTTTTAAAAATTATGCTCTATATTTGAAGAAAATTGTTTCACACATTAAGACTCTAGCTCCATATAAAGTGGACGTTAAAACGCAGATATCAAATCACTGATTAATTGAAAACAAAAATATAAATTAAAACTGAAACAAACATATATGACTGATATATATTTTTTATTTTTCGTTGGGATCGAGCAAGTTTATGTTTTAAATTGAAGCAATTTAAGGCTAAAGCTCTTCCATAGGATGCCGAAAACATAGGATAGCCAAGTCCAACGTGCGTATGATGGTGTGTGTGCACATGTCTTTGGGCGGACTTCGACTATCGGCTGGATTATCATTGCCACTACCAGGTATACCAGCCAGGATCAATATCCATTGATTTGTTGTTATCACCCGTCCCAGGCCACCACCACCGCTCAGGCCTGGATGCATTGAGTTTGTGGGTGGTTGTAGGTTTAATGGACCCGACGGATTGGCCGACGGAAGCCCAAGTCCTTAATTGGGTCCCCCTGTCACGGGATTATTGCCGGGCCTCTCCTACTCCAACACCACCGCCACCACCTGAGAACGCTTTGACGTTGCCACTAGTTGCACTGTTAAGAGCACGCTCGCTTAGCTCTTGAATTTTATGCGTTGTGTAATACGGGCTGGCGGCATGATGTAATGCATCGAGTGCCTTAGTACTTAGATTCCGGGAGATATCTTCTGGAGCATGATAACGTGCCATTGGCAGGTGATATGGTGATGTAATGTAGGATGTAGACATCAACACGTTTCTATACATAGGGTGACTGGCATCGAAACCAAAAGGACTCGGACTAATGTAAGATGAGGGTGGCCCCTGAGTTTCTATTGTGGGCTTCTGTTCCTCCGGGGTATATTTACATCCTTTTCGTCTCTTTTTTGTTGTTGTCGGGTTTCCTGTTGAGCTTGTTGCTGCGCTTCCTGTTGAGGTTGCATTTGCTGCGATTGCTAGGGACTAAACTGTTGGTTTTGTTGTCTTGCGCCTCTGCTCTGAGAAGATGTAATTTCTGAACAGAATAAGTTTCAATTAAAATATGTTGGCTACGATAAAATGTTTTATTTGTTTTGTAAAGTAATTTAATAAATACTATTTTTCAAAGTGAAAAAACTACAAGAAACTTTACCGAACATTTGTTAAACAACTTTTTTCTTCAGTTCTGAAAACAATCAATGATATTGGATTTGGGTTAGTTTTATTCTACTAACTTATCTTCACTTGATTCCATAGGGCACCGGATACATAACATAGCCAAGTCCAACGTGCGTATGATGGTGTGTATGCACATGTCTTTGAGGTGGTGGACTTCGACTAACATCTGGATTACCGCTGCCACTGTGGCAGGTATACCAGCCACACTGCTGCTTTCGTTGTAACTGCTATTGCTGTTGTTGATGCTGTTGCTATTGTTGCTGAGCTTGTTGTTGAGCTTGTTGCTGTGCCTGCTGCTCATTCTGCATTTGCTGCGATTGCTGGTGACTAAACTATTGTTGTTGTTATGCCGACAATGATAGATCTTCGGTCTTCATTTCTGAGCCGCGAAGCTGTTGATTTGACCCAAACATTTGCTACAGAAAATTGTTGCGTCTATGCTCGAGAAGATGTAATATCTGAAAAGAGTAAATTTCAATTAGAACATGTCGGCTGTGATAAAAATACTTTTCATCTTCTGCCTTCTAGGCTCCTAATTCTGTGCGAGATGCGGTGAATGTTGATGAAGCATACTAAGCTGCTGTCGCTGGTACATGCTCGGATACCCTCTAATCGATTGGATTAGAGGTTCCTTAAGGTGCATTCGGTGAATGTTGGGTTCCTGTTTGATCTCCTTGGACGTGGGTTCGCTTTTGATTATCTTCGATAATATCATCTACAAACAGTCAAGGTAAAAAGTAATATTGAAAAATATAACATTCACATGAGTCAATAAAAACCAATCAAATGTTAGTACCTGGTACTTTTGTTTGGATGATTTTTTGTTTTCAAAATTAAATTTTCCAAAAATTATTAATAAACAACATATTTTTTTTTGTATTTCTAGTTCTTAATTTCATCTGTCAATATTGTCACTTGTCATCTGCCGAAACTTAAAACAAATGTCAAAAATGTCAACCATTTTTTGCTCAGTGGGTTTTCTCTTGAGGCACAAGATAAGGGCACGTACGCATAGAACTTCAAGGGTGTGCATCCACTTTTAAGTTAAATTTTCTTTGCTTTTAACAAAAATTATCATAAATATTTTTATATTTGTGTGCCAATACCTAAAAAAAGCAATATTTAATATAGTTTTCGTTCATAAAGTGTTAGAAAAAAATATTTTTCTTCTATACTATTTTCTTTTTCACTTTTTGAATTCAACGGGTTCATTTTTTGAATATCCTAACGACCTATCCAATTTATTTGAGCAAAACTGAGCCAAAATCCATAAAAATATCATTGTATTGGTGCGGTTCCATTTAAAATGCATTGGGCAGTCACTACATGCTCAGCCTAGTGGAGGAATTCCAATCAAGGCAGCTTGTAGGGTGAAAGAGAAAAAGCCCTGAAGTCGGTTCTCTAGATAATATAGGTACTCTATGGTTTCGACGTTGAACTTTCATTGAAAACAAGGCCTTCAACAAGACTAACAAAGTACTTGCAAGTACTTCGCCACCTCCAAAGGAAAGCGCCTATTATATTCTATTGTCCACAATCTTAAATTCAACAAAAGTTTTTGGTTCCTGGAAATTTCATCATCTTCTGTATTTTCATCTTCAGAGTTGAATGTATTATATTCATCACTGATGTCTGCAAAATTAAAAAAAAAAAGAAAAACTATCTTCGTTATTATTTTTTTTGGAACATCCAAAACACACAGTCTACATATAATTAACAAATAGGTTTAAAAGATAAACTAATAAATACATACCTAAAACATTTTCTGACTCAAGTAGATTTTGTGAAGATCTCGTATGAATTGTAGTATTGTTAACATCGACAATTATTGCCGATGAAACTGATGCTTGAATATTATTTTTGTTCATTAGTTTATTAAGCAGCTCAATTACTCGCTTTTCAAGCTGCTAGCGATCTTTTCTTAAGCTTTTGTAGTAATTGCCGGATTTTTTAATTCTTTTCCACGATTTCATTTTGGGTTCTTTATATTTTATTTTTAATGATCACAATATGTAGTACCCCGTGGCATGATGGTAAGTGCGTAGGACTTCGGAGAGGCCTCTTAGGATCCTTGCTGTGAATGTAAATTCACTGATTAGGACCGAACGTAGAGCTAATCTTTTCCAATTGTTGAAAGACCAAAGTCCAGATGTGTTTATGGCCAGCGAAACTAAGCTGAACCAGAAACATAAGTTGACTAACAACAATTACAATATCGTTAGAAGAGATCGACCCAACTCCACTCAAGGGGGGGGCGTCGCAATCTTCATATGAAAAGGCATTAATCATAAAGTTATATATAATAGTGATCTGCGCAGATTTCGGTTGTTAGAGGCGTGCATCGTATGCATTCCTCTCCAACAGGGGAAGCGAATGTATGTGATCGCGGCTTATGCACCGGTATCACTTCAGCCAACTGATTTTATGACAGAGCTTGAAAAACTTTTCGAATGTCTACACTTGAGCTTGGAAGAAAATTACTTTCTCATGGCCGGTAATTTGAATGCCAAACACCAAGATTGGGGAAATCAAATTCAAAATCAAAGAGGTATTCATCTTTTCAATTGGATGAGTCGATACAACACTGAGTATGGTGTCGACCTGCTGGCTACGGATCGGCCATCGTTTCCAAGAAGCGGTGCCTATCTGGATCTATTGCTAATAGACGCAAGACTGACAATTACTGACACTGTGGGTCAAAGACCAAGAAACTGCTTACGAACGATCGAGTACGACAGTGATCACTGCGGACTCGCCGCCGTAATACAGCTTCCGAACGAGCTCGTGGAGTTGGATGAGTAGGTACCTGTGCATACTTACAATTACAGTAAGGTGCGCTGGCCACGCTTTACCAACGCCTTATCGAGCGAAATCAGTTCGAATAACTTATCCCCACCAAATGACAGGAATTTGACAAATAACGAAATAGACCAATACCTAGAACAAATGGATGAGACAATCAAACGAACAATGAACACAACAATACCGAAATACAAGCAACGGGACGCAACCGACATGTATCGAAACGCAACCATTGACGCACTACACAGACAAAAAAGTGGACTGCTGACAAGACTAAAACTCTTGTACCGACGGTTTACTGACCCTCACCATCTGGAGATTAGGACACTGAAGTCGTCGATCAAAAACATCAACCAACTAATTAAAGAGAACTATCGGTTGTCAATTAATTTGTATTGGGACAACAAAATTCGGGCCGTTAATGCTAGCGACCCGAGCATGTTTCCGCAAATTAACAAGATATTTAGAAGGAATGATCAGAACGATCTTCCGTGTCTCAAGCTTCAGAGAACGACAGACAACAGAGACGTACTTCTGACAGCAGGAATTAATCCAGAGGACGCCGTCTTGGACGATGACCTCTTTATTGTCGAAGATCCGCAGGAGAAAGTGGAGGCTGTGGGGGCTGCTTTCCAGCAAGTGTACAAGGTGAATGCGTGCATTCGCCCGAATCACGACCTGGAAAACAGAGCCTTGCTCCATCACTTCTACCTTCGGAATGACATCACGCAATGGCGATCAGAGAACCTTGGTTTCACCGGGTTCAATGAAGATCATTTGGCAAACGCCATAATCGCCGAGCGAAATGGGCCCAGTTCCCTGTTAATTACGAAGGTGGAGCTCCAGCTCATCTTCGATTCATTAAAGAAGAAGAAGTCAGCAGGAGTCGATGGCATATCCATATTGTACTTCGACATTTACCTCAAGAAGCAGTAGACATTTATACCACTCTGTTTAACAACGCTTTGAATAATGCATATTATCCAGTGCGGTGGAAGACATCTGTGGTGCATCCTCTCCCGAAAAAGGGAAAGGACAACTCCAATCCGGCGAATCTCCGGTCGATAAGTCTTCTTCCGAGCATCAGCAAGGTATTCGAAAAAGTTATCAATAGAGCTCTGTCTAAGTGGGCAGAGGACAATAATATCATACCGGACAATCAGTTCGGTTTGAAGGTGGGACATGACACCATTCATGCCGCGTCGAAACTCGTTTCTGATGTCCAATGGAACAAATCTAAGAAGCAGTGTACGGGTGCCTGTCTGGTTGATTTGGAGAAGGCCTTCGACACCGTATGGTTAGAGGGTCTTTATCTAAAGCTGACCAGACTTGGCATTAGTAAACCACTATTATATATGCTTTATGATATGCTCAATGGCCGAAAGTTTGTTGTCAAAAGTGGCAATGTAACCTCTGCCACAACCTTTAATATTAAAAATGGTCTTCAGCAGGGAGCGGTCAACTCACCGATTCTATTCAGCATTTACACCGGCGATCTGATAAGTAGTCTAACTCAGGCAATTGCGTATGCCGACGATCTAATTGCGTACAGAACAGCTCCAAAAGTCGAGGTCATCAGGATTCTTTTGCAGCGTGACTTCGAGAAGATTCAGCAATATTGCGATGACTGGAAGTTGAAAATCAACTTTCAGAAATCAGAAACTATCTTGTTTAGGACTCCGTTGCTTAGAGCCACAAGGGATACGAGAAAGAACTGGCGCAAGCTGGTGATCGTAGGGCCAAATGGACATCCACTGGCGAGTAAAAGTGTAGTAAAGTACCTTGGCATCTGGATGGATCAGTATTTGTATTTCGACAGACATATAAATGCTGCTCTGGCCAGGGCTAGGGGAGCCTTTGCCCTGACGAAACGGTTGTTTTATAGCAGCCGGCTCGATAGCAGGGTGAAGGTGATTTGCTACATGGCCCTTATCCGGCCGATGATTGCCTATGGATGCCCGGTTTGGTTCAACGTTGCCCCATCTCAAATGGAAAAGATTCGGGTGTTTGAGAGGCAGTGTCTTAGACGCTGCCTTGGATTGCACAGAACACCAGAGTCGGAGTACAAACATTACTATTCCAACCTGGCTCTATACAACGGGGCCAATATAAACAGGATAGATAATTTCTTGCTGAAGCTTATTCGAGGTCACATTGCAAGAGCGATGTCCTCGTCTAACAGCTTAATTTTCGGGGCTTATTACCCCAACAACCAATACTACGAGAGTGTGCGTCTAAGCGGCTTTATTCCGCCCGATGCATTCCTCCACCTAGACAGTCGAGGGCTCTATCCAGGATAGAGCGGCGGTTCCGCTAATCTACCACGTCGGCCGTAGAACTGTAGATCGGCGGCTCCTTTACAGTCGAGACGTCCTCGCACAAGATGGAGCTGAGCACCTTCAGTTCAGTAGGACTGTGTCCGAACGGGACCGAAGAGATAGGGTAAAGCAGGAGAACCAGTTCTGGTGGTTGAAAAACGAAGATAAAGTTCCTTCAGACATTTAATAGTTGACCTTGCTATTTTCTCTTGTATGACCGACTTACATAGGTTTAGGTAGTTAGTTTTAAGTAGGGACAGTCAGGGTGGCACCAAAAAAAAAAAAAAAAAAAAAAAATTATAAAATCAACAAAAATACAAAAAAATTATAAAAACCGGAAAATGCTTGCTGTGGCTGTTCTAGTTTGTAAGTAGCTTATAAGTAGGTCGTAATTAGTTGTAAGTAGTTTAAAGTAGTTTTAATAGCTTTAATTTAGTTTTATGTAGCTTGTAAGTTTTATATAAAACCAAAAAATAAAGACATAGATACCGAGTTTTTTGTGAAATTCTTCTCGGTAAAAAATAAAACCGACCTGGATTTAGTATTAAGATAGTTCTTAGGCCGAAAGGCATTAGCATTAAGTTATTCTAGTTTAACTTAGAGCGCCCGACTGGGGCCAGTAAGTTAGTTTTAAGATATTGATAAGTAGGCTAGTTTTTATGAATTTTTGTCTAGCTTTAAGATAGTTCTAAGAAAAGTGCGTAGGACTGTCATGCCAAAGGTCTGGGTTCGATTCCCAATCACTGCCACCTAAAAAACAGAAATGTTTTTTTCCGAGGTACTGCCTCTTGCAAGGAACTGACAAATCCCCCAAGAGTATACTTGTCATGAATAAGTGCTTTCTCACCTAGCCGTTCGGAATCGGCAAAAAATTGTAGGTCCCCTCCATTCCTGCCAACAACACGCACACAGGAATGGTTGAGAGTTGTTAGTCACTAGGCCCTGGTTCTGCATGAGCTGTTGCGCCACAAAATTTATTTATTTATAGATCAAAACATGTTCTCGGATATGTCAAACTATAAATAAATAATAAAATGGCTGACTAAAAGCTTTAAGCCTTACCGTATTCATTTATACAAACAATATAGAAACAAAATAACACAATCTAACATAACGATTGTATAACCATTTCACAGGACACCTATTGGAGCGAAAGCTCCAGTGGTCATTTTATTGGAGCAATATAGATTGACTAAAGAAAAATGTATTGATTGCTCCTATTACGGTGATATGATTGGTACCAGAAAAGGTTTATGGAATGAAGTACACTCCTATAACATCTTTATTCATCGTCGGAAGGGTTGTAGGAGAGCTATAGGAACAAATAACTCTTTAATGTCTGAAATGTGAAGCAATATTGTTAGTTGGGAATGGAGCACTATAGAAACAAATAACCCTTTAATGTCTGAAATGCGAAGCAATTTTGTTAGTTGGGTAATTTACCCTAAATTAATAAATTATAGACCTAAAAACTAAAAATAATTGTTTTTGGATTCCAGAACAATTTGCATACAAATAATGCCTTGGGGTGAATATATTTTTTTTTAAGTATAAGCTGACCATAAAAACCAAATTTTATTCACCACACTTTTTTTTGCATGCAAAACAATTACAAAAGTCCATTGTTTTGCAAGACATTTCATGACAGCAATGGTTTTTTTTTGGCATAAGACTGTAAACCAATCATGCAAGCAATTAATTTTGCATTTCAACTCCATTATTTTTGACATGCGAGAATATTTGCATAGATTTTTTTTGCGCACGGGAACTTTAAACTAGGCTTTTGGAAACAAAGCTAAACTAACAGTACCTAAACAACTGTCAGTTTATTTTTTTTGTTGTTGTTCTCAACTCAGAACACAAACTGACAATTTCTGCCCAAGAAAATCACTTGGGCAGAGTTTGGCAAAAATTGTGAGGAAGGGAAATTTTTTTACTCACTCGCAAGCGTTCTCTTCTTCCAAAAACTAAACAATTTTTGAGTACGCGAACAGCTTTCGGCTAAATTTGGGTAGAATTTGGTAGTTTTGTGGAGTATACGAACAGACATTTTGTAGCAAGTTTTCCCCTCTATAAAAGATTTTTCCCCTTCTTTCAATAATTTGACAGTTTTTGAACTTCGTGCTACAAAAGTAAGCAAACACACCTATTAATTATAAGAAAAAAAAAAAAAAACAAAATGTTGAGAAGTTATTTACGAACAAATTGTGTATATTTACTAATAGCAAATCGAAAAATATGAAGTGCAGTGTAAAATTGAATAAAACAGCCAGAATAAGGCAAATAAGAATCATTTCATTTCACAAGCGAGTTTTATTATATTGCAATTCTGTAAAACAGGTACGTATTTCTTTTTGTTGGTGATTGTAAAGCGTAACTATTTTGTAAGCGCCCTTTTTTATAGGATATTATTTTTGTTATTGAGTTGAATTTGGGAATTTTATATTTATGTCAACCTGCAATAGACACAACAGGTGTTTTTTTCCTTGTCCGAGTGGGCTTGGAGGAAGAAAACGACGTCGGGGCTAAGCAATTTAAACGTTAAATGCAACAACAATGAAGCCCCTACAGGCTTTGCTAAGCCCAGAAAATTGTTGGGGCTTAACTTTAGCCCAGATAAAAACTGTGTTACCGGCACGAATTTCATGCTTGTTATCGATAGTTTGTATGAAAACTCCATTTTGTATTCTCTGATGGCGTCGCTAAGCCCTGGTGTCGTTCTTTTGGTCCGATTCACACCTAATAATGACAAATGCGTAAAATAAGGTACAGAATGTACCTCTGAAACAACAAAATTCGGAAAACATGTATTACAAAAATTTTTCGGTGTCCTAGATCATTGAAAAAGAGTTATTATTATTAATGCCATCTCTTGACACTCTAAGCCTAAACAAGCTTTGTTGACATAGAAGCTAAGGCCATCTATTATTATATTCAACTTTATTCTTTGACGCCTGACGTTTATTAGTTTTTTTTTATTTAATTACAATAATCACGTCAACGTGTTATAAATTTTATATATTTTTTAGTTCATTAAATTAAATTAAATTTATTTATATATTTTTTTAGTTTTTTCATTTCTTCACAGTACTTACTTGATGCACAACAGTGCAGAAGTATGTTTCTTAAAATTTGGGTGAAGTGATTTAGTGATCATGGACGTAATATATTGCTTCAGAACTCATGCCACTCGACAGTTTATTCTTTACCTCAACTCGCTCCAGCATAAAACCTAGATCTACGTTAGGGCTACAGTTTGATGGCCAATAATCGGCTCCAAGAATTAGATAAACATCATGCCACTCATCGAAAAACATTAAAAAAGTTGAAAAACTTAAAATGCACGTAAGTTTTTGCTAGTATTGATTGTTTTGTTTTTTCCTTAATATCCCGACTCAACAGAGCATTCCGATGTCCAACATCGCAACCACAACCCAATCAACAAGCAGGTTTTTGTTCGCTGGGCAAAGCATGCACTGTCGTTTCATTCCTTTCTCACCACAACTTTTGCAACAATATTTACCTAAAGACACAAAGAAAACCCGAGAAAATTTAAAAAAACTCAAACGTACTTGAAATCTCAAATCTCACTTTCTTCGACATGTCGTTAGCAAGACAAAGATTTTTCTGGCTTCATTGGTTTTTTTCTCGCCATGTTCATAGTCCGAGCATTACTCATGTCAATTGGAGCCGGCGTGCAATAAACTTTCAGATTCATCAGTTGCCCGAATCAGTTAAAGAGTAGTTAACTACAAAAATGTTTGTAATCTCAATATTCAGTTTTGTATAACGAATCTACGCAAATTAAAACAATGCTCGATGTAACAAGGAACCAATTACAAACCAGCACCTTAGACAAATAAAAGTGGTAAAAGCTAATTGCTCAAAAAAAGGTTCGCAGTGAAATGATCCAAATGGAGGACGTATTGGCCCAGATTCGGAAAAATATTAAACATTTGGGATCGAATTTGAGCAGAATATAGCTGCTAATGAGCAAACAGCACAAATTAACTGAGAAATGCGGCATTTGATAACTTCTTTCCAGAATCACAACGGACAGCTGAAAGGCGAAGTGCGTTACAAACGTAAATATAAAGATATATCTGCCGATAGCTTGAATGTAATATTGTTTAATTGAAAGGGAAGACCGATTTATTTATTTTTTTTTCAGTTAAGAAAAGACCTTGAAGATATGGTTATTAAGTTGGAGAAGGCAGTAAAAATCAATCATCTATAAATGATGAATTTAAGCAAGAAGGATCAATAAAGAAGAAATTAATGCCGATGCAATGCTGTCTGTCAAGGAGGAAAGCACTGAGGCACATATTAAAGGTATGCTCGTGTCTACTTTTATTTGTTTATTGGAATTTTAATTGTCGTATGGGCAAATTTGTGTGAAACATGGGCGTGTGGCCAAGAATGGTTTTGTGAATGAAAATGTAGAAATGTTTCTGGTATTTTCTTTGAATTCAACATTATTTGTTGTTTTATTTTGGAAATATATTTAGTATGAAGCCAATTTAGCAAAGAATAATTTAACAAGGGGATGAAAGAGACACTTGGGTGAGCTGCTTGCGCCGTGTCGCCTCGTCGGTGTCGTAGGTCATAGCAAACAGCAGAAAAACGTTTCTGCACAGATTTTGTTGTAGATGATGAGAATGAGAAACATAGGTATAATTACAGGTATATTTTCTCATGTTATTATTGAGGGTAGGCATTGTTTTTATGGCCGATTTAAAATGTTCCAGGATTTCTTTTCGTATATTTATTTAGATATAAATTTTCTCGTATAACTTCGATGGCAGGATACCTATAACTTTTGGTGGGTATTTTAATAAATTCGAACTGTAATCTTTATTTTGCGAGGGTATATGTATAGGTAGGTATATATTTTGGTAATAATTTTTTGTATTATTAATTGTTTCGAGGATATGTTTTTTGGTAGGTGTTTAAATAAAATATGTAGGTATTCTTATGAAAATTCAGAGTTGGGCTTAGGAAAAGATACTTATTATCTTTTGGAAAGGTATTAAGATATTTTTGTTGAAGATGGGGTGGGTTTTTGTAAACCTAAGTAAATAGGTATTTCTTTTGCTAGGTAAGTAGGTATTTTAATTAAAGTTTGTTTTGCTAAATTCTAGGGTAGGTAGGTACCTAGTTATTTATAAAAAAAAGTAGACAGTAATAAAAAAGATTTTAGTGAAATGTTTTTATTTCTTCAATGTCTGTACGTAAGTATGAGTGCATATGCTAAACTTCTTATCTAATAAAACTTTTTATCTAATAAAACTTTTTATAAATACATATATTTTGAATAAGTTTATAAGTTGGTATTTAGGTACCTCGTTATTCAAAATAAATTTCTAAAAATGGTAATGATCAGCTCAACCAATGCATAGTGCAGTCTTTATTGTTTACCTTTTTATTGGATGACTTTGTCCTAACGTTTTGACAGTGGTTACCATTTTATTTAGAGGAAAAAGATAAAAAACAAATACCGCATTTCAAATTACTCAATAACATTTATTTATTTACTTGTATTCAATATAATAAGTTTATAGATATTTAAACAAAAACTTTAAAACAAACAAATTTCTTATTATATATTAATAATTCTAATACTTATTTGTTGCAGAATATTCTGCTTCACGAAGATCGAATCGAGCCAGAAAATCACCTTCGTATTTGTAGATAAGAGTACAAGTGGTTTTAAGGTAATTTATCATATTTTAAATAACATAAATTATCTATAATTAATTAATATTTTAGCTCAAGATCGATATTCTTAACTCTTAACAACCAAAAAAGCAATGACCACATTAGTGACGGAGATGGGGATGACGATCAAGAAAGCTGATGACCACCACTACCATGATTATTATTTAAGCGAAACAGTTGTTAATGGTAATAGTATTAAAGATGAAATGAGAGCTCAAGATTGTATGACAAAATTGCAGCTTGATGCCACGAAATGTATTTGGGTATATCTTGATTGTACCTGTTATTATTATTAATTTTCCAACTTTGATTTATGTTTATTTTGAATTTATCAAATTTATTATTTTGTATTATTTTTTCAATTTCTCTAAAAATCTATGATAAAAATAATAAAATGTAAAATAAAAACAAAAATATGTCCATTTTTGTTTTAAAAACAATAAAGAAAGTTCTTATTTGTGTGTATATGTTTGCAAGACAATACAAATAAATGTAAACTTACTTTCTAAAAATAGCCTGGGTGCGACCCAAATTGGTAACTTCCCATTGGTGCGGTCGGAAGCAAGAAGCCCGATATTATTTTATTTTCAAAACATCGCCTGTTAAAGCTCTTCGAAAAAGTTCTTAGATACTCAATATGAAATCAAGTGAAGATTAGTGAGAACTGAGAAGAATAAAACTAACCCAATGCCAATATCATTGGTTGTTCACAAGTTATTTGAGAAGAAATAAGTTTAATAATTTTTGGTATGGTTTATAGTAGTTTTTTTTACTTAAAAAAACAATTGGGGTATTCATCCAACAGCGTAAAGTCGTCATAAACGTATTAAAGTTGTAAACTTCGTAAATCTGTCAATTTTTCCGTAAAAATTGTGACAGAAATAACGAAGTTTAAAACTTTACAACATTTACGATGAGTTTACGCTGTTGTATGAATACCCTTAATGTTTGTTGAAATATTTTATAAAACCAATCAAATATCAATTAGGAACTAGTGTACAGAATTTAATTAATAAAAAAATTTCAACGATTTTGGTACAGTTTTTTTTAACTATTTGGCGAATTTTTTTTTTGCAAATCCTGTAATTATTAATTTAAAGCAAGTCTGTAAAATTAAATTAACCCAAAGCCAACATCATTGTTTGTTGTCAAGATATTTGAGGCAAAAAACAATTTTCTACAATTATTGGTAAAGTTGCGTGTAGATTTTTTTGTTTAAAAAAAAACTGTTGAATTTTTTAAAAACCCTATCAAATATCAATTACTAAATAATATATAGGATGAAATCAACCGGGAGCCGCCAATATTGTTGTCTGTTCGCAAGATATTTGAGACAAAAAAATTTCAACATTGGTAAAATTACTTACAGTTTTTTAACTTTAAAAAAACTATTGATTTTATATTTTTAAGAAATTTGCCAATTTTTATTAGTAAACTTGTGCATTAAATATAATTATCGGCAATCTACATAGATCATAACGAAGAATCTGCGCTGCGTTATTTGAAGTTGAGGAAGAAGAAGTCGGCTCTGATTCGATCTGGGAATCTCATTTTAGTTCCAGCTTTTCCTTGGTCGACTTTGGCTATTGGTTTCAAAAGACGAAACAACTGGGAAGTTGATCTCGTCAGTGGGGATTGTGGCCAATGACCCCGCTGATGTTTGGCGGAGCAGTAGTTGATGCTGTGCATAGGGGACACACTAAATTACCTCGACAACCACAAATGGAGCAAACTCTGCAAGGTGGTTCAACATCAGCCTGAAAGTAATGATTTGTCATTAAGAGTAAAAACTGTTTGAATTGATGTTCTTACTAATTCCTCATCATCGTTTGGGTGAACTGCTGAGTTGAATTGATTTTTTTGAGATTGAAATGCTGAGAAGTTTCTACCTTTTATAGAGAACAATACAATCAAATTTAAAATGAATGAGATAATATCCAGATACCTACTCTGCTGAGTTCTGAGCAGAACAACTAGGTTCACGGCAAATGAAGATTTAAATCGTTCTATGGAAACACTCGGACTTTTGTTCTATGGGTGCATAGATCTATTAAGGAAAAGAAGTTTAGTTGTTGACCAAAAGATTACCTGACACAGAAAAGATTGTGGAGCACCACATTTTCTGCATTTCAAATCTTCGGTAGCTGGAATTTTTTCCAAATCCATCCAAGCTGGTTTTCCACCAATTTTACTGGAAAATAAACATTTCGCCCAAGTTGGACTCACATTCTACGCAAATCTTAGATTTATTTGTTATTCATTGCCTGAGGCCATTTGTTTTTTTTTCAATATTGAGCTTTTCCTTAGAACTTTTGAATGTACTCGTAAAATCATCATGCATTATCAAATGGAAACGAAAACCGTCCAGGAACAAAGAAAGCTGATGAATAGATTGTTAGCAGAATGGTTGTAGTTTATTGCTTGGAGATTTCTGTGGCGATTGATTACAAACTAGATGTGGCTGTGTGATAATCTACGTCGTCAACTCCTGTACTGCAATGAAATTGGTCCAGGTCCATTGGATGTTGGTAGTGCAGGATGAGACAGCGTCGTTTAGATCCTTTCTTTTAGTTTTTCCAACGCTATTTTTTTAATGAAAACTGAAAACTCTAAAAATAAAAACTGATTAATTTGAAAAAGAAATGTTATGGCTTTTTAAACCATTGTTTTAAACTATTATTACTATTTTCTAAAAAAGTAAATAAACAAATAACGACAACACAACCGTCAAACCAAATTGTCAAAAGTTACACCATTTTTCTGTCTTGCTCCAACTAGCGCTGGTGGCGCATGATTGTTGTGGATGAACCGTCGTGAAGTTGGCTCCTGGCAGTCCATATATAATAGGTCAATGCCCTAGAGACTGAAAATTAACTGAGAAGATAAATATGTTCACATATCAAAAGGCACTCCGTCCCTATGAAAAATGCCGCAGTTTTTTGTCCATTAATGCCGCTTCCTTATATTACCATTTATGCCTGTTTGGTAACGTGAAATTTTCACCAAGTTTTCCAAACTTGTTTTTTTTTCTATGGTTCCTGACAGCAAATTGTGAAAACTTGCAAGAAATTTCACGTTAAGAAACAAACCTTTTATATGAAATAAAGAGAATAAGATAAGCCAAGTACCCCCCCCCCCCCCGACGGTTTTTGTGGTAGGTGATTACGTCTGACCCTCCAGAAAACCCAGTGTCAGTGCAGTGTCAAACAACCAAGAAAAACCAAAGCAGAGATGTCAATCGAAACCAATGAACTATGAATAAACTTTACAAAGATGATGAAAATCGAGTAAGGATATGCACTCAAGTGTCGGCAGAGGTCACGGCTGTCGGCGAGGGCTTGGCTTCGAATGAAGCTAAGTCGCCAGTGACACAAAATGTTAACAAAGTTAAGAACGACAACAAATGCCAAGAAACGGCCCAGGATGTTCTGAAAATCGATGCTCGCATGGGCCAAATCCGATCGAGGAAAGAATGGTACGAGCTAACACACGGAACGTGGGAGGGGATCATGACCTAAACCTCCTTAAAAAGATCGAAATCGCAAGAAGAGCCGTGCGCAGGTACGGCCAAGGTGACACAAAAAAAACTTAGTCTCAGGAACTGGAAGCGTTTGAGCTGGGCTCGAAAGCTTCTTGCCAAGACCTAACTAGGCGGATCCGGACCAAACCATAACAAATCTGCAAATCATGGTGCCCCTTCCTCCAATTTGGCTGCTAGCAGTAGTCCTAAAGTGGGACCGGGCAAATGTCCAAATCACTTAAGGGTCGAGCACACTGAAACCAGCAGTCAAAGAAAGAGGACCAGGCATAAGGACTCGACACCCCAGCTAAACGAACGTAAATAAGAAGCCAAAGATGAAGTTGTAGCCGAGAGCCTTCAGGTGGCCGTTATAAATTAGGGGAGCACCGAAAAGCGGCTAACCAGTGAGCTTGGGTGGAGGTAAAGCTTCTGGAGTGCATAAACTCGGGCAGTTGTCGAACATTAAGGGCATTGACTTATTATATATGGACTGCTAGTCTTATGTTTTTTCTATACAAAAGCTCAATAGAAAAGGGTTCAGCTTCTCCTTAGCAACATAAGAGCTTTCGTCGAACATGCGGCGAACAAAACAACTATCCTTACGTCTCTGTATGTCGACCACTCTATCATACTTGTCAATCAAAGTCAAAATTTATTATTATTTTAATTAAAAAATTCGTTGTCATTTTATTTAATTAAAAAAAAATAACTCAAAAACAATTATTTAGCATTGCGAACTTATGTTATAGGTATTTAACCATTGACCTACTATATATGGACTGCCAGGAGCCAACTTCACTTCTGTTCAGTCTATTACTATACGCCACTAGCGCTGCCGACTTTTGACAAATGAGTTGAGAGTTTATTTTGTTTTTTATTTCATTTTGAAAAACAATAACAACAAACAAATGAATTGAGTTTTTAAAAAGTGTTGAAACCATTTATTAAAAGATTAATCGACTTATTTAAGCACATATTTGAAGTCTCTTTTTTCTTCTCTGAATAATCATTTATTGCAGCTTGACACTTGCATAGTTTTTTTTTTAAATTCGCACTTTTCTTTGGCGAAAAAAAACTTAAGAAGAGCTTCCTTTATCTACTGAAATTTGTTTCTTTTTAATTGGATTTGCCAGTCAGTCACCACCCCTCTGGATTCTGAAGAAGAATAAGATTGTTTCCATAGCTTTTTATTTATCTATCACTTGATTTTTAAGTTCGTTTTTGACTTACCATTTGGCAATTCCTTCTATCCTGTTGATGATTAGTGATTAATATTAGTTGGAAGGTTAAATACCTATCCTGCTGTTCGAACTGCTCCATGATTGTTTTTAAGTTATTTTTTTTAATTAAATGAAATAAAAAACAACTTTTTAATAAAAATAGTAACACATTTTGACTTTGATTGACAAGTATAATAGAGTGATCGACATACAGAGACGTTAGGATAGTTGTTTTGTTCACCGCATGTTCGACGGGAGCTCTTATGTTGCTAAGGAGAAGCTGAACCCTTTCAATTGAGATTTTGTATGAAAAAAACAAACGACTGGCAGTCCATATATAATAAGTCAATGTATTTAACCCTCCTACTAATATCACCAATCTTCAAAATGATACAAGGGATTGCAAAATGGTAAGTCAAAAACGAATTCAAGAATCAAGTGATATATAAATAAGTCCTTCGAACTACCTTGTTCTTCTTCAGAATTCATAGGAGTGGCGACTGACGGGCAAATCCAATAAAAAAGAAACAAATTTTCGCTGATAAAGGAAGCTCTTCTTTAGTTTTTTTTCTTCGCCAGAGAAAAAGTGAATTTCTAAAAAAAAACTATGCAAGTGTCAAGTCGCCGAAGTTGCAATAAATCATGATTCATAGAAGAAGAAAGAGAAATCAAATATGTAGTTAATTCGATTAATGTTCTTATAAATATGTTCTCAATACTTTTTTGAAGGCTTAATTCATTTGTTTGCTGTTATTGTTTTTCAAAATAAAATATAAAAACAAAAGAAATACTCCATTCATTTGTCAAAAGTTACACCACAGCTGCCGCCTATTCGACGGCAGCGCTAGTGGCGTATAGTAATAGACTGAACAGGAGTGAAGTTGGCTCCTGGCAGTCCATATATAGTAGGTCAATGATTAAGGGATTCAAAATCCTTTCCTGCAGCGACGAACCCACCCTGGAATGGCTTCAAGCCACCGTCAATGGTATGGAGGGGCTACTTGAAGGGGTAACTTTAAAAGTTGCCTCAAAAAGGGACCTTCCCACCAGATTAAAAGTCCGGATAAATGTCTCGGGCCCAGGCTTGACACAAGAATTGCTGGGGGAAACTCCTGCGGGGTCAAAATTCCCGCCGACAAAAACAGGCCAAGAAACTATACTCATGCTTAATAATGAGACAAGGGCAATGCTTCTATCTTAAGGCTTCAAACTGACCTTCTGGCATGCTGCGACGCAAATGCTTATTACATACAGTGGGGGAGCAATGTTATTAATGCTGATAATGATAAAGAGGCGAGTCACTTTTTGAATATATTATAAAGAAAAATATGTAATGAACCAACCTTCATTACAAGAAATAGAGGGGAAGTGCTCGATGTGATGCTTTCCACCAATTCTGATTCCATTTTAGTCAAAAACTGGAAAGTCTCAAGCAATGTAATATTCTTAGATCACAGAATGATAACATTTGAAGTAGAGCATGAAATGGACAAACCCTATAAAAACCCCAGAAAAACAAACTGGATAGCCTTCAATGAAAGATTGGCCTTATCTTTGGGCCGTTGCGAAAATATAACTATGTTAAACTCTTTGGACATAGAAAAACATGTCAGTGAACTGACGTCAGCTTTTCACAGAGCTTACTAATGTTCCTGCCCCATTACTAAAGGGAAAGGCAAACTCAACCCCGTTTGGTGGACTTAAGAGTTGGCCACTCTAATGACAAAATCTAAGAGGCTTAACAATAGAGCTAAACATAGTAATGAGCCTTTTGATTGGGATATTTTCAATTTCAGCCAAAACGAATATAAAAAAGAATTACGTATGCAAAAAGAGCAGCCTGGCGGAAATTTTGTACAGGTGTAGAGTCAACAAATGACGCTGCTAGGCTCAGGAAAGTCATGTCAAAGGTCCACACACCCCCTGGCTTTCTTAAAAAACCGGATGGAACCTGGACTGATTCCTGCTCTGAAACCCTGGAGTCTCTTATGAGCACCCACTTCCCAGGATGTGCGTTTAATGCATCTTTTATGGATAAGGGCCCCAACACAAGCCAGACTTCTAGTATTGGCAGTTAAATAGTAGATAGCCAAAAAGTAGCCTGGGCCATAGACTCCTTCTCAGCGTAAGAGTCTGCAGGGTCTGATGGAATAATTCCTATTATGCTCCAAAGCTCTAAAGACGTCGTTGTACCATTTCTGATGGAAATATTCAAAGAATGTTTAAACATTACTTACATTCCATCTAGTTGGAGAGAAGTCAATGTCATTTTCATTCCGAAAGCTGGCAAGCCCACCCACACTGAACCGAAAGATTTTAGACCAATTAGCCTATCTTCTTTTCTTATCGAGACCTTAGAAAGGCTGATAGAAACGCACATTCACCTTATGCTAAATGATAGTGTTCTCTCACAGGCCCAACACACATACGTAAAGGGCAAATCCATTGCGACGGCACTTCATACGATTAATAAATCAACCCACTTTAAAGAATATACCTTGGGAGCATTCCTTGACATAGAAAGGACCTTCAACAACGTTGAAAATCGTGCAATACGACAAGCCTTAGACTCTGTCAGCATCGAACCGATGCTGTCAAACTGGATTAACTCCATGCTTCAAACTAGAATTGATAATGCAGAAATGGGTGACAGCAAGCTTAAAGTTAGGAAGTGTAGAGGTACACCACACAGTCTTATCTTTTATGCTCTGGCTTCTTGTCGTTAGCCAGATTTTAGTCAAATTAGGGCAAAGCGGCGTAAAGACGTGGCGAACGCTGATGAAATAGTTATAATGGCATCATTAAACTTTGTTCCCACTCTGTGCGAGCTCCTACAAACGGCCCTTAACAAGCTCAGTAATTGGGCCAGTAGCTGTGGACTTAATGTCAACCCACTGAAAACAAACCTGGGTCTGTTTACGAGAAAACGAAATATTCCAAATATAAATCCCCCCACCATCAATGGGACGCTACTCCATATAACTGGTACGGCCAAATATCTTGGTTTAGTTATCGATTGTAAACTTAACTGGAAAGCGAACATCAAAGAAAGGGAAAAAAGCTGCGATAGCTTTCTACACATGCAGTAGAATTTTTAGGAAGAGATTAGGACCCAGCCCCAAGACCATTCATTGGATGTACACAGCCATTTTTAGGCCTTTCCTGACGTACGCCTGTCTGGTTTGGTGGCCACCCTTGGATAAGGCAATCAATTTTAAAGCCATTACCAAAATTCAGAGACTGGCATGTATCGGCATAATTAGTGCCATGAGAACCACTCCAACCGCAGCCCTAGAAACTTTCCTCTTACTTGTCGCACTCGATATGTTCACGAAAGAGTTGGCGGCCAAAAGTGCTCTATAACTTAAAGAGTGCAAACATTGGAAAAGGGCCACTGTGGTCACAGAACTATAATGAACCTAACCGACATAGAAATTCAAACAGACTATATTTCACCGTACATAGATTTTAACTCAGTCGCACTTACAGATATTCCGACAAAGGAATTTTGGAAGGAAAACCGGGTCCTAAAAGCAACTCATGTATCGGTATTTACAGACGGTTCCAAAACGGACGCTGGGGTAGGATCAGGCATCTTTTCAGAAAATCCCCCCATAAACATATTATTGAGGCTGCCAAACTTTTGCAGTGTTTTGCATGCAGAAGTGCTTGCAGTTTGGGAGGCCGCAAAATACCTATCCAAATGCGAACTGACGAACATAAACATTGACATCTTCATAGATAGCCAGGTGGCAGTCAGAGCCATTTCCAAGATTGTCACGAAGTCAAAACTAGTTGATCGTTGCCGTAGTGAATTAAAATTACTCGGTGTAACAAATTCTATCACACTTCGATGGGTCCCAGGACACCGTGACATTTATGGAATTGAAGTGGCTGATGAACTGGCCAAAAACGGTTCATCACTTGAACAGAGCCAAATTGTACCCTGGGCACTAATGCCACTGGATCAAGAAAAGTGCAGAACTCACCAAAGTTTTCTCAAATCCGCTAACTAAAAATGGTCAACTATTGATACCTGTCGAGTTTCAAGAAGTCTTTGGCCAGATATACCTCAATGAAAAAAACAGAGTATTTACTGAAGCTTAGCAGACCTCGACTGTCCCTCTTGGTTGGAACCCTTACGGGTCACAGCTCGATGGGAACCCACATGAGCAGAATAGGCATCATCACATCTGACCTATGCAGAGGGTATCACGACGAAGAGGTGGAGGAGGGCTTATCTCACTTCCTTTGTGAATGCCACAGCCTAGCTATAAATAGGAAAAATGCCCTCGTAGAATACTTCTTCGACGAATTGGGCAATGTCTCATCTTTACCACTAAAAAACATCCTCAACATCATCCAGAAATCAGGATGGTTCACCTCACCTCAAATCTAAAACTTCCACTTCCCTTCCCTAAACTTCCCATTCCTACTTTTCCCCACCTGGGAAGCACAATGGATCCACTGAGATCCGAGTGAGGTGATGCAGCTTGCCGCATCATCACCCCACCTAGCCTAAGATTAGCCAAGTCAGAATGACAGTGGCAATGAGAGAATATGTAATGTTTTGAGACGAAAATGTTGGTAGGTCCACTATTACACGATGATTCTTTGCGTCTGACTTTTTTTCGAATTCCTTTTTGAAAATCATCCTGAGTCACGCGTTATTACACGGAGCTTCTCGACACTTGATGCCAAATTGACCGTTTTCTTTACTCTTTAAGTGGTTTGTAGAGAGTCTGCATAGGAAAAATACGAAAATACGGAAAATGGTAATAAGAAACGGAAATCATGGTCGCCTATTACACGATGATTTTTTGCGTCTGACTTTTTGTTCGAATTCCTCTTTGAAAATCATCCTGTGAGTCACTCTTTTTTACACAGATCTTCTCGGCGCTTGATGCAAAATTGACAGTTCCCTTTACTGTTTAATTGGTTTGTAGAGTCTGTATAGGAAAAGTACGAAAATACGGACAATGCTAAAAAGAAACGTCAAAAAGAGTCTCGGAAATCTTGGCCCACGACGCACAGGGCAACTGGTCTTCCATCTCATCATTTTTCTCTTTCGCACTCATTATGTTCGAGAAGAGTCAGACGCAAAGAATCACCGTGTAAAAGGGGACTTGGCCCACGACGCACAGGGCAACTTGTCTTCCATATCATCTTTCTTCTCTTTCGCACTCATTATGTTCGAAAATAGTGAGACGCAAAGAATCATCGTGTAATAGGAGACTAGGTATGGTTGAGCACGAATTGAAGGGATGTCCAACAAAAGAAAAGAAAATCACTGTTTTTTTTTTTTTTTTTTTTTTTTAATTCATTTTTATTTTCAATTTTCTTAAAAATATCTTAAAGCTAGACAAAAATTCATAAAAACTAGCCTACTTATCAATATCTTAATACTAACTTACTGGCCCCAATCGGACACTCTAGGTTAAACTATAATAACTTAATGATAATGCCTTTCGGCCTAAGAACTGTCTTAATACTAAACAACAAACTCGGTATCTCTGTCTTTATTTTTTTTGGTTTTATATAAAACTTACAAACTACATAAAACTAAATTAAAGCTACTTAGAACTAATTAAAACTACTTAAAGCTACTTAAAACTATTTACAACTAATTATAAACTAGTTACAACCTACTTATAAGCTACTTACAGACTACTTACATCTAGAACAGCCACAGCAAGCATTTCCCGGTTTTATAATTTTTTTTGTATTTTTGTGGATTTTATAATATTTTTGTGTTTTTTGTGTTTTTTTTTTTTCTTTTTGTGCCACCCTGAGTGTCCCTACTTAAAACTAACTACCTAAACCTATGCAAGTCAGCCATACAAAAGAAAATAGCAAGGTCAACTATTCAATATCTGAAGGAACTTCATCTTCGTTTTTCAACCACCAGAACTGGTTCTCCTGCTTTACCCTATCTCTTCGGTCCCGTTCGGACACAGTCCTACTGAACCGAAGGTGCTCAGCTCCGTCTTGTGCGAGGACGTCTCTACTATAAAGGAGCCGCTGATCTACAGTTCTACGGCCGACGTGGTAGATTAGCGGAACCGCCGCTCTATCCTGGATCAGCCCTCGACTGTCTAGATGAAGGAATGCATCCGGCGGAATAAAGCCACTTAGACGCACACTCCCGTAGTATTCGTATTTAGGGTAATAAGCCCCGAAAATTAAGCTGTTACACGAGGACATCGCTCTTGCAATGTGACCTCTAATAAGCTTCAGCAAGAAATTATCTATCCTGTTTATGTTGGCCCCGTTGTATAGAACCAGGTTGGAATAGTAATGTTTGTACTCCGACTCTGGTGTTCTGTGCAATCCAAGGCAGCATCGAAGACACTGCCTCTCAAACACCCGAATCTTTTCCATTTGAGATGGGGCAACGTTGAACCAAACCGGGCATCCATAGGCAATCATCGGCCGGATGAGGGCCATGTAGCAAATCACCTTCACCCTGCTGTCAAGCCGGCTGCTATAAAACAACCGTTTCGTCAGGGCAAAGGCTCCCCTAGCCCTGGCCAGAGCAGCATTTATATGTCTGTCGAAATACAAATACTGATCCATCCAGATGCCAAGGTACTTTACTACACTTTTACTCGCCAGTGGATGTCAATTTGGCCCTACGATCACCAGCTTGCGCCAGTTCTTTCTCGTATCCCTTGTGGCTCTAAGCAACGGAGTCCTAAACAAGATAGTTTCTGATTTCTGAAAGTTGATTTTCAACTTCCAGTCATCGCAATATTGCTGAATCTTCTCGAAGTCACGCTGCAAAAGAATCCTGATGACCTCGACTTTTGGAGCTGTTCTGTACGCAATTAGATCGTCGGCATACGCAATTGCCTGAGTTAGACTACTTATCAGATCGCTGGTGTAAATGCTATAAAGCATATATAACAGTGGTATACTAATGCCAAGTCTGGTCAGCTTAAGATAAAGACCCTCTAACCATACGGTGTCGAAGGCCTTCTCCAAATCAACCAGACAGGCACCCGTACATTGCTTCTTAGATTTGTTCCATTGGACATCAGAAACGAGTTTCGACGCGGCATGAATAGTGTCATGTCCCGCCTTAAAACCGAACTGATTGTCCGGTATGATATTATTGTCCCCTGTCCACTTAGACAGAGCTCTATTGATAACTTTTTCGAATACCTTGCTGATACTCGGAAGAAGACTTATCGACCGAAGATTCGCCGGATTGGAGTTGTCCTTTCCCTTTTTCGGGAGAGGATGCACCACAGCTGTCTTCCAACGCACTGGATAATATGCATTATTCAGAGCGTTGTTAAACAGAGTGGTATAAATGTCTACTGCTTCTTGAGGTAAATGTCGAAGTACAACGTTGGATATGCCATCGACTCCTGCTGACTTCTTCTTCTTTAATGAATCGAAGATGAGCTGGAGCTCCACCTTCGTAATTAACAGGGAACTGGGCCCATTTTGCTCGGCGATTATGGCGTTTGCCAACTGATCTTCATTGAACCCGGTGAAACCAAGGATCTCTGATCGCCATTGCGTGATGTCATTCCAAAGGTAGAAGTGATGGAGCAAGGCTCTGTTTTCCAGGTCGTGATTCGGGCGAATGCACGCATTCACCTTGTACACTTGCTGAAAAGCAGCCCCCACAGCCTCTACTTTCTCCTGCGGATCTTCGACAGTAAAGAGGTCATCGTCCAAGACCCATATGTGACACTGGCTTTGTACAACTGTTATGTACGTCCTCATCTGGAATATGCTTCCCAAGTTTGGTCTCCTTCCTACGAAATCCACAAGTCCCGAATTGAAGCTGTCCAACATAACTTCATTCGGTTTGCACTTAAAGGCCTCCCATGGGAAGATCCCTTTAATCTTCCTCCCTACCAACACCGTATCCAGCTCTTGCAGTTGCAAACACTCTCCCAAAGGCGTGTAAACAATGATTTAATTTTTTTTCATCAACTCATTACTGGTTCCATCGACGCTCCAGATTTGCTATCTAATATATCATTTAATTATCGTGGGGGATCTTACCATCTACGTAGACTTGATTTAATTAACTGTTCCTATCACAGAACAAATTACGGCATGCATGAGCCGCTTTCTCGCATGAGTAGGTTATATAACACTTACTCTTGCTTATTAGATTTTCATCTCAGTAAGATCTGTATTAAAAATATATTAAAAACCAGTGCACCACCAGCATGATTTATTTGTTTTAGTTTTTTTTTATTATATGTTATTTTTGTTTTTTGTTATCTTAGTGTATTTTTAATTATTTGTTTTTTTAATTTATGTATTAATTTTGTCATTTTGTATATGTTAATTTTTATATTGTTCTTATTGTTTAGTTAATATATCTGTATTTGTATTTGTACGTTCATATGTGCTTGTGTTATCTTTCGTTTTTACTAACTACTAACACTGGCACTTATGATGATGAGCGTCGACACCTTAATGCTTGCTTTAAGCCTGGTGTGACATAGTTCTCTGAGGTGTAAAAAAAAAAAAAGACGGCGTCCTCTGGATTAATTCCTGCTGTCAGAAGTACGTCTCTGTTGTCTGTCGTTCTCTGAAGCTTGAGACACGGAAGATCGTTCTGATCATTCCTTCTAAATATCTTGTTAATTTGGGGAAACATGCTCGTGTCGCTAGAATTAACGGCCCAAATTTTGTTATCACAATACAAATTAATTGACAACCGATAGTTCTCTTTAATTAGTTGGTTGATGTTCTTAATCGACGACTTCAGTGTCCTAATCTCCAGATGGTGAGGGTCAGTAAACCGTCGGTACAAGAGTTTGAGTCTTGTCAGCAGTCCGCTTTTTTGTCTGTGTAATGCGTCAATGGTCGCGTTCCGGTACATGTCGGTTGCGTCCCGTTGTTTGTATTTCGATATTGTTCTGTTCATTGTTCGTTTGATTGTCTCGTCCATTTGTTCTAGGTATTGGTCTATTTCGTTATTTGTCAAATTCCTGTCATTTGGTGGGGATATGTTATTCGATCTGATTTCGCTAGATAAGGCGTTGGTAAAGCGTGGCCAGCGCACCTTACTGTAATTGAAAGTATGCACAGGTACATACTCTTCCAACTCCACGAGCTCGTTCGGAAGCTGTATTACGGTGGCGAGTCCGCAGTGATCACTGTCGTACTCGATCGTTCGTAAACAGTTCCTTGGTCTTTGACCCACAGTGTCAGTAATTGTCAGTCTTGCGTCTATTAGCAATAGATCCAGGTAGGCACCGCTTCTTGGAAACGATGGCCGATCCGTAGCCAGCAGGTCGACACCATATTCAGTGTTGTATTGACTCATCCAATTGAATAGATGGATACCTCTTTGATTTAGAATTTGATTTCCCCAATCTTGGTGTTTGGCATTCAAATCAACGGCCATCAGAAAGTAATTTTCTTCCAAGCTCAAGTGTAGACATTCGAAAAGTTTTTCAAGCTCTGTGGTAAAATCAGTTGGCTGAGGTGATGCCGGTGCATAAGCCGTGATCACATACATTCGCTTCCCCTATTGGAGAGGAATGCATACGATGCACGCCTCTAACAGCCGAAATCTGCGCAGATCACTATTATATATAACTTTATGAAAAGATTAGCTCTACGTTCGGTCCTAATCAGTGAATTTACATTCACAGCAAGGATCTCAAGAGGCCTCTCCGACAGCGCACCTTTAACCTCTAATTTGCGTTAGGCTAGGCAAAACAGAGTAGAGATAGTCTACCCTAGTCGCCTGCTCCTTTATCTGGGTCTGAAGTCCTGTTAACTGGCCTTGAATGGCCAGCAACATGCTTCTTATTTCGGCCTGAGCGTCCGGCGCCTTTGGCACTAGGGCCGGTTGGGCTGCCTTAGCTGCAGGCTGTACCGTTTTTCCCCTTCCTGCCGCCATTTGGGCGTAGGAAATTTGGGGATTAACGGGCGTTGCTGTAGGAGCACGCATTGATGGGCGTATCTCAACCGCTGTCTGCTTAGCCGCTTTATTGTTACGAATTTGCTGAAAAGCTGAGCAGCCCCGATAATTAGCAGGGTGCCCCTCCTTTTCGGCAAGGTGCACATTTAAGCTGGGTCATGTCTTCGACCATTTCTTCTCCGAGCTTGCACTCTCCCTTAATGTGGTCCTCACCACACTTAACGCAGCGTGACTGCATTTCGCAGTTTGCTGCAGCGTGGCCAAACCTTTGGCAGCGCATGCATTGAAGCATGTCACCGCGTTTCTTTAATTTGTCCCAAGTTACAACCTGGTAGTTGAGGACGGAGATTCTCCTCAAACTATCCAGTTTGCTGCTGGGCGATAGTTGAACCAGGAAGATCGGCAAAGACCGCTTCCCCCGTCTGGCTCTGACTGTAGCGAACGGCTTGACCCCGATAAAGTCGAGATCGTCGCTCGCTTTTTGACGGAGCTCATTTAAGAGCACCTGTGGTTCCGTGCAGGAATCTATGCCCTTCAAGAGGACCGTCTGGAATTTATCCACTTTGGGGGTAAAACTGAAGAACTCAGTCGTGGATTTCTTTAATAAGTCTTTTATAATTTTATGCTGTGCCACTGTGGAGCAGTGGATAGCGTGTCTATCTTTACTTAATCGTTTTATAAAAAAGTTTTGGCCTATGGCCGACTTACATAGGTCAATGGTTTCCTGAAAATCCATTTTGTATGTAATTATAGGTGGCACCTTTTCTTTTTTATTTTGGGGCGGCTGTGGCTGCTGCTGGTGATCGCTCTGCTGCTGACTTTGCTCCTGTGGTTTTCGTTGCTGCTGCTGCTGTTGTTGTTGTTGTTGCTGTTGCATTTGCTTTTTTGGACGTTGCTCCTTCGGCTTCTGCTGTTGTTGTTCAATTGGCATCTATTGTTGTTGATGCTGTTCTTTTGGATTTAGATCCTGCTGCTTGTTTTTCGAAGGCAGCTCTTGCTCTGGCGCTGCATTTTTTGGCGCTTGGCCCGCTTCTTTCTGCTCGCGTTCCTGTTTCTCTCTTTTGCGTCAAGCTTCTTGCTTGCTTTTGAGTGCTTCTATTAGTGGGGTCACAATGGAATTGAGACGTTCCATCTCCCCCCGAATGACATCAATTTTTTGACTGATGGCCTGCTCGTCCATTTCTTCTTGCGCCTCATTTTCCTCTTCGGAGGACGCCTCTGGTGTGGTTACATCCACAAGCAAGTTGCTGTTGGAGTCACCCGTTGTATATAATCCCTCGCCACCATCAGACATATACTCGATGTCGTCATCGGATGGCGAGGTATCCAGTTGTTGATGGATTTTGGCTGCTGCTGTAGTTTTGGCTGTGCGCGCCGTCTCCTTCACCCCGGCTGGCAGCTGGGCTGAGGTGGTGGTGGAGCGGCGCTTCACGAGGTTCGACACACAGCTTATCTTCTTCATCCTCTTGTTTTTGGCATCGGCTGTTGGAGCCGTTGCTTGTTTCGCCGTTGCTACGGCACTTGTTGATGGCATGGCTGGTGGTGCCATCGATTGCTTCTTTGTTGTAGTTGCTACGGCGCTGACCGTAACTTTGGCTGGTGGTACCATAGCTGGCTTTATTGTTGTTGCTGGGGCACCTTTCGATGTCCCCGCGGTGTTGTTAGTTTGCATTTGCTGCTTTTCCCACTCAATGAAGTTTTCTACTTCACGATTGTGAAAAAAAGCAGCCAAATAATTTTTGCCGACTGGGACTCGAACCCGTGATCCTCTGGTTGTCGCACTGCCACCTCTTCCTCTGTGCTATCAACACAATTGAGGATCGTTTGGATCAAATTTGAATAAACTGGGAAGCCGAAAACGTCTACACACTTCCACAGTACGAGATCGACTGAGAAAATCACTGTAGTCACGAAGAAACGTATACTTACGTGCAAAACTTAGTTTTTTTAAGGATCCAAGAAGTACCAATAAAGTTGGGCCAGTTTAATTTCCCAGTTTGGGGGGCCTGGTGGAGAAAGTTGTTCTTATTTTCGGACTTCGAAAAAGAGATATGAGTGGTTGGTGAATAGTACAAATATTATAATCATGAGCATCATAAACTTAAGAGCTGCTTTTTAATGCTTGATGAATACTGGCCTACGTATCAATATTCCTCATGAACCTCATTAAAGATTAAACCACCTTTTATTTTCGCATTTTTTTAATTTTCGTTAAGTTATTTGGCACTACTTGACAGTTCCCCCACAATGTCACTTTTGACAGATTCCTAAAATTCGTATTCTTGCACTTTATAGTGACATATATATTACACAGTTATAGTACTACGTATTTGAAACCGGGTACCCGAATGTCTCCGATAAATTTAAGCAATGGGTGCGTTCATCGGCAGAAATCTGAAAATTCAGTACTGAAACATAACGTTGAACGCACAAAAAATCTGAAATTTCAGCCAAATGTCATATATTTTTTGTCTGCCATAATCTTGTGTTAACCTGCTGATTTTACTGAAAGTAATATAAGGAAGAACTTTTTTTGTCGCATAATAGGTGACTCTGACGAGGAAGTTACTATGTAAGTTGACTGGAAAAAGAAGCTTGTTCGTTGTTTTTACTTGGATTATAATACTTAAGAAAATAGTTGAAGCCACACTTTTCACTGGCAAATGTAATTATTTTAAATTAAAATGGGGATAACTTTCACTTCTTGTTAAGGAAAAACTAAAGCCAAAATGCCATGGAAAAACTACTTCTCAATCTCATTTTTTTATTTTATACACTTACAAAAAAAAACAAAACTTAAAAAAAAAACCAACAACTCGTACCAAACCGACAACAGAACACAAAATAGCTGCATCTACTATTAAGTTCAGCTTCTATGTGCAGATTCTTATTTTTTGTCTTGTTTATTAGCTGTCATCTGAATTTTCAGATGAAAATTTTTATCTGAAAAACGTAAGCAAACGTAACGAAAAGTCATCTGAATTTTCAGATTTTTATGACAGCTGACCAATCAGAAGCCCCAAAAATTCAGATTTCTGGATCCTTGAACGCAGGGAATGACAAATTATGTAGTTTCTAGATTTTATTCAATATTGAAGTTCAATACATTTTGTAAAGGGTAAAAATAACGTCTGGCTCTGACTGTAGCGAACGGCTTGACCCCGATAAAGTCGAGATCGTCGCTCGCTTTTTGACGGAGCTCATTTAAGAGCACCTGTGGTTCCGTGCAGGAATCTATGCCCTTCAAGAGGACCGTCTGGAATTTATCCACTTTGGGGGTAAAACTGAAGAACTCAGTCGTGGATTTCTTTAATAAGTCTTTTATAATTTTATGCTGTGCCACTGTGGAGCAGTGGATAGCGTGTCTATCTTTACTTAATCGTTTTATAAAAAAGTTTTGGCCTATGGCCGACTTACATAGGTCAATGGTTTCCTGAAAATCCATTTTGTATGTAATTATAGGTGGCACCTTTTCTTTTTTATTTTGGGGCGGCTGTGGCTGCTGCTAGTGATCGCTCTGCTGCTGACTTTGCTCCTGTGGTTTTCGTTGCTGCTGCTGCTGTTGTTGTTGTTGTTGCTGTTGCATTTGCTTTTTTGGACGTTGCTCCTTCGGCTTCTGCTGTTGTTGTTCAATTGGCATCTGTTGTTGTTGATGCTGTTCTTTTGGATTTAGATCCTGCTGCTTGTTTTTCGAAGGCAGCTCTTGCTCTGGCGCTGCATTTTTTGGCGCTTGGCCCGCTTCTTTCTGCTCGCGTTCCTGTTTCTCTCTTTTGCGTCAAGCTTCTTGCTTGCTTTTGAGTGCTTCTATTAGTGGGGTCACAATGGAATTGAGACGTTCCATCTCCCCCCGAATGACATCAATTTTTTGACTGATGGCCTGCTCGTCCATTTCTTCTTGCGCCTCATTTTCCTCTTCGGAGGACGCCTCTGGTGTGGTTACATCCACAAGCAAGTTGCTGTTGGAGTCACCCGTTGTATATAATCCCTCGCCACCATCAGACATATACTCGATGTCGTCATCGGATGGCGAGGTATCCAGTTGTTGATGGATTTTGGCTGCTGCTGTAGTTTTGGCTGTGCGCGCCGTCTCCTTCACCCCGGCTGGCAGCTGGGCTGAGGTGGTGGTGGAGCGGCGCTTCACGAGGTTCGACACACAGCTTATCTTCTTCATCCTCTTGTTTTTGGCATCGGCTGTTGGAGCCGTTGCTTGTTTCGCCGTTGCTACGGCACTTGTTGATGGCATGGCTGGTGGTGCCATCGATTGCTTCGTTGTTGTAGTTGCTAGTTGCCAGTAACTTTGGCTGGTGGTACCATAGCTGGCTTTATTGTTGTTGCTGGGGCACCTTTCGATGTCCCCGCGGTGTTGTTAGTTTGCATTTGCTGCTTTTCCCACTCAATGAAGTTTTCTACTTCACGATTGTGAAAAAAAGCAGCCAAATAATTTTTGCCGACTGGGACTCGAACCCGTGATCCTCTGGTTGTCGCACTGCCACCTCTTCCTCTGTGCTATCAACACAATTGAGGATCGTTTGGATTAAATTTGAATAAACTGGGAAGCCGAAAACGTCTACACACTTCCACAGTACGAGATCGACTGAGAAAATCACTGTAGTCACGAAGAAGTGTATACTTACGTGCAAAACTTAGTTTTTTTAAGGATCCAAGAAGTACCAATAAAGTTGGGCCAGTTTAATTTCCCAGTTTGGGGGGCCTGGTGGAGAAAGTTGTTCTTATTTTCGGACTTCGAAAAAGAGATATGAGTGGTTGGTGAATAGTACAAATATTATAATCATGAGCATCATAAACTTAAGAGCTGCTTTTTAATGCTTGATGAATACTGGCCTACGTATCAATATTCCTCATGAACCTCATTAAAGATTAAACCACCTTTTATTTTTACTTTTTTTTAATTTTCGTTAAGTTATTTGGCACTACTTGACAGTTCCCCCACAATGTCACTTTTGACAGATTCCTAAAATTCGTATTCTTGCACTTTATAGTGACATATATAATATTACACAGTTATAGTACTACGTATTTGAAACCGGGTACCCGAATGTCTGCGATAAATTTAAGCAATGGGTGCGTTCATAGGCAGAAATCTGAAAATTCAGTACTGAAACGTAACGTTGAACGCACAAAAAATCTGAAATTTCAGCCAAATGTCATATATTTTTTGTCTGCCATAATCTTGTGTTAACCTGCTGATTTTACTGAAAGTAATATAAGGAAGAACTTTTTTTGTCGCATAATAAGTGACTCTGACGAGGAAGTTACTATGTAAGTTGACTGGAAAAAGAAGCTTGTTCGTTGTTTTTACTTGGATTATAATACTTAAGAAAATAGTTGAAGCCACACTTTTCACTGGCAAATGTAATTATTTTAAATTAAAATGGGGATAACTTTCACTTCTTGTTAAGGAAAAACTAAAGCCAAAATGCCATGGAAAAACTACTTCTCAATCTCATTTTTTTATTTTATACACTTACAAAAAAAACAAAACTTAAAAAAAAAAACCAACAACTCGTACCAAACCGACAACAGAACACAAAATAGCTGCATCTACTATTAAGTTCAGCTTCTATGTGCAGATTCTTATTTTTTGTCTTGTTTATTAGCTGTCATCTGAATTTTCAGATGAAAATTTTTATCTGAAAAACGTAAGCAAACGTAACGAAAAGTCATCTGAATTTTCAGATTTTTATGACAGCTGACCAATCAGAAGCCCCAAAAATTCAGATTTCTGGATCCTTGAACGCAGGGAATGACAAATTATGTAGTTTCTAGATTTTATTCAATACTGAAGTTCAATACATTTTGTAAAGGGTAAAAATAACCTAGAAAATACAGTTTCACATGTTCGTCTCTTGTTTGATTTGATTTTAAATGATATTATTCTTTTCAACAAAGTAACCTTGACAAAAGTAGTAAATTCAATAGACATTTGCTTGGGGAGTTGTAGTTCACTATTTTTGTATGCACAGTGATTGTACCTTGAAATTTAGTTCCGCACGAACCTGTTGTAGATGTTGACGGGTACCCGAGCATAATTCACTTTTTATGTACCCGTGTAAATTTGAAATAAAGAGTTCTGCTATATACTATCTATTGACACTATATCTAAAGAACGACATCAGGCAGGTCGTGCGGCCTGGCCTAGGCCCGCATTTGGTTCTCATGAACTATTTTCCTTTCTTTGTAGTAGATCTCCTCAGATTCCTTGTCACACAAAAGCAATACGACTCCTCCAAATAAAAATATTGCGGCACCCCATCCAACACCGTACGCCCAACCGAACTCCCAAATTGGTCGGTTACCTGATTGAATAAAAGAAAATATATATATATATACAGATATAAATATTAAAAGCAATTGCGTTAAAATTTTGATTAAATTTGATCACAGTTAAAATTAATCAGTAGGGGTGGATAAAATCTCAGCATTTTGCTGTCAATTTGTATTTGATGTAGTTTTTAAGTACATATGTACATTTTCCATAACTTTTGATCAGTGAGAAGGACAGTACCCCAAAAAAAAATTGGTTTGCAATACGAATAATTATCTGAAAAAGTATTTTTGATAATTGGTTGTTTTGTAATATCAACAATATATCGGGTAATTCAAATAAACGGTGGAAAAAATCCGAGGTACCATGTACCTACAAGAAACAAGAAAGAATAAAGTATGAGGTTTGCTTAGATTTCTTGATCTTTTCATTTTAGTTTTTTTAAGTTAAGTATTTTGTTCGTTGACGAAAAAAAAACTGCATGTAAAGGGTTTTTCAACGGACGCTACAAAAGTAGAGCGACAGGGACAGCAAACGACGCCATATTTCTTGCCGCTCTTTTGACATTTCTCTTCAGTAAGGTTTGCCATTTCATGATGGAAAGATATACGAGCTAACAACGAGTCGAAATTATTAAAATTTCCTACCGAAATTCGGAGTCAGTGGCCTCAACGTTAAGAGCGCTACGTGCAATTTATGGTCGTCTTAATAGTCCTAGCAGATCAACAATTGACCGTCTAGTGGAAAAATTTGAATCCACAGGCACAGTACAAAATGTTCCCGTGCCAGTGAGACAGAGAAGTGTCGAGAATATTGCTGCCGCTGAGACTAGACTAGCAAATTTTTGGGATTTCTATCTCTGCGTGGTAGTGAGCCTAAGAACTCCTGCGGACTACACATCGGTTTCGTTATAGGTAATTCGGGTTCCCAAGAGTTTCGGGTACTCGGGTTTGACGAGTACCCGTGTATTTGGGTATCCGGGCGGGCCTTCGGGTACCCGGGTTTGAAGAGCTTTAGTATAGACAAATCACAAATGTTAAAAATTAAGCAATAGCTAAAATTTTAACGCGCTCCAAGGAAGTTTAAATTCTGACGTCCATACCTACCACATTAATGTCAAAATTTAGTCATGAGATCAAATTTAACGCACTTGGCAGACGGCCTTACAAAACAAAAAAAACTCAAATTTTGTGTGGGAAATGATTTGCACAATTTGGTTAAACTTATGAGAAGGATTTTGTTGCGTAAAATTATCCAAATTGGTTAAACTTATCAAAACTTCACTGTGACTCTTACTCTGATTAAATTACCTAGCATTTAATCAAATGTATATAAAAGGTCGTTCATGCAAACTTTGCGTAACACATTATAACATTTTACACAATTTGTAAACTGACGACGTCCAATAGGTCACGAGAAAATCACAACTACGAACTCCCATGCCTTTTTCTAAATTTCGAACAGCGCATGTAGTTTTGTCCGAGTTTTTTTTTGGATTTAGACCCTACAAAACGCAATCTTTACAAAACTAAAGAAAATTGAACACAGTATTTTGTGTAGATATAAAGATATAATTTTATTGTTATGCCAATGCCAATTTATGCTACTTCGGACATTTATTTTACATCTAAAAACCTATATACTCGTATTATTGAAAATTGATGTCAGCTGTGTAGACAACAACAACAAAAAATCACGAACGCAAATTTAATTTCCGGTTTATGTGCCTATACTAAGATTAAAAGTCGCAAATTTATTTTTCAAAGTCCCGCCAAAATTACTTTAATTTATGCGCATAGTAAAATAACATCATTTTTTTTTGTAAGAAATCGTACTTAAAAATTTGCAAAATAACTTAATTCGAAGGCGAGAAAAGCAAAATCATTAAAATGCATTTATCCCAAAAATACTAAAATTGAGATACGCCCTTTTTCCTTATGACGGCAGTATTCTGCTCCACCTCAAGCAACTTGGAGTGCATAACTTAAGGCAGCTAGCTAGAGACCGAGCTGCCTAGAGTTGTTTGTAGTTCACCCTCGACTGAGAGCGCCATCTAAAGTAAGTTGTTGACATAGATCAACGACAACCGCAATTATTGCCGCTATTAACTATAAGGGTCCCTATTTTTTTTTAATACTTAATTCAAAGAAAGTCGCTAGGTGTAGAATTGTTGGTGTATTTTTTTTAAATTTCTTACCCAAGTTGAGTTCCGCAGCAAAACATACAGGATACAGTATCAAGGCGGTCAAATCAGATAGCACTGCAACGAAAAGTAATAAGTTGTTTTATTCCTAGAAAGTCTTTGGAATTTATTTTAATTATAATTTATTAACTTACATGATATCAACATAACAAGCACTGCAATTCGATAGCATCTGTACTTATTATTTTGATTTTGAGTCTTTAGTCCTATTGCAGTCACAATTGTAGCAATCACATCTGTGATTAATGTTATTATGCACAAAGCAGCAGTCGCTTTTATGTAAGCTTTCAATAGATATGAATATTATTTTAGCTCAAAACATTATATACGAAAATGAAACTTACTGACATCTCTGCTGTAATAACATCCTGGAGGATCGTGTAAGTTAAACGGAAGAGGTGGAAGTACGTCTTCTTCAATGCAATGTAAAAACAATCCTTGCCGCCAGCCTTCTGCCATGAGCCAATCGTTAGAAGCTAGAGCCATTATCATCAGTATGACAACAATAACTCCGCAAATAAATGCTATGACCTTGAATTTTAAATAAGTTGTAATGAATTTTTCGGTTACTGTTAACAAGGACTATTTAACATAAATGAATTTCAAGGATAATTATGTTTTTTTTGTTCAGTTTGATTTAGAGCACCAATAAATTATTAATAAGAATTACAGTTCTTCCTGAATATATCTAGTTCAAAGTTTCTTCACACTATCTAAAAAAGTATTAGAGAGAGCTTGCAACATTAAGAAAAGAAAGCGTCTGAAACAATTTCATTGGCATAAAACTCCGCTGCTGACGATTCTGAAAAGAAAATTTTGCTTCTCGATTTGAAGTAAGAATCCACTTGAGAAGCACTAATACAATTAAACTCAAAACAGTTTCTATTTAATGATTCACCAATATAGGGACAAAGCTTCAAAAAATGAGTAGAAGTACCAAGCACTGTTCCATTGGATTTAGAATGAGTCTTCTTAAGTAAACGACATTTTTATGGTTGGATTTTTGATATAATCAGTTCGCAGTAGATTCGCGTGAAGTTTGGTTTGGCTGGTGGGAAACGATGACCTGCCCAACCTTTCTAAAAAATGGGTTGATATCCGTAAATGCCATTTTCTCGGCTCCTATTGGGCGATGACCAAACATTTTGCTTGATTTTTTAAAAAATAGGTATTTTTAGGGTTAAAAGGGGTAAAACAAAAAAATTGTGTCGGATTTAATTTTTTTTTATGTTTGAAAGGGTTTACTTAGAGGATTGGTTAAGGGCTAGATGTTTTCAAAGATTTAGCTTCACATCAAAAGGGTGAAATGAAAAAAGTATCCGACTTCGAATTCTTTTTGTGTTATAAGGGTTATGTTAATATGATAGGTTTATTGCTACACATTTTTTAAATAAATCCTTCCTTATAGGGTGAAGTGGGGGTAAAAACATACAAGGGGAATACAATGTTCGATTTTTTTTTGTTGGAAAAGTTATAACTAAAGAATAAATATACTAACCGCAAAATATTTTGATCATATCTTATTTAGTGAAATACGTTTTCGAATTTTAAACATTGTGCATGGAAGGTTATATAAATTATAGGCTTCTAAATTACTGGATTAATATTTTTAAAAATTAAGTTATTCCAATTCAAACAAATTTTTCTTTGTTTGAAAAGGTTGGATTGAGAACCAGACATTTTCATAAGCTTCATAATTCTAGGGGGAAATGGGTGAAAGAGGTCCCTATGTGATTTTACTAATTCTTTCTTGGGCGAAACGCATTTAGACTAAAGGTCGCAAAATTTTGATTATGAAGTGAACAATTGCCAGTGGAGAAAGTGATTTGTTGACATTTCTCACTAGTATAGACTTGCGAATGTGTTGTGAACGTTTGACGTTTAAAACGACAATGCCCCAAATGACTAGTAATTGACATGTGAACTGTTCACCAAGAGTTCCCGTAAATTTTGCGCGGGAATTGCTAGTGAACGAAACTCTCCACACAGCTTCCCGAGCACGTTCATGAGTAAATAAAAATGCAAATTTTGTATGGATTCACGACATGATTCACAAGTATGTACTAGGCTTTATTATGAATAATACATATTAATAGTCCACAAAAACAAAAATAATTCTCTATTATTTTTGTTTTTACTTCTTATCATTCAAATTCTTTATCTTCTGAAAGATGTATGTTCTAAGAGGATAGACATACATACATAAGTGGCGTTGTGTGAATAATTTGAAAGGGGAAGACTTAGCTTAAGTTAAACACCTGCAAACTAAAGAAACGTATCTCACTGTTTTTACAACAAGGTAGTACATTTGCACGCCCTTTTCCTACATTAAGTTATAAAAATAAAAATTCTAAGTCGATTTCCTTTTCAGCTGCATTTTTTAGATGGTTATTTAAGCTTCTTCAAAATATGTTTGATATCTCGAAATGTGTTAGGATACAAATTTTTGACAAAAAAAAATAGTATTACATTTTTTTTAATACAAATTTTACAGATAAATGTAGCCTTTTATTTTTCCGTGATTTAAATCTTTAAGATCCGACCATTAGAACTCAAGTTATGAGCTTATTAAAACCCATGCAATATACATATATTTCTGTATCCATTTTCATCGTCAATACACAAACGCATGGTCATCCACAAAAAATCTCTCTCTCAGGAGATAATTTCTTTCCAACTAAATATCAGATGTTCTTATCTAACATTTAGCCAGTTTATATTTCTGAGATCTCAGAGGACTCAGAGCGCTCAGAAATATAAACAGGATTCCTCTCAAAAATTCCTCACTTTTCCCCTTAAAAACTGAGACTGAATTTTTTTGGATTCGCTTGCTCAATTATTTCTTGTCTCAGTAAATTCTATAAGAAGAAAAGAAAAAGAGAGTTGTTTTGACTACTATGTGAGGAATACTGTTTATATTTTATTCTCCTGCTCTGTCAAAAAATGGAGGAAAAATACTGAGCGCTCAAGAAATATAAACTGGCCAATTGTCTTCTGTCTGCGCTGGGCAAATCATGTTATGCTATTTCAAATCACGAAACCAAAAATTACATTATTAATTAAAATAACATACAAAAACTTTATTGCCACACGCAAATGCAGAGATTAACATCCCCTGCGTTCAAGGATCCAGAAATCTGAATTTTTGGGGCTTCTGATTGGTCAGCTGTCAAAAAAAATCTGAAAATTCAGATGACTTTTCGTTACGTTTGCTTACGTTTTTCAGATAAAAATTTTCATCTGAAAATTCAGATGACAGCTAATAAACAAGACAAAAAATAAGAATCTGCACATAAAAGCTGAACTTAATAGTAGATGCAGCTATTTTGTGTTCTGTTGTCGGTTTGGTACGACTTGTTGGTTTTTTTTAAGTTTTGTTTTTTTGTAAGTGAATAAAATAAAAAAATAAGATTGAGAAGTAGTTTTTCCATGGCATTTTGGCTTTAGTTTTTCCTTAACAAGAAGTGAAAGTTATCCCCATTTTTATTTTAAAGAATTACATTTGGTTGAAAAACGGGAATAAGACGTGCATTTAGGAGTAATAACTGTTAAGATTTTTTAGTTGCCAGTGAAAAGTGTGGCTTCAACTATTTTCTTAAGTATTATAATCCAAGTAAAAACAACGAACAAGCTTTTTCCAGTCAACTTATATAGTAACTTCCTCGTCAGAGTCACTTATTATGCGACAAAAAAAGTTCTTCCTTATATTACTTTCAGTAAAATCAGCAGGTTAACACAAGATTATGGCAGAAAAAAAATATATGACATTTGGCTGAAATTTCAGATTTTTTGTGCGTTCAACGTTACGTCTCAGTACTGAATTTTCAGATTTCTGCCGATGAACGCACCCATCAACACTGGTATTAGGATACAAGATAATGGACACGTTCAGACGACCCAAGGGACTAAATGTCAACAGAATTTATTGAACGCAAATTTAACCTAGGTAACTAGGTTTGTTTGAGATGTCAAATTTGGAAATTTACTTCAGTTGATCGCGAAAAAAGTACCGATATTATTTTTATCTAAAATATACATAATAAATTAGCTTTTTGAAAAAGGTTTTACAAGACTATTTAATTTATATATTAGCAACCCCAGTATAAAATTAACAAATCTCATACGAAACTCTTAATTTGTTCATATTTTTTACTTATCATACAGGTTTTTTCATTTTCTTTTTCGAATTTGATAGAGAACCACTTTGCACAAAATAGAAAAAATTAACGTGCACAAAAAAAAAACATTCAAAACAATAAAGTTCAGCTTTCAGTTCAATGACAAACTGTAATCAGCTGATATTCTGACATAAGTGCACTTAACTTGATAATTAAGGGAGATTTTTCTTGACTCACTTTCCAGTGAACTTTCTAATAAAGTTGCCTTAATTGGAAATAAATATTTTGACATCTGACCAATCAGAGACTAGAAACTTGCCTTAATTTCTAGTCCCTTGGGTCGTCTGAACGTACCCAATGAGACAAAAAAAGAAATTTCTAGGCAAAAAGCAAAAATTAGCCAGTTTATATTTCTGAGATCTCAGAGGACTCTGAGCGATCAGAAATATAAACAGGATTCCTCTCAAAAATTCCTCACTTTTCCCCTTAAAAACTGAGACTGAAATTTTTAAGATTCGCTTGCTCAATTATTATTTGTCGCAGTAAATTCCATAAGAAGAAAAGAAAAGAGAGTTGTTTTGACTTCTATGCGAGGAATGCTGTTTATATTTTATTCTCTTGCTCTGTCAAAAAATTGAGGAAAAATACTGAGCGCTCAAGAAATATAAACTGGCCAAATATCTTCATTTGTCAAAATTCATGTCAGAGACCTCTGTCAAGATATAATCGCGGAGAGATATCTCTGACATTCCAACAAGAGATTAAACGGAGTGACTCCATTGGATATTTCATATCAAGATAAGCATTATCTTCTGTGGAGTCGGGGTGATAATAAGACGATGGTTCTCGTCTTATTTTATTTGTTTTGCATCCCTTTTTTCTCTAGGAAATAGCTTTTTAGCTTTCTTTATTCAACACACACTAATCATTGGACAAAATAAGACGTCCATCTTCGTGTTATTTATAGTAAGGGTATTCATGCAACTTTTTAAAACCCTAGATAAGTTTACGAATTGGATAAGTTTATCTTTTCTTTGAACTGTCAAATTTTGTATGGGAAATGATTTACACAATTTGGTTAAACTTATCAAAGGATTTTGTTGCATAAAATTATCCAAACTGGTTAAACTTCTCCAAACGTCATTGAAACTCTTATTCTGATTAAATGACCTAGAATTTAATCAAATGTATAAAAAATGTCGTTCATGCAAACTTTGCGTAAACTTATCATTTTACACAATTTGTAAACTTACGACTTTGCATGAATACCCTTAGTGAATTTGTTCAAAACGATAATGAATACTCGTATGAGAAAAGAGAAAAAAAAGAAACGAAGATTTATTTGAACTTTTAGTTAAATTTCTTCAAATAAAATGTTTTGGGAAAAAGTGATATGGTTCCACTTGAGTTTTACCGGTTGGATCTGCAAGATTAAGATCTTAAAATGACGGAAAATAATAGGCTATATTTATATTTAAATTTTGTGGAAATTTCAAAAGGGAAGACGCAAGGAATATAATGTTGGAAAGGTTTATGCTCAAACATTCGAAACATTCTTTTTGTGTTTCAAAGGTTAAATTTAGGGGATGGACATGGAGAAGCACTAACTTTTTGTTATCTATTATAGGGGGAAATGGGTTTACAAAAAAAAAAATACCATAAAAATGGTATCCAATCTTTAAATTTCTTTGCGTGCGTTATTAATTGTCCTTCCATCAAGTTCGAATGGTGCAGGGAGCCAAGCGCAGTTATAGATATCATCCTTTTATTTAATGCACGCCGGTTGCGTTGGTCCATGGAAGCGACCTCAGAAATTATTTTCATGAACTAAGTGAATATAAGAACAGTAAGCAAACTACAATTCATGGAGGAGCCCGGTGATGGATTTTCTTTTGTCCACTTTTATTTTAAAAGTGAAAACGCGTACAAGAAAATACAGCTATTGTCCACCAAACACATAAGGCCTTTCGCCCGACTACATTTTCCCGAAAAAATTGACATTTCACTTTTTGTCTGTTATGAGTTTCACCCGAAAAATATTTGATGTCCGAAAATTCCACTTATTGTGAGTACTTACTCATTTTTTGCCAAATGTATTACCATTTAGAACCAACATTTTCACTGATTTTTCTTATTTTTTGACGGCAAGCGAAAGAAAAACAACGGAAACCTACTGGTGCTTTTCGCGCAAGTTTTTTTTTTTGTCTATTTTAGGGCAAAAGAACTTCGGGCGAAACCTATAATAAAGAAGAAGAAGAAAAACACAAACAATGAAGAATCACCATTTTTATGTTTGTTTTTGTGGACGATATTGAAATTAAATTCATTTAAAACTCATAATAGTTTTTGAAATAACAGAGAAACACAGATTTTTGTCGTGTGAAGTATTTTCCGGGCGAAACTTAAAATAAGGCTGATAATTTATACTGTTAATTTATTTTTATTTATTATTATGCCAGCGCTCTTTCCCCTCCCAACCCGCGCTCGAGGACCTTTTTATTTATATTTGTTATAGGTATTCAATGAAAAGTTATTATTTTTTATTGTTTGTTATTTTAAAAATCATTATCATATATTATAATTAATAAAAACAAATATTGGGTTATAAGAGCTAGTGAGCTATGAATTTGGCTAAAAAGCCATTTTGTTTATCAATTTTTTGTTATTTATTAACCGATTTTAAATATTTTACTATTTCTGTTTTAAATTTGTTTTGATTATTTATAGATTTTATTTCACTTGGAAGGTTATTATATAATTGAACATCTTTGAACATCATTGTATTTTGTCCACGCGACGCTGGTTTGTACGCTAGTCTAAAGTTCTGACCATTTCTAAGAGCTAATGGTTGCGATTCATTCACATATTTTAAATTATTACACAAATATTTTGGAAGCGTTCCATTTTTCATTTTAAAGAAAAATAATAGTACGTAAAGTTTTATTTGTCGTGATATATTCAACCAGTTTAACCTTTTCAACATGTCTGGGTTGATCTTGAATATTTTAAAATTACTTTTTAGTTTTTATTGAACGGAAATAGATATTTACAATTGGTTCTTAATTCTATTTTATATTATTATTATATTAATACTTTTATTTGTTTTGGCACATTAGGGGCCTAATTTTATACATTGTTTTTATTTTTATACAAAATTATTTAAAAGATTGTGATTGATGGTTGTATTTTATAGCATGTAGATGATTCAACTCGGGTTTTTCAAATCCGGTTGTCTTTTTGGAAGGATGTGGGGTTTCGGTGGCTTCTAGCCACGGTGGTAGTTCGACGCTGCATCTTCGTAAAACTGAATTGCCTCAGTTCCTTCATTGATAGGAATGATTCCTTCGTCCAGTAGTGCTGTTACATCAAGGTACGAGTATCGTAGATCGGTGTGTCTTTCTTCACTTGTGATGGTTCTCACTAGAAGGTTTGGATGATTTCATTGGCTGAGTCCATTCCTTTCCCGCATTAGGGGGTGGATGCGGTGGAAAGCGTAGTTTGCTTTCTTCAAAATAGCTGTTACATGCGGAATGAAGCGTAACCTCTTCTCAAATTTGACACCCAGATATTTCACTGATGGTTTGGTTGTCGGTTGCGATCCGTCAGGCAGATTGATGATAATGCTGCGGCAGCTTCTAGCTGAGGGTGTACTTCGCTGTCTCGCTGGTCTTCTGAAACAAGCCAATTCAGAGTTGGCTGAGTTGACTTTGATTTGGCTGAGTTGACTGCCACAGCCGTCTCCTCTTTGTTTTATTACTCTTATCGCTTTGTTCTAAAGTTTTTGCAGTCGAGCTATGTCCGATTGGGACGATAAAAATAAAATGGTAGAGCAATACTGAAAATGAGGTTTATCAATTGAGCTGTATATTTTAATGACCGTACCGTATGACACTTTTTTCCTAATACGTGATAAGTATATTTTTTTTATAAATTTTTACAAACAAAATCCCTATTAGCCTTCAATTATATTTATTATCAATAACAACGCCTAAATATTTAAATTCATCGACACGATCCACATTCTCACCATCAATTCTTCCAACATTTTGATTAGAGTTATTAATGCACATATAGTGTAAATTCACAAACGCATCGTTGCAGAGATGATGCACAATCGTTTCCGCCAAACATTCATAAATGCATAAAACCCGCATCACTTTTTGCTTAACGTGTTCATTATTGCAAACTTGCATCAAGTGATGCGCAAACTTCAAACAAATAAGAATCAAGAAAATTCTTGATGCGTTGTTGCTGATGCAATTGTATCAGCATCAGCTGCATCTTGCATCAGCATCGCAAAAAAGCAGTGATGCAGAAACATTTGACGTTTATGAATTTACACATAAATACTTTGTTTTTTTAATATTCAATTTTAATTTATTTATAATGAGCCATTTACTAATTGATTGTAAGTCAGCATTTATTGTTTCATAACATTCTCTTACATCTTTTCCCGAGATGAAGAGAAGAGCATCATCCGCAAACAAACATAATTTACAATATTTTACTGCCAAATTTATATCATTTATGTACAATAAAAACAAGAAAACACCTAACACCGAACCTTGCGGCACTCCAGTCTTAACTTCATTTGGATCAGTAACACAACTGTTCACTGAAGTACGCTGAGTTCTTAAACTAACACTTTAACTCATTATCTTTGATTTCATATTAAAAAAGCTTTTTAAGAAGTATTTCATGATCCACAGTCTCAAGCGCTCTCTTGGAATCCAAAAACACAGCAACGATTACAAAAGAGTTTTCAACAGGGACGCTACAAAAGTAGAGCGACAGGGACAGCAAACGACGCCATATTTCTTGCCGTTCTTTTGATATTTCTCTTCAGTAAGGTTTGCCATTTCATGATGGAAAGATATACGAGCCAACAACGAGTCGAAATTATTAAAATTTACTACCAAAATTCGGAGTCAGTGGCCTCAACGTTAAGACCGCTACGTCCAATTTATGGTCGTCATAATCGTCCTAGCAGATCAACAATTTAGCGTCTAGTAGAAAAATTTGAATCCACAGTACACACAGCACAGTACAAAATGTTCCCGTGCAAGTGAGACAAAAAAGTGTCGAGAATATTGCTGCCGCTGGGGGTTCAGTTGCAGAAAGCCCAAATGTGTCTCTCACACGTCGTCCTCAAGCGTTGGGCATCTCTGTGATGTCGTTGTGGTGAATTTTGCGAAAAGATCTTGGCCTACATCCTTACAAGATTAAATTGACGCAAGAACTGAAGCCGCTTGACCACCAGAAGTGTCGTATGTTCGTGAGTTGGGCTGAGCAACAACTTGAAAATGATTCGGATTTTCATCGAAAAATCATCTTCAGCGATGAGGCTCATTTCTGGCTGAATGGCTTCGTCAATACACAAAATATGCGGTATTGGTCAGGCAGCAATCCACACGTACTCCATGAGTCATCATTGCACCCCAAAAAAATTACGGTTTGGTGTGGTTTATGGGCCGGCGGCGTCATTGGGCCGTACTTCTTCCGTGATGATCAAGACCGGCACGTTACTGTGAATGGGGATCGCTACCGTTCAATGATAACCGAATATTTTTTGGCCCCAATTGGATGATATGGACTTGGAGGACATGTGGTTCCAACAGGACGGCGCCACAAGCCACACAGCGAATGTCACAATCAATTTATTGGAAACCAAGTTTGGAGAACGTGTTATCTCAAGAAATGGTCCAGTCGCTTGGCCACCTCGGTCGTGCGATTTGACGCCGTTAGACTATATCCTGTGGGGCTCGGTCAAGTCTATGGTCTATGCTAACAAGCCAGCGACGATTGATGAACTTCGTACGAATATCGAACGTGAAATGCAGCAGTATCGGCCGATTTATGCTTGAAAACCGTCGAAAATTGGGCTCAGAGTCTGGACTTCTGCAAGCGTAAAGCGTACCCGTGGTGGCCATGCAAAAGAAATCGAGTTCCATACATAATGGCATCGAACGTACTTTCACTGGAATAAAGAATGTCATTGATATCCAAAACCGTTTTTGTTATATTTAAAAAAAACTTTTGTAGCGCTCTTATTGAACACCTCGATATTTTTTACTATCAATTTCACTCTTCCAGTTTCTCTAACACAATTCAATGTAGATTCGCACGAGTATCCTTTACGAAAACCAGACTGTTGTTCCATTATTAAAATATTATCTTCCATATAGCTTCTAAATTGTTTCTCCACAAGTTTCTCCAAAACTTTCTCATATGTGTGCAGCATATTAACGGGTCTGTATTCTTCACACAAATTTGTATTTGGGACTTTTTGGATAGGGACTATCATTGACTACTTCCACCTGTTGGGGAAACAACCTGTTCGAATTGATTTATTAAAAATTTCTCTTAATATTGGTCCAAGGACTTCGATTCCGTCTTAAAACATTTCCGCATTTATAAATCTTTAGTCTTTCTTTTTACCCATAGCTTTTAAAATATCAATTATATCTTTACAGCAAACCGCCTTAAAAGTAAAAATAGTGCTTACATTACTGATACGGTACGAATAATTTATTTTTGGAATATCCGCGATTATATCTTTCATTCATTCATTCATTCATTTATTTAACAATAATGGTTTGTACAGTAAGATTACATCTTTTATAGTACTTAGGTATGTTATGCTTAGATATTAGACATTAATTTACAGTAAATTAGTTACAGATTAATTTAATAAAATTTTTTTAATTTGTATTTAATTTAATATAATATTTTAACAATTTTTGACATCGAAGGGAAAAGAATTATGGTTGAATTGCAAGGGACGAAAAGTGAAGAAAGATAGCTTTTTTGAATTCATTGAAGTTAAGTATAGATTTTATTGAAGATGGAAGCGAGTTCCAAAGTTTAACAGCTCGGATGAAGAATAAACGGGACGAGTTCAGGTAATTGCTGAGATGAGGAATGATATTGATACTTTTTGGGGACCGATTGAATGAGAGCCTGTTGAATAAATATGACGGAGTCCCAAGATGAATTAATTTGTGTAAAAATATACAGTTTCTTGCATTGATATGTTGTTGCAATGTACAACCCAGTAGATTCTTGGCAAAATCAGAGACATGGTCATGTCTTCGCAGCCCGTAGACGTAACGTACAGCATCATTGAAAGCAACTTGTAATTTGCGTTGGGATAGTGAATCGATATCACTATACACTATCTCACCATATGATACTAAGGGCAAAACCAAAGACAGTATGAGTTTACGTCGAGTTTCAACAGGGGTAAAGTAAGCTGAAGGCCATAGTTTTCTAAGACACCCGTACATACGACCAATGACAACATTAGTGTGTTTATATCCTGATAGATGGCAGTCTAAAACAAACCCCAGGCTTGTGCAATGATCAACTGCTTTGATTTTACTATCACCTAGCCATAGATCAGGTAAAGTGTTGAGATCGATCTTTTTTTTAGATATCGGAATGACTAGGGATTTGATAGGATTCAGAAGTAGGCCATTGGTGATAGACCAAGAATTTATTTGCTTAAGATCCTCATTGACAGATAAGAACAGTTCATCAAGCTGTTGAAATGGCTTAGCTAGATGGAGCTGAACATCATCAGCGTACAAATGAATAGAAGTATGTGAGCAACAAGCGGGCAGATCATTAATGAACATGCAAAAGAGTATTGGACCGAGGATCGATCCTTGCGGGACTCCTTGCAGTATAGGTCTAAGAACCGAGCATTTTCCATCAGAGACAACTCTTTGAAATCTGCCAGATAGGTAATCTGCTATTAGTTTGCATGCCCGATTACTGAAGCCGAATAAGTTTATCAGTTTCCACTTGAGAATGTTGTGATTTACTTTATCGAAGGCCTTTGAGAAATCGAGCAAGCAAAGCAGATTAATGTTACCCTTATCGTAATCAACTCTAATATCCTCTAAAAGATTGACCATAGCAGTAGTGCAGCTGTGATTAGCTCTGAAGCCCGATTGTTTATCATATAACAAATTGTTGCTTGAAAGATGATTTAGAATTTGCTTCTCAATTATCTTCTCAAGAACCTTAGAGAGGCAAGGTAGGATGCTGATTGGTCTAAAATCCGCTGGAGAATGAGAGTCACGTTTTTTGACAATAGGGAGAACTCTGGCCATTTTCCAAGGAAGAGGGAAAGTTGCAGTGATAATGCACCAGTTAATAATATGAGTGAGATGGGTGATGATAAGTGGCAATATAAGTTTCACGAAACGAATAGGTACTCCATCCTCTCCTATAGAGTCAGACCTGATGGCCTTCACACATTTCACAACATCATCTTCATTAACTACTTCAAAATCCTCAAGCCTAGGCACAATAGATGACGAGTTCAATGAGGTGCTTACATCATAGTCACCAACAGAAACTGAATCACCACACTTTTTATAAAATATTTATTGAATTCATATTTCCATCGAAAGCAACATTTTTTATTTCACTCCGTTGCGTATTGAGAACTAAATTTTTAATATTTGACCATAGTTTTTGGGGATTACCAGATGTATCAATCTTCTTTTTAATATAATTATCTTTTGCTAACCGAAGTTCACTTTTATACAAATTTCTTGCCGAAATATAGTCGTTCCAAGATGAGTTTTGATTACCAAATTTGTATTTTTCATATTTTAAGACTTCAATTTTTCTTAGTTTTTTACTAAACCATTCACACTTATTAGGATTCACTGTTTTTGAAACTATCATTTCATAAACAATTATATCCAACATATAACTCAACAAACCAACCAGCTCATCCAAATCGCTGTTCACAATATCCACTCCAATCAATCTACTAGCTAAGAGTTTCGAGAAAAAATATTCTTATCATAATTCAACAGCTTGTATTCAGTAGTATTATTTGCTTTAATGTTTGTTTTTAAAGTAATATCAAATCGGATGGTTTCGTGATCACTTATTTTTAGTTTGGCGTCAGTTTTGGCCGTTATTTGTTTAGAATTCGAAATTACATAATCTATGAGAGTTGAGGAGTTAGCTGTTATCCTCGTAGGTTGGTCATTGACAACACTCAAATTATTTTCAACACAAAGAGCTTTTATTCTTTCTTTATAAGTTTTGTCACTGAATCAATCGATGTTAAAATCACCTACAATAATAAAGTTCTTATCAACATTCACTTGCTCAATTTAACTCTCAAACATATCAGCTTTGGAAAAACTAGGGGATCTTATAGATCTAACAGTAATTTTAATTTTATATTTTGATTTCCCACATTTACTTCACATTAATAATTTCAAAATTTAATTGTTTTATAATATAAATTAGAACTCTGCCGGTATGAGAAGAAACACTTTTAACTTCAGCTAAGTTGTAATCATGTAACATTAATTAAGATTCACTGACATTTTCCGTCACATGTGTTTCACTCAAGCATATTAAATGTGGTTTTTCTACCCTCGCCAACAACTCTATTTCATCAAAATTATTAATAAGGCCTTGGACATTCAAATACAAACACTTCATTCTACTTAGCTGCTAGTATGAAATTTTTTCCCTTTCGACTTTTAGTTTTCGCTGAAAAAGTGGACAAGTGGCATCCCTGGAATCATGATTAACATTAATGTCATTCTCAATGTTATTTAACCTTTCTTTCATCAAAACACAATTTATGCAACGGGCATTCTCATTCGTACACTCATTTGTTTTATGATTATCTTCACCACACTTCGCACAGATCTCTTTCTCACTCTAACATTTAGTACATTATGATTGAAACCACAACATTTAAAGCATCTCTTGACATTTAAATTTAAATAACAAACACACTCATCCCATTCAATGTAAACATTTGTTACTTCCATCACTTTAGCAAAAGCTTCACCATCTACTTCCACAGTTGCATTATAAACAGATTTGTTTTTTGTAGACGGAAAAACTTTTAAACACTTAATTACTTTAAAATTGATAGAGTTATTTTGTGCTTTCAAAGCCACTTCCACTTGTTCTTCGTTCAAAATTTGCCTCATGCCATGGATTAAAATTTTAAGATTTCTTATTTCACTCATTTTAATTTTATAATTATCTTTTAATTTATCTATAATTTCTACTAATAACGCTCCTTTCATTTTCGTTTTCGCACTGGATAGTGACGGCACCATCTTTCTTATTGTTGTTGTTTCGGTTTTATGTAAATGGGGGCTCTAAGCATTCATGAATATGATTTTTTTTGCTCTTTGTCTTCACTTTTAGCTTTAACCTCACACATCCTCTTTTAATTCGCTCATTTCATTAACGTTGTTTTTTTTACTTATAATTCCACTAACTGATTCTTTAACACTTTTTTCAATGCTCTGTACACTTTTCTCAAATATGTTTTTTATTAATTTTTTTTTATCGATACATTGATCGCACACGAATTTAATGTTTATAGTTATTACTTTGCATCCTTTCGATGTCAAATTTAGCTAAGCTAGCGCACTTTAAATGGGACATTTTGCCGCAAAAACCCGCATACCTGACCAACACACCTAATCCATTTTGTATGCACTTAATTTAATTTTTTTTTTGTACCTTAATAATATATTAATATTTTTGTCGGACAATTCGTAAAACACAAATGACTTCTCTGAGATCGCTCTCTCTCTCACTCATACTCGTATTATAAATTAATTTTTTTTTGTTGTTTGATGTCTCTACCCGAGCAAGCCGGGCGGGCCAGCAGTATCTTATAAAATGTTTGCCAAACATTTTTTTGATATCTTCAATGAAAAGTTATAAAAAAATTTCGAAAGTTTTTAGACTTTATAGCCAAATAACAAATCTACAAAAAACATAAATAAATTTAAAAAAAAAAAACTCTGCTCTTCTTTTTCTTGGCTCGTGAGCCCAAGAAAATTAGAATTTTGCTACGGAAAAATCCTATGAGGATAAATTTAGATATACACTTTCTTTATACCCTGCTTTATAAATCCTTTAAATGGTTTAAAAAAGCAGTTACAAAAATGGGTTTTTCTCAATTTTTACCGGTTTTTCCAAAACACAAAAATTCAAAATTAAAGTTAATAAAAAACTTTCTATAACTTTTTGTCGGTAGAAGTAACGGTTCCCGAACTATTGACTTTTTCTATTCTTGTCACAAAAACATAATTTCTTAATTTGTTTCTCGTTCAACGTTCTTGATTTTACTTCGATAGATATTTGTAAATAATATACATATACAGACAGAAAAAACCACGACATGCAAAAAAAATAATAAGCCTCGTTTGCATTTGCCAAAATGCGTATTGAAGTTATGACACCTACAACAGAGCTGATATGCAGTCTGTTTAAAGATATTAAACATATGGAGCGCTTTAAATCAAGGTTTGGCCATATTAGTTTTGTCGCCAAACAAGTAATGATGTTATTCCACCTAATGTTTGTTCTCTCCAAAGCATCCTGCTTCAGCAAAAGTTTACAAGTAGCGATGGGTATACCAACATTTGTCCTTTCAGATAAAATGGGTAGTAATGTTCCACTTCTACCGAGATCATCAGCTTTACAATTTCCTGGAATGTCACCATGGCCCGGCACCCAACAAAGGTGAATATTAAACTGTTGCGTCATCTCCACCAGAGATACTCGACAGTTAAGGGCAGTTCTAGAGTTTATAGACAGAGTCCAGAGGCTTAATAGCGGCTTGACTATCAGAGAAGATGCGGATATCTGATGTTGATATCAAGGTTGATTGAGCCAAGATAAAACTTCTTTTATCGTTAGAAGTTCCGCCTGGAATACGCTACAGTGATTAGGAAGACAGAATGAGAAACTTACATTTAGTCTATCAGAGTACACACCTCCGCCAACCCCATTTTTGGTCTTCGATCCTCGATGTAGAAGTGGAAGATAATACTCCTTTTTTCAGAAAACAACTAAAATCTTTCGGTGATAAGGGGTTCTATTTGACTTTTTTGTTGTTTCAGTTGCTGTAAAGCATCACACTTAAAGTAAAATGCACGACTACATCGCATGCACTTGCTCTTATCTTCAAGTTGCTTGGAATTAAGAACTTTTAAAATATGAAAGCATTTAAATCGTTCTTTAATTGCATAAACAACAAGTTAAAAAAACTTAGAGCTCAAAAACAACTATGCCATTTGATTACTTGAAAAAAATATGAATATGTGCAAAAAAAAAATTTTAATCGTTGGAGCGGTTTTCTTAAAAATTAATTTTTTATATACATATAAAAATTTAATAACATTTAAAAAAAATTTTGGGATTCCAATTTTGAGTATGTATTAAAATACATTTTTAAGCCTAGTTTCAAAAAAAATCATCAACCTATTTTTGAAATATTGAACTTTCAAAACATGATAATTCAATATTTTTTTTTTAAATCAAAAATTTTGATATGCAATATTATTAAAGTTTCAAAAAAGATTTTGCATATAAATTTTGACCGAAATCGTTTAACCTTACAAAAACAACTAGTTCTGTTTACGAAGAAAAGGAAATTAGAGGGAGGAGTATAAAGTCCTCCCAAGCTTAACAGTATTCCTCTGAAACTTTCCTAAGAAGCTAAATATCTCGGAATAATCCCAGATTCCAAGCTATCATGGAAAAGTAACACAGAGGACAGAATGAAAAGAGCACTTTCTACTTTCTACACATGTAAAAAAACCTTTGGTCCAGCGACCGCAGGTCATCCAGTGGATGTACACGGTGATTGTTCGTCCCATACTTACCTACGGTTCAATTGTGTGGTGGAAGGCTGTTGAAAAAGTGAGCTATGTTAAAAACCTGAGCAAGGTACAAAGATTAACGTATATAGGAATAACTGGGGCGCAGGGGTCTTGGAAGCACAACACCTTTGTTCATGGGTCTATCTTGCAAGGATATGACACAGTTTCCGTCATAGGATCTGTACTGGACTTTATTTCGATCGTCAACGGCGCACAGTGGTTCGGTTTGTATGGGAGAGCAGAAAAAAGTCTGTTTTATATGAACGGTTCAACGGATTTAAATGAAATTGTTTACATGTTTTATTACATGTTTAGATTAGTCCTATACATATTTGGTCAAAATATGGTTGAACAAAAAAAATAATTAGAAACAAAATTATTGACATTTTTCTAAAATTTGAGGGTTTTGATGTTTGTATGGGAGAGCGGAAAAAGTCTGTAAAATCTGAACTACTCGTATTAAACGAATTTTAATGAAATTTGACACACATTAGTCTTATACATGCTTTGTCAAAATTTGGTCAAGAAGAAATTATTAGAAAAAAAGTTATTGACATTTTTATAACATTTGAGGATTTTGATGTTATATTTAAATAAAAGTTTTTTTTAGTAAAATCTTAATTTTTTATTTTGAATAAAAATAAAAATTGAAAATTAAATAAAAAAATAGATAAATACATACAAAAAATAAATAAAAAACAATTATGAAGTAGTAATTTTATAATGCTAAAATGAGGTTTTTAGCGTCTGCGCTGATTGATTCGTCGCAATTCGGCTGCATTTTCTCGAATAAAAACTGCGGTAGGCTTTATAATCCTTATTTCGGCATTCTTGGGCTTCCTCGGAGAGCGATTCAACAGAAAATGCACAGCTTTTAATTATTTCTTCTCCATGGATCAATGGTACGGTTGCTAGCATATTGTACCATTTAGGTTTCTCAACAAACAGCTCAGCAGTTTCCCACGTGTAAGGTGCATATTTTTTTAAATCTAATTTTTCATTCGCCGTTATTATTTCAAGGATAACAGCAAACCGCCGAATTAGGGATTCACTATCTTCAGTGATTTCTGAAGTCATGGTTGGATTTGCAAAAAATCTTCTGGAGGTGTTGCCGTCATTTTTTGTCCCCGTACCTTGTTTTACAAGATCGACAATGATGCCCAGTTTTTCACGAAACTCCTGCTGTTATTATATTTGTTTGTTATTATATTTCACTTCACTTTCACATATTGGTTGATGATAGAGTAAAAAATTTTCTTACACCCTTGCACAAATGCTCAATAACTCAATACTGACTTTTTTTCATTAATCCTTTATGTATATAGATTTAAGTAAGAGATTTTATTCTAATACGCCAGGTAATAAAAAATTACGCAATACACATCAAAAACAAAGCAATAAAACTTTAAAAATAACACCTTTTTTATTTTTACCTGCCCTACTTTTAGCGAAAAATAAAAAAAAAAGGGGTTATCCCTAATCCTTTTCTTTATTTTGTATTAAGCTCTATCATATAATTCAAAATTTTATAAAACTATATTATTTTTCGTGTGTTGTTTTCAAGAAAAATGAGTTGAAAGTTGAAAAATTTTCCAGGCAGAAATAAATGGTTTCGCAAAAATTGAAATTCTCCGACCTGGGTCAATGTATTAATTTTGTTTTATTTTTAAAATAAAGTTTGACATTTTTTCTTAAAATAATGGGCTTAACCAGTTCATTCTGACAATTAATACCGAAGAAATCAAACATTTTGGTAAACACCACCGTCAAGACTGATTTTTCTGAAATCCGATTCAGTGAAACATTTTTGAGCATAACTTCCACATCTGCACGCATCTGCAGCTGATTTTGTATGTGCTGTAGCATGAATGTATGGAGCATATGCTGGCATACTTACTTTCTTGGTATCTTTTGGCACTTTTTTTTAAATCAAAAAGTTAAAAAAAAAAGCATTTTTTCTTAGTACTAAAGCTTCAGGCTACTTAGAAGGTATCTTTTATGAACAATGAATATTTTTTTTAGATAATCGAAAAAAGACCAATTAAATTATTTAAGAAGCTAGAGAATTTATTTAAAGGAACTTCCGAAAAAAACATCTCAAAATTTGTTGAAAATATGGTTCTCGATTTGAGTTAAATTATTTTTCAACTTTGAGGGCTTGTAAATCAGAACATACAATATATAAGTTAAAAAATACTTTTAAATCATACGCTCGGGTTATCTAAGAGTACTTAAACATAAAGTTTAAAAGGATAGATATGACTTTTTCAAAAGACTTTTTTCCGCTCTCGCACCACTGTGCGGCGCTTCAAGAACGAGCAACTCTACTCTGAAGCCAAAGTAGTCCCCCTGCACAAGTACTTAATAATATCTGCAGATAAATTGGTAACGAACCTCACCAACCACCCTAATCAACTGATGAGAACGATGATAAGACAGCAACGACATCCGGAACCAAGGTACCTATGAACTAAGGAAATCCTGGAGGACAATTCTACACTGATCCAGGGTCAGCTCATTATCGTAGCTAAACGCTAAAAATTATAAATCTTATTTGTATTTAAATTTTGTTTTCAATGTATAACGTTAGGCCCCTTGTGTGCCAACAAAATCATTTTATTTATCAATGTATCTTATAGTTATTAATTATTTCCAAGCCAATTGTAAATAGAATTGTTCAAACAAGCAAAATTGAATGTATTGAATGAAATATTGCGAGGTGTTGTTGTTGGTTTTTGTGTTTGAATGTTGTGACGCAATAATATTTTTTTTTTTTTGGGTTTTCTGTATCCTTTGTTAGGAAGGAAAGATATACCTTTGTATAAGTTAACAACAAATAAGCTGAAAAAAATAACAGTTCATCGTTCCCACACTATCATGCTGACATCGCGTCTACAACACAAAGCGTCGAGTTGCATCCGCTACATTCCATCACGTACGAGTGTTGACCTGTGGGAACGAGTAGAAAAGTAAAGTGCTTATGTTTGCAGGTTGGTTATTATTTAAGCTTTAGATTTTAAGTGAAACTATGTTATTCTTTTCGAAGGCAGAATCGCTGCCGGTTTGGAATTAAATAAAGAAAAAAATAAAAAAAAGAAAAAAAGAAAAAAACAAAAAATATTTTTTTTATATCAATGTAGTTGAAATTAATTTAATTGGCGCCCAACGTGTTTTTAAGTTCATAAACATAAGTCGTCCTGAAGCAGCACGCCGCGAATGTAACTAAAAAAAAAGCAACCCAACGTGTTTTTAAGTTCATAAACATAAGTCGTCCTGAAGCAGCACGCCGCGAATGTAACTAAAAAAAAAGCAACCCAAAGTGTTTTAAAGTTCATAAACATAAGTCGTCCTCAAGCAGCACGCCGCAAATGTAACTAATTAAAACAACCCAAAGTGTTTTATAGTTGATAAACATAAGTCGTCCTTAAGCAGCACGCCGCGAATATAACTAAATAAAAAAAAACAACCCAAAGTGTTCTAAAACTCATAAAAGTCGTCCTTAAGCAGCACGCCAGTGTAATTTAGAAACAAAAACCCAACTAATTGTGACTCAAGAAAGTAAAATAAGTGCAGTGAATCACGCTTGGATCGATCGATAAAGCGAACAACGAGGGAGTGCGACACGGGTACCGTAGTAGGAAGCGAAAAGGACATCTACCCTCTCGCCAGCGTTGGAACATGAACTCACTTACCACAATTATTTCGTAAGAAAATTATTAAAGTTAAAATTAAGAAAAGTGATAACTATTTAATTTAAATATTATTTTCATACAAGTTATTCAACAAGTAACTATTTAAACCTAAAATAATTGCAAATTCTTTTTTCTTCTCATAATCATTTTTTTCTCGTTAATCTAATTTGAATTATTAGACCATATATTTTAGTTCATAAACTTAAATTAAAATATTTTTAAAATATAAACCTTTATACCCCATTTTAATAAATATTTTTCAAAATTCCCAAAACTACGAAAGAAAGTAAATTTAGGAAAAGAAACATGCCGCAAACCGCAGTTTCTAACCCTCTACCAAACATCCAACTCCCAAATTTTAACCTACCCCCTCCCAACCCAATCGCAGCCACTTCAAACCAGGGTGCAGCAATGGCCACACCAGAATTAGAAGAACTTGTCACAAATATTGTTTCAAAAGTAATGGGTCCAATTGTCCAATCAATAATAAATCCACACGCGAACTTTTATAAAGGTAATGAACAAAGCATTGATGTTCAATTTTCCGGGAACTTAACCGATCTCGATAAAGTACCTGATGTGGTACGTACTCTGAGGGATTTTTCAGGAAACCCTGGCGAGTACAGCTCTTGGCGAAAGAGCGTTGAGAGGATTCTCAACATTTACAACCACCTTAAAGGCACGCCTAAATATTTCGGTATTCTTAATACCATAAGAAATAAGATTGTTGGCAATGCAGATGCAGTGTTAGAGTCTTATAACACACCCTTAAACTGGGAATGCATGTCTAAATGCCTAACTACCCACTATGCCGACAAACGTGATCTAGGTACACTTGAGTACCAGATGACAACTCTCACACAGAGTAATAACAGTGTCGAAGAATACTATCAAGTAGTATACAAACATTTATCATTGATACTTAACAAAATCTCTAGTATGAATATCTCTACAGATGCCATGCATTTGTTAACGGAAACCTATAGAGATAAAGCTCTAGACACCTTTATAAGAGGTCTTAGAGGCGATCTTCCGAGACTTTTAGGCATCAGAGAACCTGTAGACCTTCCACAAGCTTTATATTTATGCCAAAAACTTGAGAACCAAAGCTTCCGCTCACAACATGCTAACATACCTACCGGTCATAACAAAAAAGCAATCCATGATTTGCCACCTCGCAAACCAGCTCATACTCCGCAACAACAACAATTTTTCCCAAATCTGGTACATTTTCCACAACACCCCCAACAACGGTCTCATTATCCGCAATATTCACAATACCCTCAATATCGACAGCAATTTCAACAACGTCACCAATACCCTCAACAAAACCCTTTTCAACCACAAAAACAGTACGTCCCACCACGACCAACTGCCCCAAAACCTTTTCCTACACCAATGCCAATGGATATTGACCAAAGCATGCGGTCAAAAGGGGTCAATTATATAAACAGACCAAAACCTCATAACCCATTATTTGGTAAAAGACCGAATGAGCAAAACACTCCATCCCCATCCATGCAAGCACAACCACCTAAAATGCAAAGAAATTTCCATGTCTCAACGACACCATCCTATCCTGAATCAATAAAAAATCCAAATTTTGAGCAAGCTGATGAACAAATAAACATTGTTTCAAATATTATTGAGCCATATGACTACCCTTACCAATCTGACGTCAATGCTTACAATTCACTTGTAAATTCAATGAATACAATGCATGTTGGAGACGAATCATTAGAAGATTATATTGCAAATCAAAACAACCACGATGAACAACTTAACGACTTTGCAGATATCCATTTTTTAGGCTAACAAGCTCGTCCTTGCCATACTTCGAATGTAAGACGAGCGACGGTAAAATCTTAAAATTCTTAGTCGATACGGGGTCAAATAAAAATTACATTCAGCCCAGCTTAGTAAAGAATCCAACTACCAATAAACAAAACTTTTTTGCAAATTCGATTGGCGGTAAAGTCGAAATAAGCCAACATACTATGATAAATCTTTTCGGTATCAATACCATACAAATACAATTTTTCATTCTTCCCACACTTAAGTCCTTCCACGGAATTCTAGGCAATGACAGCCTTAAAGACTTGTCAGCTGTCATTTTTACAAAAGAAAGTTATATGCTCATTAAAAATAAATTAAAAATCCGACTCAAACAGCAAATTTCTGATTCAATAAACTCCGTCACCATTAGAGATAGTCACATGTCACAAGAACAAAAAACAGAACTTCATAAACTTACAGATTCATACTCTAATTTATTCGCCGAACCTGATGAAAAATTAACCTACACCACGACAGTAAAAGGTAGAATTAGAACAACGAATGATGAACCAGTCTATACAAGATCATATCCATATCCAATGTCATTAAAAGATGAAGTCGAAAAACAAATAAACCAACTTCTAAGAGACGGCATCATCAGACCTTCACGGTCCCCGTACAATGCACCAATATGGGTCGTACCCAAAAAAGTCGATGCATCTGGTGAAAAGAAATATCGATTAGTAATCGATTTCAGAAAGCTCAATACTATTACTATTCCCGATCGTTATCCGATACCTGAAATAAATGAAGTCCTATCCCAACTTGGACAGAACAAAATTTTTTCAGTACTAGATCTCAAAAGTGGTTTTCACCAAATTAAACTTCATGAAAACGACATTGAAAAAACTGCTTTTTCAGTCAGTAATGGAAAATACGAATTCGTTCGACTTCCATTCGGATTGAAAAATGCACCATCCATCTTCCAAAGAGCCCTAGATGACATACTACGACAACATATAGGCAAAATATGTTTCGTCTACATAGACGATATAGTTGTCTTTAGTAAAGACGAAAAATCTCATTTCCATAATCTATCAACAATTTTTGAAACCCTTCAAAATGCAAATCTCAAAGTCCAAATGGATAAATGCGAATTCCTTAAAGATAGCGTAGAATTTTTAGGATTCATTATATCTTCCGAAGGAATTAAGACAAACCCGTCCAAAATAGAAGCAATAGCCAAATTCCCATGTCCAAAAACACTTAAAGACCTACGATCTTTCTTAGGCCTATCAGGGTTTTATCGAAGATTTATCATAGACTATGCTAAATTAGCAAAACCCCTGACAGTCCTTCTCAGAGGGGAAGATGGACGAGTGTCCAAACAGTCTTCTTGTAAGAAAATTATAAACTTTAATAATGAAGCCTTCGAAGCCTTTCAAAAAATTAAAATTTCCTTCATCTCCGAAGATGTTTTTCTCAAATTTCCGGACTTCAAAAAAGAGTTCCATCTCACAACAGATGCCTCTAACTACGCTATAGGCGCAGTACTTGAACAAGATGGTAAACCCATAACGTTTATTTCTCGAACTCTTTCAAAATCAGAAGAAAATTTGGCAACCAACGAGAAAGAGATGCTGGCCATCATTTGGTCGCTCAATAGTCTCAGAAATTACCTCTACGGTTCAGCAGTTGTAAAAATTTTCACCGACCATCAACCACTGACTTATGCATTAAGCAATAAAAACACAAACAACAAACTCAAGCGTTGGAAAGCCATACTCGAAGAGTACAATTACGAATTGAAATATAAGCCCGGTAAAACCAACGTTGTGGCTGATGCTCTTTCAAGACCACCGGTAGATAGCAACATTAACTCATTAACTGTCACACAACATAGTGATGAAAGCTCAGGACAAAACCTTATTCAATTTGCAGATGAACCTATAAATGTTTTTAAAAATCAAATCATCCTATCAGAGAGTACTGTAGCATCCTACAAATTCGAAATTACATTCCCTACATACCATCGACACACAATAGTAGATCCAGAACTATCCAATGAAAAAATTATTGATATCTTTAAACGTTACCTAAATCCATCTGTCACCAATGGCTTGCAAACCAGCGAAAGAATCTTAGGCCAAATTCAGGAAATTTATCCCATTCACTTCAAACAATATAGAATAAGATTTGCCAGGAAAATAGTCACAGACTTAGTTGACGAAGAACAACAAGAATCCGAAATCATCAAAGAACACAATCGTGCACATAGGAATAGTAAGGAAAATAAACTTCAGATCTTGACCAAATTCTATTTCCCCCAAATGCGTCGTAAAGTCGAAAAGATAGCGAGAAACTGTGCAATATGTAAAGAGCACAAATATGACAGACACCCTTCTAAACCCATGATCCAAGCAACCCCCATACCTACGTACCCCGGACAAACACTACACATAGATATTTACTTCACAAACAAACGAGTTATCCTGACAGCTATCGATAAGTTCTCAAAATACGCTTTAGTAAAAATCCTAAAATCAAGATCCGCTGAGGACATAAAACAACCTCTAAGAGAATTAATACTTTCTTTTGGCGTTCCACAAACTATAATCGTAGATAACGAAAAATCCTTAAATTCTAATGCAGTTCTCTTTATGATAGAAAACTTTTTCAATATAAAGGTATTTAAAACACCTCCGTATACGAGTACAGCAAACGGACAAATAGAACGTTTCCATTCTACACTCTCCGAGGTATTACGATGTTTGAAATCCCAAAATCCAGACTTCACATTCCCAGAACTACTTGACAAGTCAATATTCGAATATAATAATTCCATACATTCGACTACAGGCAAAAAACCAATCGAAATATTTTTCGCAAGAAATCTAGCAAATAATCCTGAACAGCTTGAAATAGAAAGAAAAAAAACGATACACAAAATTAAGGAAAAACAAGACTCCGATTTAGAATACCATAATAAAAAGAAAACCGAAGTTAGAGACTTTTCCATTGGAGAAGTTATTTACGTCAAAATCAACAAGAGATTAGGAAATAAACTATCTCCCAAGTATAGAAAGGAAATAGTAAAACAAAATAAGAATTCAACTGTCATCACTAAATCAGGAAAAACCATACATAAAAGTCTAATTAAAAATTAATTTCCTCTCCTTCCCTTTAGGTTGCTGATGGTACTCTTTTGTACCATACATGCTAATGTTCAAATATTAGACTACACCAGTTCCCAACTTATTAAAATAAGGACAGGGACCGCAAAAATTCAAAATGGTAATTTTAGGATAATTCATATCATCGATATCGAAATGTACGAAGAATTCATTTCGCAACTAGAAATATTTACGTCCACAACCGTCAAACCTCACCATCCACTATATCCTATCCTCCCCTTTGAAATAGAAAGAATTAAAAATTATCTAAAAAGATTGAAAATTAATGTTAGATCAAAAAGATCATTAGACTTTATAGGAAGCGCGTGGAAATGGATCGCTGGAAATCCAGACCACAGCGACTTTGAAATTTTAACAAATAAAATGAATAATGTACTAGTAAACAACAACAATCAAGTTGTAATAAATAGAGTTACCCTAGAAAAATTAAATGAAATAACAAATGTAACAAATAATATAATTAAAACTTTTAAAGAAAACATAGAAACCGATATTGTAATGAAAATTAAATACAAATTAGAACTTATAAAAGAAGAGATAATAAATATAGCTTATGCTATACATTGGGCAAAAGCCAATATTGTTAATTCGTATATCTTAAGTAACAATGAAATAAACATTACAGAGACAATTATGAATAACGAAAATATTCCTTACATAAACATTGATGAAGCTCTTGAATTCGCCAATGTAAAAATAGCGTCAAATAATAAAAATATTATCTATATAGTTACTTTACCTACAAGCGAAAGTGAATCTTGTAGTGTTTTCATTCTTAAATCTATAAAAAAAAATAATATTGTTAATAAAATTCCTTATGGAAAAATTCTACAATGTAAAGAAACAATTTTTGGAATTGATAAAGATTGTAAAAAATATAACGAATTAGAAATATGTAACAGAGATAGTATCACAGACATAAGCACTTCTAACTGCATCCCAAACCTACTCAAAAGCATGACACCAAACTGCAAAACAACTAACAACGATCATATTCCATCAATAGAGGAGATATCAACAGGTATACTTCTGCTAAATCAATTCAACGGCCCTGCAGTAATCAATAAAGAGACGATAGAACTCAACGGAACTTTCATCATACGCCACGTAAACACTTCAATCTCCATAGCAGACAGGGAAATAATAAACAAAGAATCAATTCAGTACCAACCGATGCCAGCAATTCTTCAACCCACATCATTGTTAAATGCAAACGAAGAATTCCTATCACTTAAGAGACTAAAAAACCTGTATTCCAACGGAACTTCGAAAATAGAACAACTAGAAAAAGAAAATCTCTTCCACATTACAACCAGCGCAATAACAACTATTTGCCTAATATCAATAGTATTCACATTTGCCTACAAGTTATCTGGTAAATTAAGAAGTAAAATTGGAAACAAGAAAGATGAAGTCATATCAGCACCAATACCAGCTGAAGGAGCAAAACCTATAATAATTGGAATAGAGGATATTGCAAAACATTTGAGGTCATCGAACGAGGACGTTCGAAATTAAGGGTGGAGGAGTTAACAACAAATAAGCTGAAAAAAATAACAGTTCATCGTTCCCACACTATCATGCTGACATCGCGTCTACAACACAAAGCGTCGAGTTGCATCCGCTACATTCCATCACGTACGAGTGTTGACCTGTGGGAACGAGTAGAAAAGTAAAGTGCTTATGTTTGCAGGTTGGTTATTATTTAAGCTTTAGATTTTAAGTGAAACTATGTTATTCTTTTCGAAGGCAGAATCGCTGCCGGTTTGGAATTAAATAAAGAAAAAAATAAAAAAACAAAAATATTTTTTTTATATCAATGTAGTTGAAATTAATTTAATTTATATAAACTTTATAGTAATATCATCAACATCGATGTTTCACCAGCCCCTGGTGGTGGAACACCTTGCCTGCACTCAACACTAAATGTTGAGGGAAACATTTGAATGTTTCTTGTTTAGGTTTTCTTTATCTTCTTTTGTGATTTCGTGTTTATAAGTTCAGTCGTAAGAATGCATTGGATCTAGGAGGATTGCCTCTCAGCGCTCCAAAAATGAAAAAAATATTAATGGATTTCGTGGGTGGGTACATAGGCTGGTCGCCACTCTGCGCCGTTTGTGCCTGTGTTGTTGGTTGATACACAGATGGTGGGGTGGGTGGTTTTTTTATTTTTAAGTAACGTTTTCGTTCTAGCTTTGTATATAAACTTTATAGTAGTATCATGAACATCGCTGATTTTGGCGTCAACTAGCGGTCAAACAGCTTGCCTACTCTCAACACAAAATGTTGAGGGAAACATTTGGATGTTTTTTCATTTTTCTTCATCTACTTTTGTGTGTTTTTGTATTTTTATTTTCAGTCATAAGAATGCATTGGTTAGGGGTTGGTCGCCGCTCAGCGCTCCAGAAATGAATAAATTTCTTGTTGTTTATTGTAGGTAGGTCGTATAGGCAGGCTGGTCGCCGTCCGTGGTTCGTTCTGTTGGATGGTTGGTTTGTTATGTGACGTTTTCGTTCTGATGATTTTTTTTTACTCTTGCTCTATCCCTTTTTTGCACATCTGCGTGTGTATGTGTATATTTTATTTTCATATGCCTCGATCTTGAAAAGAATTTTATTTCGTATTTTCTTTTCAGAATTTTTGGGAGGCATACAAATATTTTAAAGAAGAGTTGGTGGATTTCTCTTGTTTGCGGGGGGAAAACATTATGGTAGCCTTGTTGGCGGTTGTTTTGTTTTTAATTTGTAGCTTTCCCTTGTTTTTTTTTTTGTGCAGGTGCATGTGTACACTTGCAGAGGTATACCTTTACTATTGTTCTCCTCGATCTTTAAATAATGGCAAGAGTTTTCATTTTTGTTATAATTTAAAGGATTTCTGTTCGGAATCAGCCAATATGAATGTATGTAGATAGGTACCTAACATATATTGTAAAGTTGTTTTGAAAAATTTCTTCGTTTTGATTTTTAAGGGTGAGTAGTGGGTGTGTTTGTTTTATTTGTTTATTTATTTCTTCAGTTAGTAAAGAAAATTGCTAAAAGAAATGATGTAGGCATAAGTTAATGAGGAAGTTTTTTCATTAAAAAATAGAAGGCAATATTTTCAGTTACAATTTGAAAAAGAAAATATGTAGGTACCTACCTTATAAAAATCAATAGATGTAATTTTGTAGGATATTGATTTTTTAAATTCAATAAATATCTACACCCAAAATAATAATTAGTGCATTTAACTAAAAAGTTCGTTTATTTGACAAAACTTTCGTGGTGGAAAACCCCGAATATTTTTCTTAATATGCACTAATTGACTTTCGTTAAATTACAAATAGCATTGTTTATTTCATTCGTGAATGCTACGAAATTCTTGTATTTTTACAAATAAAATTAAGTTGAATTTACGAAATATTTTTTTCAAAAATTTTGTAGAATATACTTACCAAATATTTTGGGATATTTTGTGTATTGTACGAAATCTTTGGGTATAAATTATTTTTTCGTTATATGTTAATAAAAATATTTTACTAAAAACTCGTGGAGAGTTGAGAGAGGATGACTTATTTTAAAGTTTTTCTGTGTACGTGTTGCAACTTGTAAGTCGACAGAAAGATAGAGGACCTATAATTTTAGGCCCGATCTCTTTTGACGAGGGAAAGCAATATTTATTGAAGGATTTTTCACTTTGTTGCAAGAGGCAGTACGTCTTGAAAAGGTTCACGGTTTTAGGTGGGATAGGCTGGAAGTTGATAGTAGATATCCGGACACAGTAATTCATGAAATGTTTTTTTTACCTTCAACACTAATGTACTTACAGAACCTTTTCAAGTTAATATTTATACTATAAAAGGTAATAGAAAAAGAATAATTATAAAAATTAGTGTTAACAATATTCCTACTTTAACTACTGTATCTGCTCTCTCACGAGTCACGACCCTTTAACGATTGAAAAACAAATAATGTTTATACACGCATAATCATTTACGGAATCGGGATATTTTGAAATTTTTCAAACGAATGTCCATTAACATTGGTACTATTTAAAAGTAAAATGACTACAACAGAAAAAATTAAACATTTCTCCTTATCATCGAACGAAATATTTCGTACACATGAGTTAAAATTTGTTCAAGACAAATTACGAAAGGCCTTTTGTATATAGTACGAAGTGTTTGCACAATTTTCATATAGAATTCTTCCTACGAAATATTAGTTGAATTGACCAAATTTTGTAAAATGCACGAAAAAAAGATTTACGAAATTATTTCGTAGTGATGTTACATGTTTTTTTTACCTACATAAAAATATGGATTAGTTGTAGATACGTTATTGATAAGGTTGCTGTGGACTTTTCATTCTTTAACAGTTTAAAAAACAAATTAGTTTAAAATATTTATATATAATTTATAATCTGATCTGATCTTTTTCATTGTAGATGGGTTCCCAAAATTATTTATTTGCAGTTGCGAAAAAGACAGATTTAGTAGGTTCATTTCAGACAAGAATTTTTGTTCTGGTGGTACCTATTTTATCAAAATCTTGAAGCCATTTCTGTTTCGAATGCGTAACTTAACTAAAGACATCGCGAAAAATTGCATCGGGACAACTTTAAGCTTAAAGGCCGAATTTAAACTATATATATATTTTTATATTTTTTATATAACGGGTGATTTTTTAGCTGGTTTGGTTTTGGCAACACTGGTTTTGACAGCTGACGTGTGTTTAGTACCTTGTGTCACTGTCAAACAGCTTCAGTTTGGTTTGCAATTTAACCATGGATCGTCTTACAAATGAACAACGCTTGCAAATTATTGAATTTTACTATCAAAATTCGTGCTCGGTTCGAAATGTTCATCGCGCGCTGCTTCCATTTTATGGTCGGCATTCTCGACCTTCTGAGCAGTCTATTCGGAAGATTGTGACCAAATTTCGCACCAAATTTACTTTGTTGGACATTAAACCACCAACACGTTTACGTACTGTGCGTAGTGAAGAAAATATTGCGGCTGTATCAGCTAGTGTGACAGAAGACCGCGAAATGTCGATTCGGCGCCGTTCCCAGCAGTTAGGCCTTTGTTACAGCACTACGTGGAAAATTTTGCGGAAGGATTTGGGAGTAAAGCCTTTTAAGATACAGCTGGTGCAAGAACTAAAGCCAGCCGACCTACAACAACGCCGAATTTTTGGTGAATGGGCTCTTGGAAAGCTGGCCGAGGATCCGCTTTTTTATCGAAAAATTGTGTTCAGCGATGAGGCTCATTTTTGGTTGAATGGGTACGTAAATAAGCATAATTGCCGCATTTGGAGTGAAGATCAGCCAGAAGCATTGCAACAGCTACCAATGCATCCCGAAAAAGCCACTGTTTGGTACGGTTTATGGGCCGGCGGCATTATTGGGCCATATTTCTTCAAAGATGATGCGAATCGCAGCGTTACTGTCAATGGTGAACGCTACCGAGCGATGATAACAAACTTTTTTTTGCCCGAAATGGAAGTTCTTGACTTGCATGATATGTGGTTTCAACAAGACGGTGCCACATGCCACACAGCATGCGAAACAATGGCGCAATTGCGAGGCGAGTTTGGTGAACAGTTAATTTCACGTTTCGGGCCGGTCAATTGGCCGCCTAGATCGTGCGATTTGACACCATTAGATTATTTTTTGTGGGGGTATGTCAAGGCTAATGTCTATAGGGGCAAGCCCGCTTCGATTGACGCACTGGAAGCCAACATCCATGCATTCATTCGTGAGATACCGGCCGATATGTGTGAAAGAGTATGCCAAAATTGGACTCAGCGGATGGGCTACCTGAGACGCAGCCGCGGTCAACATTTGCATGAAATTATCTTTAAACATTAAATTGCAAGGTTCAAACTATCGATTCAAATAAATATTTCATTCATTTTTTCGAATTTTTTGTGTTTTTTTTTTTAAAGTTCTAAACCTCTTAAAAAATCACCCTATATATATTTATTTTATGTTTGTTTTCCATCACCGCAATTTAATTTTATGTCAATGTCGAAACTTGCCATTTGTATCTTAAGAACCAAAATATAGTCCCAATCCAGATTTTAAGCATCCGTGTATTAAGAATTCGGGTATCCGTATACACGGATTTTTATTTGCGAATAATAAAAATGCGGAGTCCGTGTATCCGTGTTTCACAAATACTACCTATAACCTACATACCTTCATGATTTCCTAAGTCAGCTTAAAATGAGATTCGAGAAATCTTCAATTAAAAAAAAAACAAAAATTGGATCGTGACAATTTTGAGTTACAAGGCTAAATTTATACTTTATACCGATGAAGATAGACTTACATTTATGGCGTTAATGTCAATTCATCGGCGAATTGAAACTAACACTGAGGAAGTAATGTAATTGGAAGTGTTTCTTATGGGAGTACAAACATTTTTGACTTTAAAAGCATAGTTTACAGTACCCAAGCAGAGAAAAATCAAATTTTTCCACCTATTCTGTGCATAATTTTGGTTTGATAGAAGAGATTTGCATCGTGTTTAGTGGCCTTTAATCCTACAAATTGGCATTTCGTCCGGCTTGAATTTTGAATCAATAATTCAACAAGTCCAATCCTTTAATGCTAAGTCTTCTACTTGGCTGATATATTTTAGTAGTATTTATATAGAATTTTTTTTTTTATAAAAAAAACCTTCTTATAAAAACACTCTCATTAAATTTATCTACCTAAATCTTTTTTGGGAGCTATGCTTCCATCGTCAGTAAGTTTTATACATGCATAATTTTGTATAATATTTTTGAATATTAAGTTACAAATCGCTTTGGCGAACAATGTTGGTCTTGGCCTCATAAATGTACCCTTGATAGATGAATTATAGGCCTAAAAATGAAAAATATTTATTTTAAGATAGAAAAACCATTTGCATGCAAATAATGCTGTGAGATGGATATCTATTTTTTTTTTTACAAAAAAATATTTTTTATTAACCACGCTATTTTCCAGCACGCATAACAATTGCTGGTCAATTGTTTCGTAATTCCATGTAAGCAATGTTTTTTTTGCATGAAACTGAAAACCAAATATGCAAAAACATAATTTGTAGGTATTTTATCTCAATTTTGTTTGTACATGCGAAAATATGTTCATAGCCTTTTTTCGCATGGGACGTAAACTTTGCTTAGTAACAAGTTTTTCGCGCAAACCAATGCTATGTACTTATATTCTTTTCTGAAAAAAATAGCGCTTGGCATTTGTATTATTTGCTTTTGCATAAAATAATTTTTTTGAAAACTGTAAACTGAAAACGGATACTTACATTAATTTCGTTTACAGCACAGACATTTTTTATTTAAGGAGTTCTCACCATTTAACTTTTTTTTACTCAAAAAACTGCAAACCTACCTACTTTGCTCTAATGGTTAATTTTTGTCTGGGAAAAAAATTAAAATTCGTACGTAGCTATAAAATATAATTAAAATATAATCCTCTAGCAAATTATGTAGGCAAGTGCTACGGAATGACAATTATTTACCTATTTTAATTCTTTCATTTTCTCAATTGTTAATTAGGTACCTATTACATTTTTTTCAACTAAACAAACTATGTCTTTGTTTGTATTAACTGGATTAATAAAAAAAAAAATAGATAAATAAATAAAACAAACAAAATAATTATTCATCCTCAAAATTTAAAACAGAAAAATTTATCATTTTAACAAACTATTACTTCGTCATTAAAATTTCCTAACCTAAGGTACACATTTTTGTATACCGCACACAAATTTTCGAAACTTACAAAACGAAAATTCATGCCATTCCATTATTATAAAATCGAGAAGAATGAATAAATGTACCTGCAAAAGTACGGGCACAAAATGACAAAAAAACAACCACCGCCAAGTCTACCATTGCTTTGTTTATATACAAATGTTTTACATCATAACAAAACAAAATACATATATATTCTCTTCCCTCAAACGTGAAAACAGAGAGATTAAAAAAAGAAGACTTTTTCTTGAAACCTTCATTCATATATGAAGAAAAAAAACCCACCACCATTGCCTCACAAAATGCATACGTAGCAAAAAAAAAAGACAATTCATATCCGCTAACCAACAACAAAACGAATACTTGCGGCTGTTGAGCAGCTACACCTTGAAAATAGAAAATGTTTCCAATTCTCCTGTCAAAATCGGAAAAATGTAGTAGATTTTTTTCTCAACATGGGTATTTACTAGCGCCTAGCGCCACCATCGGTAAAATACCGCGTAGTTAAAAACAGCTCCATGATAATACTATAAAGTTTGTATAGAAAGGAGATACCTCAATACGTGTTTTTTAAGTTTTTTTTTCGGTTTTTCTTTCCTACAGACAGATCGAAATTAAAATGAGGACAAAGAATGAACTGCCTGTGTTTTGTGTTTGTTTTTTTTTTTAAGAGGGATTTAGATATGTTTTTGGTTAGGTTCTATCTTTGTCCTTGTGTCTTGTTGTTGTATTTTGTGCTTGACAAGTGCATTAAAAAAAAAGGGTATTGAAATATACACTCCTCGTCAACTGAATACGCACAAACATTTTTGAATATATTTTATCCATTTTTTCCAAACAGTGATGGTTATTATGCCATCTGTTGATGGTAAAAATGTTCGTAACATATAAATAACAGAATTTCAAAGTTTTATCCAAAAACAACCGTGAGTTTTTCCTTCAACCACTTCCAAAGTGTAACTTATACAAAGTAGAAGTTTTTTCTTGAGTCAACTGAATAGGTACAAAAATTAAAATTGGTATTGGAATGGAATGAAACAAGTTTTTGTTTAAGTTTAGTAGTGGGTACTTCCACCTTTATTTTTAATTACTTCGTAAATTCGATCCGGCATGGAATCGTATAGCTTTTTAATGTAATTTAACGAAATTTCGCTCCACGCTAGTTTGAGTGCAGAAATTAAGGTTTCTTTGTCTTCGAACTGACGACCACCCTCATAAACTTTGCGTACTAACCATCCCCAGACATTTTCTATGATGTTTAGATCAGGTGAGTACGGCGGCCATTGAAGCAACTGCACTTGTTGCTCCTCTATCCATGTTTTTATTATGCGCGCTGAGTGAATAGGCGCATTATCATGTTGGTAGGTCCAGTTTATGGGTCCAAAGATGTTAGAAAATTTAGGAAAATTTCTTTCCAAAATTACTTTATACCCAGCTGCTATCATTCTTGATGTTACAACCTCGAGCTCAACTGTTCCATAATAACTGACTGCTCCCCATATCATGACACCTCCTTCACGACTATGATGGCGCTTTAAAAATCTTTTTTCTTTTCTTAAGTCGTGAAAATAGAAGTTGAACCCATCAGGGCCATCGAAATTAAACTTTTTTTCATCTGAAAAAACCACGTGATACCATACTTTTTTCCAACTCATGTGAAGTCTTGAAAAATCTAATCGCAACATTTTCCGTCTCTCGTCAAGTGGTGGTTTTTTCTTAAGTTTCATTCGTTTAAGATGGCTTGAGTTGTTGATTACTCTTAATACTGTTGAGCAACTTGCGTTTACGCCGACTTTTTGTTTTATTTTTGCCACAGAATCAGAAGAATTTGATGCATATCTTAAAATTCTTCGTCTCTCAGCTGCTGTTGTTGCTGTTTTCTTAGCTCCCTTCATGTTTTTGCCGTATGCATCTTTATTTTTCAAGTAAGAATAAACTACATTAAAACTTCGGCCAACTTTATCAGCTATTGCACGTCCAGTTAGGCCTTGGTCTCTAAGTAAATCGATTTTAGCTTTTTCAACACTGTTAAGACACGTAGATCTACCCATTTTTCTTAAAATTTGAAATCAAGAATTAAATTTTACTGAAAACACTAAAATCGTTAATTTAAACTGTCAAGCACTCCAAAAAACTTATAAACAACGAAGAAAATGGCGTTGTACCTATTCAGTTGACTAGAAAAAAAACTCCTACTTTGCATATAAAACACTTTGCAAGTGGTTGAAGAAAAACTCACGGTTGTTTTTGGATAATTCTTTCGGAATTATCTGCTTAACATCTTAAGGGAATAGTTAGCATCAACAGATGGCATAATAACCATCACTGTTTGGAAAAAAAGGATAAAGTATATTAAAAAATGTTTGTGCGTATTCAGTTGACGAGGAGTGTATCTACCTACCTTCTGAAATAGATTTCATTTTATTTTCTGGATTCTATAATTTTGTCGATAAGAATTAAAACAAAAGAAATTAAAGTTAAAAATTGAGGTAGTAATGTAAACTCTTTCATGTAATTTTTTGATTAATTGTAATTTCACTGTTTTGATCAAAATTATCATTACGATGATCTTACAAATTATTTTCGTTTGGTAGGTACCTATATATAAGTATGTGCATAGTTCCTTCAGTGTGTTTGGCGATTATTTTCTATTCCCAGCGGGAAATATGGTCCTCAATGATTCTTATAGCTGAAATCATCAATTGATTCACTTGCCAAATCATACAAGGAGCGACATGCAATGAATAATTAAGTGAAGGGTAATGCAAAGATTCCTCAGTTCATAGATTTTACTCCACTTTCTGCTTTGAGCTTAAGAAACAACCCTTTCTTTTGCTGAATTACAAATTGTTTTTGTAATAGGGAAAGTTATACGATGAAAAATCTGTTGAAAAGGAATCTAAAGGGTGATTTTTTAGCTGGTTTGGTTTTGGCAACACTGGTTTTGACAGCTGACGTGTGTTTAGTACCTTGTGTCACTGTCAAACAGCTTCAGTTTGGTTTGCAATTTAACCATGGATCGTCTTACAAATGAACAACGCTTGCAAATTATTGAATTTTACTATCAAAATTCGTGCTCGGTTCGAAATGTTCAAAATGTTGGAAATTGTGTTCAGCGATGAGGCTCATTTTTGGTTGAATGGGTACGTAAATAAGCATAATTGCCGCATTTGGAGTGAAGATCAGCCAGAAGCATTGCAACAGCTACCAATGCATCCCGAAAAAGCCACTGTTTGGTGCGGTTTATGGGCCGGCGGCATTATTGGGCCATATTTCTTCAAAGATGATGCGAATCGCAGCGTTACTGTCAATGGCGAACGCTACCGAGCGATGATTACAAACTTTTTTTTGCCCGAAATGGAAGTTCTTGACTTGCATGATATGTGGTTTCAACAAGACGGTGCCACATGCCACACAGCACGCGAAACAATGGCGCAATTGCGAGGCGAGTTTGGTGAACAGTTAATTTCACGTTTCGGGCCGGTCAATTGGCCGCCTAGATCGTGCGATTTGACACCATTAGATTATTTTTTGTGGGGGTATGTCAAGGCTAATGTCTATAGGGACAAGCCCGCTTCGATTGACGCACTGGAAGCCAACATCCATGCATTCATTCGTGAGATACCGGCCGATATGTGTGAAAGAGTATGCCAAAATTGGACTCAGCGGATGGGCTACCTGAGACGCAGCCGCGGTCAACATTTGCATGAAATTATCTTTAAACATTAAATTGCAAGGTTCAAACTATCGATTCAAATAAATATTTCATTCATTTTTTCGAATTTTTTGTGTTTTTTTTTTTTTTAATTCTAAACCTCTTAAAAAATCACCCGTTATAAGTTCATCAGTTCATATTTTGTTATTTGTTTGTGAGTATAAATTCTCATCTTGTTGCGTATAGTTCACAGTTTCATTGACAACCGGAAATGAACACCCTGAGGACGATTAAGTCAGTCGACTTTTAATTTAAAAATTAGTTTTGACATTTAATTAATATACCTATAATTTGTTAAACTTAAGACATTGTATAACGTTAGGCTCCCTATGTGCCAACAAATGTAAATTTATCATAGATCATAGTACTCATATTAGCTATAAGCCAGATTGTATATATTATGTTCAATAAAAGAAATTTAATTGAATTGAAAATTATAGTTCACAGTGGCTTTCTGTAAGAAAATCAATGAAACATGAACCAAATATAACTTAAATTGCGTTTTCCAAAACGCTAATAAATAAATGAATTTTTTATAAAGTCTCCAAGTTGTGTTGTTAATATATAAAACAAATTAAAACAATAAAATAAATAAAAAGAAAACACTAAGATTTCTAAAATTAAAAATTTTTTTAAATTTAAATTTAAATTCCAAATTATTATCACAACTTTAATTAATTTTATTTTAATATCTAGCGACGCGTTTCGGAGTGTAGGTATATCTCCACCATCGGGCTAAGAACTTAATTTAAAATTGGTGTTTCTTGTCAAAACCGGTGTCTCTTCTTGTGATGCTGAAGAGTTTTGCTATTGTGTCGTGTTATGTTGTTGTCTTCTTTCTTCTACTTTGGTTCTTATTGCTGTATCGTATAGTGGATTTGTTTTAAATGTCAACTTGTCGTTCAATAGTCTGTCTTGTTCTAGTTTACTGGCCTTATAAATTTCATATTCTTCTGTTGCGTCAAGTATTTTCCCTTTTTTGCATATGTGCAATGGTATTAGGTTGGTGTCGAAGTCAGTATAATTATGGTTGTTGTCGATCAGATGCTGGGCAAAGTTTGATTTGGTGTTGTTTTTTGGTTTATGTTCTAGAAACCTATCGTAGAAAGTTCTGCCTGTTTGTCCAATATAGTACATGTTGCAATCGTCGCATTTGAGTTTATAAACTCCGGAGCATGTTTTTAGTTTTGGTTTTAGAATGTTTTGGATGTTGTTATTAGTTCTGAATGAAATGTTGATGTTTAGTTTTTTAAATTCATATTGGAGTGTTTGTGGTAATATGTTGGTGTATGTTACTGAAGTGTATTTGAATTTTCAAATAAGAGCTACTTTTTGGTTCGTTGAAAAAAAAAATATCTTGAACAACTAGCCCAACGCCCATGTTAAATTCATCAAAGGAATAAGCAGAAAAGTGGCTGATGCAGCTTTCATTCCTCAAGGAAAAAGCTGGTTTTTCCTCAATGAATTTTTAAATTTTTACCACTGGGTAAGTACGTAGAGCAAGAGTCTAAATAGCCCAGTCGGATAAGACAAAAAAATGAGCAGAAATGCAAAAAATTAGATAGGGGTTTTTTGTGATCTAAATGGTTAGAGGGGTTCATTAGGAGTCTAGAAAAAAGTTTTCGACATCCTAGCTCCATTGGCTAGGTTAGGTTCTATCTTTGTCCTTGTGTCTTGTTGTTGTATTTTGTGCTTGACAAGTGCATTAAAAAAAGGGGTATTGAAATATATCTACCTACCTTCTAAAATAGATTTCATTTCATTTTCTGGATTCTACAATTTTGTCGATAAGAATTAAAACGAAAGAAATTAAAGCTAAAAAATTGAGGTAGTAATGTAAACTTTTTCATGTAATTTTTTGATTAATTGTAATTTCACTGTTTTGATCAAAATTATCATTACGATGATCTTACAAATTATTTTCGTTTGGTAGGTACCTATATATAAGTATGTGCATAGTTCCTACAGTGTGTTTGGTGATTATTTTCTATTCCCAGCGGGAAATATGGTCCTCAACGATTCTTATAGCTGAAATCATCAATTGATTCACTTGCCAAATCATACAAGGAGCGACATGCAATGAATAATTAAGTGAAGGGTAATGCAAAGATTCCTCAGTTCATAGATTTTACTCCACTTTCTGCTTTGAGCTTAAGAAACAACCCTTTCTTTTGCTGAATTACAAATTGTTTTTGTAATAGGGAAAGTTATACGATGAAAAATCTGTTGAAAAGGAATCTAAAGGGTGATTTTTTAGCTGGTTTGGTTTTGGCAACACTGGTTTTGACAGCTGACGTGTGTTTAGTACCTTGTGTCACTGTCAAACAGCTTCAGTTTGGTTTGCAATTTAACCATGGATCGTCTTACAAATGAACAACGCTTGCAAATTATTGAATTTTACTATCAAAATTCGTGCTCGGTTCGAAATGTTCAAAATGTTGGAAATTGTGTTCAGCGATGAGGCTCATTTTTGGTTGAATGGGTACGTAAATAAGCATAATTGCCGCATTTGGAGTGAAGATCAGCCAGAAGCATTGCAACAGCTACCAATGCATCCCGAAAAAGCCACTGTTTGGTGCGGTTTATGGGCCGGCGGCATTATTGGGCCATATTTCTTCAAAGATGATGCGAATCGCAGCGTTACTGTCAATGGCGAACGCTACCGAGCGATGATTACAAACTTTTTTTTGCCCGAAATGGAAGTTCTTGACTTGCATGATATGTGGTTTCAACAAGACGGTGCCACATGCCACACAGCACGCGAAACAATGGCGCAATTGCGAGGCGAGTTTGGTGAACAGTTAATTTCACGTTTCGGGCCGGTCAATTGGCCGCCTAGATCGTGCGATTTGACACCATTAGATTATTTTTTGTGGGGGTATGTCAAGGCTAATGTCTATAGGGACAAGCCCGCTTCGATTGACGCACTGGAAGCCAACATCCATGCATTCATTCGTGAGATACCGGCCGATATGTGTGAAAGAGTATGCCAAAATTGGACTCAGCGGATGGGCTACCTGAGACGCAGCCGCGGTCAACATTTGCATGAAATTATCTTTAAACATTAAATTGCAAGGTTCAAACTATCGATTCAAATAAATATTTCATTCATTTTTTCGAATTTTTTGTGTTTTTTTTTTTTTTTAATTCTAAACCTCTTAAAAAATCACCCGTTATAAGTTCATCAGTTCATATTTTGTTATTTGTTTGTGAGTATAAATTCTCATCTTGTTGCGTATAGTTCACAGTTTCATTGACAACCGGAAATGAACACCCTGAGGACGATTAAGTCAGTCGACTTTTAATTTAAAAATTAGTTTTGACATTTAATTAATATACCTATAATTTGTTAAACTTAAGACATTGTATAACGTTAGGCTCCCTATGTGCCAACAAATGTAAATTTATCATAGATCATAGTACTCATATTAGCTATAAGCCAGATTGTATATATTATGTTCAATAAAAGAAATTTAATTGAATTGAAAATTATAGTTCACAGTGGCTTTCTGTAAGAAAATCAATGAAACATGAACCAAATATAACTTAAATTGCGTTTTCCAAAACGCTAATAAATAAATGAATTTTTTATAAAGTCTCCAAGTTGTGTTGTTAATATATAAAACAAATTAAAACAATAAAATAAATAAAAAGAAAACACTAAGATTTCTAAAATTAAAAATTTTTTTAAATTTAAATTTAAATTCCAAATTATTATCACAACTTTAATTAATTTTATTTTAATATCTAGCGACGCGTTTCGGAGTGTAGGTATATCTCCACCATCGGGCTAAGAACTTAATTTAAAATTGGTGTTTCTTGTCAAAACCGGTGTCTCTTCTTGTGATGCTGAAGAGTTTTGCTATTGTGTCGTGTTATGTTGTTGTCTTCTTTCTTCTACTTTGGTTCTTATTGCTGTATCGTATAGTGGATTTGTTTTAAATGTCAACTTGTCGTTCAATAGTCTGTCTTGTTCTAGTTTACTGGCCTTATAAATTTCATATTCTTCTGTTGCGTCAAGTATTTTCCCTTTTTTGCATATGTGCAATGGTATTAGGTTGGTGTCGAAGTCAGTATAATTATGGTTGTTGTCGATCAGATGCTGGGCAAAGTTTGATTTGGTGTTGTTTTTTGGTTTATGTTCTAGAAACCTATCGTAGAAAGTTCTGCCTGTTTGTCCAATATAGTACATGTTGCAATCGTCGCATTTGAGTTTATAAACTCCGGAGCATGTTTTTAGTTTTGGTTTTAGAATGTTTTGGATGTTGTTATTAGTTCTGAATGAAATGTTGATGTTTAGTTTTTTAAATTCATATTGGAGTGTTTGTGGTAATATGTTGGTGTATGTTACTGAAGTGTATTTGAATTTTCAAATAAGAGCTACTTTTTGGTTCGTTGAAAAAAAAAATATCTTGAACAACTAGCCCAACGCCCATGTTAAATTCATCAAAGGAATAAGCAGAAAAGTGGCTGATGCAGCTTTCATTCCTCAAGGAAAAAGCTGGTTTTTCCTCAATGAATTTTTAAATTTTTACCACTGGGTAAGTACGTAGAGCAAGAGTCTAAATAGCCCAGTCGGATAAGACAAAAAAATGAGCAGAAATGCAAAAAATTAGATAGGGGTTTTTTGTGATCTAAATGGTTAGAGGGGTTCATTAGGAGTCTAGAAAAAAGTTTTCGACATCCTAGCTCCATTGGCTAGGTTAGGTTCTATCTTTGTCCTTGTGTCTTGTTGTTGTATTTTGTGCTTGACAAGTGCATTAAAAAAAGGGGTATTGAAATATATCTACCTACCTTCTAAAATAGATTTCATTTCATTTTCTGGATTCTACAATTTTGTCGATAAGAATTAAAACGAAAGAAATTAAAGCTAAAAAATTGAGGTAGTAATGTAAACTTTTTCATGTAATTTTTTGATTAATTGTAATTTCACTGTTTTGATCAAAATTATCATTACGATGATCTTACAAATTATTTTCGTTTGGTAGGTACCTATATATAAGTATGTGCATAGTTCCTACAGTGTGTTTGGTGATTATTTTCTATTCCCAGCGGGAAATATGGTCCTCAACGATTCTTATAGCTGAAATCATCAATTGATTCACTTGCCAAATCATACAAGGAGCGACATGCAATGATTAATTAAGTGAAGGGTAATGCAAAGATTCCTCAGTTCATAGATTTTACTCCACTTTCTGCTTTGAGCTTAACAAACAACCCTTTCTTTTTTTCTTCAAACTCTTCAATGAACATTTTAATGATTGATTTTGAGACATTTAGGAAGTAAAATCATTTATTCTTTTAACAAATAAAGCTTAATTAATAAATATTTCAAGCCAAAAAAAAATTTAATAGGCCCAACTTTCTACATAAAAGACGTTTCTAATTTCAATGATTGAACTACCTTACCAATGATCATTGGAATCTTAAAAGTAATTTTTTGTGGAAAGTTGGACCTGTTGTATTTTTTTTTACTTAAAATATTATTTAAGTCTTGAGCTATATGTTTTCATTAAAATAATATATGATTTTGCTTTCTAAATGTCTCAAAACCAATCACTAAAATTTTCAAAGATGAGTTTTAATGATAGCTATAATTGGCGCCTGTCTTTATTTAATATATATCTCCATATGTATACAATCTTATGTAAAAATCCCTGAGTTTCTTGAAATAAAAATCAATTAATTCAAACTACCTGTTTTATAATTAAAAAATTTCTTAATGCAAAACTGCAAACCAAATAGAAATGGAGATTCCACAATGGTGTACCTATAACAAGTCAAGCAAATCTGTCCATCCCTTTCAGCCCAGTCGGGATAGCATTTTAAATGCAAAAAACTAGATAGGGTTATTTTTTGATTTTAATCGGTGGAGGGGATCATTAAGAGTCTAAAAAAAGTTTTCGACTTCCTTGCTCCATTGCGTTAGCCGCCATCTTGAATTTAACTAATATCGGTTTTTGGGATATAACTAGCCTATTTTCAAATTTTGAGCAAAAATTAACCTAACAAAAGTTGTTCAAAATTTAATTATCTACAACTTTGGTCATAATCCTTTTTGGCTACAATTGATATTTTTCGACTAAATCAAACATAACCTATTTTAAAATTTTGTTCCCGTTTAAAACGCATAATAAACCTTTTTCAAGCAAAAAAAAAAGTTATATATTTTTTTCGACTAGAAGAGGATGACATAAGGAGTTTGAAAACAAGTTTTCGACCACCCACCCCTTTTAGGTTGGCAGCCATCTTGTTTTTAAGTAAAATCGATTTTTGTGAAATAACTCGCTTAGTTTTAGCTTTTGAGTATATACATATACAAAATATGTATATATTTTTTTCGACTCATTAGAAGAAAATGACATGAGAAGTTTGAAAACAAGTTTTCGACCACCCACCCCTTTCAGGTTGGTCGCCATCTTGTTTTTAAGGAAAATTGATTTTTGTGAAATAACTCGCTTAGTATTAACTTTTGAGTACATATATACACATACATATATATGTATATATATACACATATATGTATATATTTTTTTCGACTCATTAGAAGAGGATGACATAAGGAGTTTTAAAACAAGTTTTCGACCACCCACCTCTTTTAAGTTAGCCGCCATCTTGTTTTTAAAGAAAATCGAATTTTGTGTATTAACTCGTCTAATTTTAACTTTTGAGTAAAAATTAACTCAACAAAAGTTGTTCAAATTTCAGTATCTACAACTTTGGTTAGAATCGTTTTTGTCTACGGTTGATATTTTTTTAAAAGTTGTAGTTAATTGAATTTTGAACAACTTTTGTTGAGTTAATAATGGTTAATTTTTGTCTGGGAAAAAAAAAAATTAAAATTCGTACGTAGCTCTAAAATATAATTAAAATATAATACTCTAGCACATTATGTAGGCAAGTGCTACGGAATGACAATTATTTACCTATTTTAATTCTTTCATTTTCTCAATTGTTAATTAGGTACCTATTACATTTATTTTCAACTAAACAAACTATGTCTTTGTTTGTATTAACTGGATTAATAAAAAAAAAATAGATAAATAAATAAAACAAACAAAATAATTATTCATCCCCAAAATTTAAAACAGACAAATTTATCATTTTAACAAACTATTACTTCGTCATTAAAATTTCCTAACCTAAGGTACATATTTTTGTATACCGCACACAAATTTTTGAAACTTACAAAACGAAAATTCATGCCATTCCATTATTATAAAATCGAGAAGAATGAATAAATGTACCTGCAAAAGTACGGGCACAAAAAAAAAGACAGCACAAAATGACAAAAAAAAAACAACCACCGCCAAGTCTACCATTGCTTTGTTTATATAAGTTAACGCCAAATATTGTTCATAGAATTATCTATGACAATTCCCACACTCGGGAGCATCTTTTGCTGACGCTATGTCTGGTCAGCAACAACAGCCAGACGAAACCCGCATTCCATCACGCGGGCGTAACACAATACCACCTGTGGGAACTTCACGTCGAGTAGCGATCCATGCACTGGGGTTAGGTGAAGTTTGTTATAAAAATTGTACATTAGTTTAGTTATAATTTGGATTCACAATAAAGAGGTTTCAACCTCCTAAAAAAAACATTTTTTTTATTTAATTCAAATAGAAATATTTTAATTGGCGCCCGAGCAGGGACCGCGGGGCAAGTAGTGCAAATAAATTTCCAAGTGTCAACAAAGCCCTCAAGTAGTGCAATTAAAACAGAAAATAAATTTCCAAGTGTCAACAAAGCAATCAAGTAGTGCAATTAAAACAGGAAATAAATTTCCAAGTGTCAACAAAGCCCTCAAAGAGTGCGATAAAAACAGGAAATAAATTCCCAAGTGTCAACAAAGCCCTCAAGTAGTGCGATAAAAACTGGAAATAAATTCCCAAGTGTCAAAAAAGCCCTCAAGTAGTGCAATAAAAGCTGGAAATATACTCCCCGCGGTCGCGATCGTGAGTAGGTGAAAAGACTTTCTTCAACACAGTCAAGGGCCCCGCAGTAGACGTATAGGAGACGAACCGGAAGCTCGATAGAGCTAGCCGCACCACCCGATCATAATATGCAGAGACTGATAGTTTTATTTTTGTAAGTTATATTTTAAGAAATCTATATATTAATTGAATATATTAATTGAGAAGGTAATAAAGTTGCAAAAAAGCAATTAGATAAATAGTGAAAAAAAATTTTAAAAAGTTAAAATTTAAAACAGTGTTAAAATCATAAATTGATAAGAAATTAAAATCAATAATATTAACCAAAATTTTATCAAGTTACATTTCCTGTTAATTGGGTAATTTTATGTAAATCATCTTGATTTAACACAAATTGTTGTTTTTTCCTTGTTTTTATTATAAAGTAAATATAATGACTAATACAAGAACGGGTGCAGGTCTAGATGTTCAAGTGAGTCCTGCAGGTCCAATTCAACTGCAAGCACCTCCTCTGGGCCAACCTCAAGGAGGTCAACCCCAAGGCCTACTTCAAGTACCACCACAAGGTCAAATTCTCTTTGTAAATAACACAATGTCCCATCTACCTTCAATAAACATTCCTCCTCCTTACTACGAGTATCAACAAACCAACACAAATCAGGACCTAACCGGTCATCTTCATTCTAGTAACTCGCCGCATCTGGAACAACAGGGCAAACAAATAATAGAAAGCGTTCTTAATCCGAACGCACAACGATTCAATGGCGTAGATCAAACCATTTTTCCACAATTTCAAAACAACCTAGACGGTTTAGATAAAATTCCGGACGTCGTAAGATGTCTACGAACCTTCTCGGGGAAACCAGGTGAATTTTCTTCTTGGAAGAAAAGTGTGGAGCGTGTGTTAAAAATATATGAAAACTCAAAAGGGACTCCTAAATATTACGGCATTATTAACGTCGTACGTAATAAACTTATTGGGGAAGCGGATGCTGCCCTAGAATCTTTTAACACGCCTCTAAATTGGGAAAGTATTGTACGCTGCCTTATAATGCATTATGCGGACAAGCGTGATGTTACTACCTTAGAGTGCCAGATGTTTAATTTGGTCCAAGGAAACCAAACTGTACAACAATTTTATCAGGCAGTTAATTCCCAGTTAACATTAATCATCAATAAATTATCCTGTTTAGAAATTGGTGCAGAGGCACTGAGAGTTCTTACTCAAACCTATAGAGATAAGGCCCTTGAGACATTTATAAGAGGGTTAAGAGGCAATCTGTCAGATTTATTGGGAATGAGAGAGCCTGTGGACTTGCCACAAGCATTTCACCTTTGTATGAGATATGAGAATTAACATCTAAGATCTCAACACAATCAAACACATCAGGGAGCAGTAAAAAAGAATTTCGCTCCAGCACCTCCACGGTTACAAAACCCTATGCATCAAAACACTTCCTTCTCGCGAGGCAACGCAAACATTTTTCCTCCTAGACATCAACTAGGTTACTCAAATTATCCTACAAACTTTCCTACTTATCGCACATATCCTACCTTTACTCCCTTACAACAAACTCCAGCGTTCGGATATCGTCCAACAAATAATTATCACCCCCAGAATAATACCCAGCATTTCCAGCAAAATCAAAATCAGGCCATAAGGAATTTCCCTAATCAAATTAAGACAGAAGCATTAACTCAAGGAAGCAGTAAACAGATGAGGAATCTGAATACCGGACAGCAAACACAGAAGCCACCGTATCAACCATATCAGTCCTGACACAGAAAATTTTGAAAACCCCGTCACTACTCAAAATGAAGAAGTAGTTAGATAAGAGGAAAGACATATTTTAAAATTTGCGAAGAAGCCACTCGAGATTTCAATCATTTCCATGATGAATATGCAGGGAATCCTTATTCGACAGACCAATCACTAGAATATAGCGACATACATTTTTTAGGTTAACCGAGTCCTCGTTACCCTACTTTGAATGCAAAACGGGGACCGGAGAAATTTTAAAGTTTTTAATCGATATTGGATCTAGCAAAAATTATATCAAACCCGATCTAGTACAAAGACCTCTTCCTAACGAACAAATATTCTATGCCAAGTCTATAGCTGCTGATGTTGAGATCAGCCAGCATACTTTTCTAAACCTATTCGGCCTAAAAGATATCGATATAAAATTCTTTATTTTACCTACTCTCAAAACTTTCCATGGGATACTAGGCAACGACAGCCTTAAAGAATTAGCTGCAGTTATTCACACTCAAGATAGTTTCATGACAATACTTAATAAGGTTAGTATTAAAATCAAACAATTAAAATCGCAAACAGTTAATAACATAACTTTAAACGCTGATTCCTTAAAAATGCAACAAAAAAACCTCCTTAATCTGGTTGTAAGCAACCACACTAATCTATTTTTCTGAACCTGATGAAAGGCTAACATATACCACAACAGTTATTGCAGAAATAAGGACATCCACGGAAGACCCAGTTTATACCCATTTCTATCCCTTTCCTATGTCACTAAAAACAGAAGTACAAAAACAAGTTCATCAGTTACTCGACGACGGGATAATAAGACCTTCACGGTCACCCTATAATTCACCAGTATGGATTGTCCCGAAAAAACCAGACTCAACGGGTACAAAACAATATAGAATGGTAATTGATTACCGCAAGCTCAACACTATCACAATTGCAGACAGATATCCAATACCTGATATAAACGAAGTAATAGCCCAATTAGGAAGAAATAAATTCTTCACCGTTCTTGATCTGAAAAGCGGCTTCCATCAAATTCCTTTAAAGGAATCTGATATTGAGAAGACGGCATTTTCCATTAATAATGGCAAATACGAGTTCACCAGATTGCCATTCGGTTTAAAAAACGCTCCCTCGATTTTCCAACGAGCACTTGACGATATTCTACGAGAATATATTGGAAAATCTTGTTACGTGCACATCGATGATATCATCATTTTTCAGTGAAAATGAAGCTCAACATGCCAAACATATAGAGCAAGTCTTCAACACACTTAGTAGAGCAAACATGAAAATTCAACTCGACAAATGCAAATTCTTCAGATCACAAGTAGAGTTTCTTGGCTTTCTTATCTCATCGGATGGCATTAAAACAAATCCCGAAAAAGTTAAATCTATTTTTGACTTTGCTACTCCTAAAACCCTAAAAGAACTCAGATCCTTTCTCGGATTGTCCGGTTATTACCGTCGTTTTCTGGCAAAACCACTGACAATCCTCTTGAGAGGGGAGGAAGGACGTATGTCCAAGACGCAATCTGCAAAAAAGCTTATAATCCTAGACCAAGACGCTTTAGACTCTTTTCAAAAAATAAAAAACTCTCTTATATCGGAAGACGTAATACTATCCTATCCTGATTACGAAAAACCATTCGACCTTATAACGGATACTTCAAATTTTGCTATTGGAGCAGTACTCGAGCAAGAAAGTAGACCCATAACTTTTATAAGCAGGACGCTTAGTAAGTCAGAGGAAAGCTTTGCCGCTAACGAAAAAGAGATGTTAGCCATCGTTTGGGCACCAGGCTCACTCAGAAATTACCTTTACGGTCATGCTAAAGTCCGAATTTTTACCGACCACCAACCCCTAACTTTTGCGTTGAGCAATAAAAATAACAATTCTAAAATGAAAAGGTGGAAGGCCAGACTCGAAGAGTACAATCACGAGTTAAAATATAAACCTGGAAGAATAAACGTTGTCGCCGACGCTTTATCTAGAGCCCCACAGTTATCCCAAGTTAATAATTTATCCGCAACCCAACATGGTGACGAAAGTTCTGGTCACGAACTTATTCCAAGTGTTGAAGTACCGATTAATGTTTTTAAAACACAAATATTTCTTAGCATTGGTGATTCATCTACTCAAACATTTTCGATTGTTTTTCCATGGTTTCAGCGCTATATTATTACAGAGCCTCACTTTAATATTGATAATCTTGTCCCTATTTTAAAAAGAGTCCTAAAACCATCCGTTATAAACTGCATTAAAACAGATGAAAGAATAATGGGACTGATACAACAAATTTACCCCCTTCATTTTAAAAATTATCGCATTAAATTCACGCAACTCCAAGTCAAAGATATAACTAATGAAACAGAGCAAGAGGAAATTATTATAAATACACACAAACGAGCTCACCGTAACGATCGTGAAAATAAGGCTCAAATACTAGAAAAATTTTATTTTCCAGCAATGGCCACTAAAATAAAAAGGGTGATTAAAAAATGTAATATCTGCAACGAAAGTAAATACGACAGACACCCCAGTAAGTTAGAATTAAAACCAACCCCAATACCTCAATACCAAGGACATTTGACATTTGACATATTGACATTTTTTCCACTCAAAATAACCTCGTTTTAACTGCATTGAATAAATTCTCCAAGTATGCACAAGTAAAGATCCTCAAATCCAAAGCTGTTCAAGATATACTACAACCTCTAAGAGAATAAATAGAGAATAAAACCACTACTGTATTAACTCAATTAGGCAAAACAGTTCACAAATCGCTCATAAAAAATTGAAACCCTCATTCTTTTTAGATACTCAATTGCAACATGTACTGCCGAAGTACAGATCCTGGACTATTCCAGCGCGCAATCAGTAGCAATAGACACGGGAATGGCAAAGGTCCAAACAGGAACCTTTAAAATTATACACATCATCGACCTCAAACAATATCAAAAGGTAATAGATGAACTGGAGACTCTGCTAATGGAAAACATCGAAAAAAAATCCCATCCTTCCCTTTCTAAGTAACGAAATATTCCAAATAAAAACCCACCTCGATAGGCTAATGCCTACAACAAAAACCAAACGCTCACTAGACTTTCTAGGCAGTGCCTGGAAGTTTATCGCAGGAAGTCCTGACGGACACGATTTTGAAATCATTAAGGAAAAAATAAAAAATGTGTTAAATAATAACAACAACCAAATTATAATAAATAAAATATTGATTAAAAAAATCGACGAAATCGTTAATATGACAAATAATATCAATGAAAAATTTAAAAATAGCGAAAAATTCAGAGACGAATTAGTTTTAAGCATAGAATTAAAATTAGGAATAATCAAAGAAGAAATTGTTAATTTAGATTACGCAATACACTGGGCCAAGGCCAATATTGTTAACACTTACATTCTTTCCAATATAGAAATTAATACAATCAAAGAAATTTTGAATAAAGAAGAAATGCCATATGTAAATGTCTTAGAAGCACTAGAATTTGCTCAAATAAAGATTGCTTCAAATAATTCTTTAATTCTTTATATGATAAGCTTACCAACTACCACTGTAGAATCATGTAGAGCAACATTAATTAAAGCCGTGAAAAAAGGCAAAACTATTATTAAGATTCCTTACGAAAATGTCTTAGAATGTAAGAACAAAATTTATGGAATTACATCCCCATGTTTATCATTTCATAAACTAGCTGTTTGTCCTAGAAATAATATTATAGATATCACCAATTCCACGTGCATCCCACACCTACTGAATAGCAGAGCTTTAAACTGCACTGAAATAAATAATCAACACATAGCATCGATTGCAGAAGTTACACCAGGTATTCTGTTTTTAAACCAATATACTGGACCTATAGAAGTAAATGAAGAAATAATGCCACTAGACGGAGCCTACATCATACATTTCCACAACACATCAATTAGAATCCAGAATGAAGTTAATAAGTCAACGGAAATATCTGCTTATAAACCATTGCCAGCTGTCCTACAACCTGTTCACTACAAATGATAAGAGAATTAAATGCCAAAAATTCAGAGTATATTAATCTCCTAAGGACTAGAAATAAATACAACACCATAGCCGTCTTTACCATCTCAATTCTTTTGGTTGCATTGAGCATATTTTATCTTTTAAAGCTGAAAAACAAACTTAAATCAACACCAACAACAACAAATGCAACAGCAATGATTGACCTTCCAAATGCAGAAGAATTGGCACAGGGAAACCCTATCCCAACACTAAGAACAACTATAGGGATAGAAGACATACCTCAACACATTAGAGCTACAGCATCGAACGTGGGCGTTCGATTTTAAAGGGCGGAGGAGTTAACGCCAAATATTGTTCATAGAATTATCTATGACAATTCCCACACTCGGGAGCATCTTTTGCTGACGCTATGTCTGGTCAGCAACAACAGCCAGACGAAACCCGCATTCCATCACGCGGGCGTAACACAATACCACCTGTGGGAACTTCACGTCGAGAAGCGATCCATGCACTGGGGTTAGGTGAAGTTTGTTATAAAAATTGTACATTAGTTTAGTTATAATTTGGATTCACAATAAAGAGGTTTCAACCTCCTAAAAAAAAACATTTTTTTTATTTAATTCAAATAGAAATAGTTTAATTTATACAAATGTTTTACATCATAACAAAACAAAATACATATATATTCTCTTCCCTCAAACGTGAAAACAGAGAGATTAAAAAAAAGAAGACTTTTTCTTGAAACCTTCATTCATATATGAAGAAGAAAAAAAACCCACCACCATTGCCTCACAAAATGCATACGTAGCAAAAAAGAAAGACAATTCATATCCGCTAACCAACAACAAAACGAATACTGTTGAGCAGCTACACCTTGAAAATAGAAAATGTTTCCAATTCTCCTGTCAAAATCGGAAACATGTTAAAGTTTTTGTTTCTCAACATGGGTATTTACTAGCGCCACCATCGGTGAAATACCGCCTAATTAAAAACAGCTCCATGATAATACTATAAAGTTTGTATAGAAAGGAGATACCTCAATACGTGTTTTTTAAGTTTTTTTTTTCGATTTTTCTTTCCTACAGACAGATCGAAATTAAAATGAGGACAAAGAATGAACTGCCTGTGTTTTGTGTTTGTTTTTTTTTTTTAAGAGAGATTTAGATATTTTTTCGGTTAGGTTCTATCTTTGTCCTTGTGTCTTGTTGTTGTATTTTGTGCTTGACAAGTGCATTAAAAAAAAAAAAGGGTATTGAAATATATCTACCTACCTTCTAAAATAGATTTAATTTTATTTTCTGGATTTTATAATTTTGTCGATAAGAATTAAAACGAAAGAAATTAAAGTTAAAAAATTGAGGTAGTAATGTAAACTTTTTCATGTAATTTTTTGATTAATTGTAATTTCACTGTTTTGATCAAAATTATCATTACGATGATCTTACAAATTATTTTCGTTTGGTAGGTACCTATATATGTATAAGTATGTGCATAGTTCCTTCAGTGTGTTTGGCGATTATTTTCTATTCCCAGCGGGAAATATGGTCCTCAATGATTCTTATAGCTGAAATCATCAATTGATTCACTTGCCAAATACATGCAATGATTAATTAAGTGAAGGGTAATGCAAAGATTCCTCAGTTCATAGATTTTACTCCACTTTCTGCTTTGAGCTTAAGAAACAACCCTTTCTTTTGCTGAATTACAAATTGTTTTTGTAATAGGGAAAGTTATACGATGAAAAATCAGTTGAAAAGGAATCTACAAGTTCATCAGTTCATATTTTGTGATTTGTTTGTGAGTATAAATTCTCATCTTGTTGCGTATAGTTCACAGTTTCATTGACAACCGGAAATGAACACCCTGAAGACGATTAAGTCAGTCGACTTTTAATTTAAAAATTAGTTTTGACATTTAATTAATATACCAATAATTTGTTTGTATACCATTTGGCAAGTGAATCAATTGATGATTTCAGCTATAAGAATCGTTGAGGACCATATTTCCCGCTGGGAATAGAAAATAATCACCAAACACACTGTAGGAACTATGCACATACTTATATATAGGTACCTACCAAACGAAAATAATTTGTAAGATCATCGTAATGATAATTTTGATCAAAACAGTGAAATTACAATTAATCAAAAAATTACATGAAAAAGTTTACATTACTACCTCAATTTTTTAGCTTTAATTTCTTTCGTTTTAATTCTTATAGACAAAATTGTAGAATCCAGAAAATAAAATGATATCTATTTTAGAAGGTAGGTAGATATATTTCAATACCCTTTTTTTTTTAATGCACTTGTCAAGCACAAAATAAATACAACAACAAGACACAAGGACAAAGATAGAACCTAACCAAAAAAATATCTAAATCTCTCTTAAAAAAAAAAAACAAAAACAAAACACAGGCAGTTCATTCTTTGGCCTCATTTTAATTTCGATCTGTCTGTAGGAAAGAAAAACCGAAAAAAAAATTAAAAAACACGTATTGAGGCATCTCCTTTGTATAAAATAAGTTCACAAGTGTATCTTTCTTTTAAAAAAATATTTTTGGAGCATAAGCTCTTTATTGCTTCAATGATTATTTACGACTAACTTTACAAATTAAATTTTCTTATAAGCTATCCTAACTACCTACGGGAGCCGCCAGCGTATGTGCAGGAATGCGCTTGGTGTCTGATGTCTTCTTGCCAGACGTATCGTCAGCATTTTAAGACACTGCGCGTGCATCATTCGTGGGATCGTGGGAATGATGATATGAAATATTTGCTGCATTAACTCCTCCCCCTTTAATTTCAAACGTCCTCGTTTGACCTTCAGAAAAAAGGGATTTGGCTAATCCTTGTTGGCTTGGTTGTTGTCAGCTGTTTTGGTAAGCTCGCATTATTTTCAGTTTGATTTCCAGGTACTTCCTTGTCTTCTGATTGAATTTCAGGTATTGATATTTTTGGAATCGGGTCTAGATTAGTGGTGATATTTATCTGTCCATTTTTCCGAAGGATGAGCATTCTGGTGACGATAACTATGATTACTATTATTATGATTGTAATCAGGCTGGAGTTGGTTATCAGATGTAGGTTGTCCTCTTCTTTTATCTGTTCGATGTATTCCGTGTTTTTAAGATGTAGGTCTTTCATCATTTCTAATGTCAAAAATTCTTCATACTTCTCCGCTTTTGAGTCAGGTTGTACGATTGCCGGTAATGGTTTTGACCCAGGGATTTCGTTGGAAATGTAATTTTGTTTATCAATAGTTATGGATACGTTATGGAATTGAATGATAAAGGATCCTGTTAGATCGATGACTTCGCCATTTACAAGGACTGATCCGTTGTATTTGTTTAAAAGGAGGGTTCCGGGGAGTATTTCTTCGACGCTTGGAATATGTTGGTTATTAACTTCGGTACAATTTGATGGGCGGCTCCTTAATAAATTCGGTATACAATTACTTGTACTTATGTCTAAAATTTGGTTTTGCTTACAAATTGCTAAATTATTATAAGTTTTACAATCTTCTTTTATTCCAAAAATTTGATTGTTACATTTTAAAATATTGTTGAATGGTATTTTAGTTATAATATTTTTCCTTTTAATTGGTTTTATCATTAAGTTTTGACAGGATTTCAAATTTGTTACAGGTATACTTATAATATATAGTATGGTTGAGGCATTTGTTGCGATTTTCACGTCTGCAAATTCAAATGCTTCTTCTAAATTAATGTATGGGATTTCATATTTTTCAAATATTTCTTTTGCTGAATTTATTTCAAAGTTCGATAAAATGAACGAGTTTATGATACCCGCTTTTGCCCAGTGTAAGGCATAGTTTACATTGGTTAATTCTTCTTTAATTATGTCTAATTTATATTTTATATTTGCAAAATATTCGTCTTTTAGATTTGAATTTTTCTTTATTGAATTAACAATATAGTTTGTAATATTTGTAATATTATTTATTCTTTCATTAGTTAATTTATTAATAACTATTTGCTTATTACTATTTCTCAAGACATTATTCATTTTTGATTTTATAATTTGAAAATCGGCATGGTCTGGATTGCCAGCTATCCATTTCCATGCACTGCCAATAAAGTTTAACGACCTTTGTTTTCTTGGTCTAGGTTTTAGTCGAGTGAGGAGGTTCTGAAGGTTAGAAATCTCATGTGATAGTAAGGGATGTAATGGGTCTTGATTGGAAACATAACTTTGCATTTTTAATTTGATGTCATTGATAACTTTGGAGTATAACTCTAGGTCTATGTCGTGTATGATGTTAAAAGTACCTGTCTGTACCTTTGAGAGTCCTAGGCTTAGGGTCGCCACTTTTGAATTTGTGTAATCCAGGATTTGGATATCCGCATAGAACATGGGCAAGGACAATATAAAAAACAGGAACTTCATCTTTATGATAATGGGTATGATGATGATTGATGGAGCGGCTAGTTTTCAAACTTCCTTTTCCTCCGATTATTTCACGGCTACTTAGGGGCCTCGTTTCTCCACACTTCCTGCTGGATACACTTGAACTGTTTCTGTTTTATTGTTCACGTAATTTACATACGCGTGGTCCACTGGCCGATATCTCACGAATACCACTTGGGGACTTTAGTATATCGGTTTTTTTCTCAAAAGCAAAAAAAGTTAACACTACTTAAGGGTTTTTTTTTTTCAAACGACCGGGGGTTAATTTTTCCCATATAAACACTACTTGAGGGTTTTTTAATTAATGACCGTTTGTACTTTTTACTTTTTAACCAGTGTCCCTGCTCGGGCGCCAAATAAGTTCACAAGTGTATCTTTCTTTTAAAAAAATATTTTTGGAGCATAAGCTCTTTATTGCTTCAATGATTATTTACGACTAACTTTACAAATTAAATTTTCTTATAAGCTATCCTAACTACCTACGGGAGCCGCCAGCGTATGTGCAGGAATGCGCTTGGTGTCTGATGTCTTCTTGCCAGACGTATCGTCAGCATTTTAAGACACTGCGCGTGCATCATTCGTGGGATCGTGGGAATGATGATATGAAATATTTGCTGCATTAACTTATACAAACTTTATAGTATGATCATGGAGCTGTTTTTAATCACGCGGTATTTCACCGATGGTGCCGCTAGTAAATTAGTAAATACCCATGTTGAAAAAAAAATCTACAACATGTTTCCGATTTTGACAGGAGAATTGGAAACATTTTCTATTTTCAAGGTGTAGCTGCTCAACAGCCGCAAGTATTCGTTTTGTTGTTGGTTAGCGGATATGAATTGTCTTTCTTTTTTGCTACGTATGCATTTTCTGAGGCAATGGTGGTGGGTTTTTTTTTTCTTCATATATGAATGAAGGTTTCAAGAAAAGGTCTTCTTTTTTTTAATCTCTCTGTTTTCACGTTTGAGGGAAGAGATGTTTTGTTATGATGTAAAACATTTGTATATAAACAAAGCAATGGTAGACTTGGCGGTGGTTGTTTTTTTGTCATTTTGTGCTGTCTTTTTTTTTGTGCCCGTACTTTTGCAGGTACATTTATTCATTCTTCTCGATTTTATAATAATGGAATGGCATGAATTTTCGTTTTGTAAGTTTCGAAAATTTGTGTGCGGTATACAAAAATATGTACCTTAGGTTAGGAAATTTTAATGACGAAGTAATAGTTTGTTAAAATGATAAATTTTTCTGTTTTAAATTTTAGGGATGAATAATTATTTTGTTTGTTTTATTTATTTATCTATTTTTTTTTTTTATTAATCCAGTTAATACAAACAAAGACATAGTTTGTTTAGTTGAAAATAAATGTAATAGGTACCTAATTAACAATTGAGAAAATGAAAGAATTAAAATAGGTAAATAATTGTCATTCCGTAGCACTTGCCTACATAATGTGCTAGAGTATTATATTTAAATTATATTTTAGAGCTACGTACGAATTTTAATTTTTTTTTCCAGACAAAAATTAACCATTATTAACTCAACAAAAGTTGTTCAAAATTCAATTAACTACAACTTTTAAAAAAAATATCAACCGTAGACAAAAACGATTCTAACCAAAGTTGTAGATACTTGAAATTTGAACAACTTTTGTTGAGTTAATTTTTACTCAAAAGTTAAAATTAGGGGAGTTAATACACAAAAATCGATTTTCTTTAAAAACAAGATGGCGACTAACTTAAAAGAGGTGGGTGGTCAAAAGCTTGTTTTAAAACTCCTTATGTCATCCTCTTCTAATGAGTCGAAAAAAATATATACATATATGTGTATATATATACATATATGTGTATATATATACATATATGTGTGTATATATACATATATGTGTATATATATACATATATGTGTATATGTATATATGTACTCAAAAGTTAATATTAAGCGAGTTATTTCACAAAAATCGATTTTCTTTAAAAACAAGATGGCGCCCAACCTGAAAGGGGCGAAAACTTGTTTTCAAACTCCTTATGTCATTTTCTTCTAATGAGTCGAAAAAAATATATACATATATATGTATATATATATATTCAAAAGCTAAAATTAAGCGAGTTATTTCACAAAAATCGATTTTCCTTAAAAACAAGATGGCAGCCAACCTAAAAGGGGTGGGTGGTCGAAAACTTGTTTTCAAACTTCTCATGTCATTTTCTTCTAATGAGTCAAAAAAAATATATACATATTTTGTATATATATATGCTCAAAAGCTAAAACTAAGCGAGTTATTTCACAAAAATCGATTTTCTTTAAAAACAAGATGGCTGCCAACCTAAAAGGGGTGGGTGGTCGAAAACTTGTTTTCAAACTCCTTATGTCATCCTCTTCTAGTCGAAAAAAATATATAACTTTTTTTTTGCTTGAAAAAGGATTATTATGCGTTTTAAACGAGAACAAAATTTTAAAATAGGTTTTTTTTTTTTGATTTAGTCGAAAAATATCAATTGTAGCCAAAAAAGATTATGACCAAAGTTGTAGATAATTAAATTTTGAACAACTTTTGTTAGGTTACTTTTTGCTCAAAATTTGAAAATAGGCTAGTTATATCCCAAAAACCGATATTAGTTAAATTCAAGATGGCGGCTAACGCAATGGAGCAAGGAAGTTGAAAACTTTTTTTAGACTCTTAATGATCCCCTCCACCGATTAAAATCAAAAAATAACCCTATCTAGTTTTTTGCATTTAAAATGCTATCCCGACTGGGCTGAAAGGGATGGACAGATTTGCTTGACTTGTTATAGGTACACCATTGTGGAATCTCCATTTCTATTTGGTTTGCAGTTTTGCATTAAGAAATTTTTTAATTATAAAACAGGTAGTTTGAATTAATTGATTTTTATTTCAAGAAACTCAGGGGTTTTTACATAAGATTGTATACATATGGAGATATATATTAAATAAAGACAGGCGCCAATTATAGCTATCATTGAAACTCATCTTTGAAAATTTTAGTGATTGGTTTTGAGACATTTAGAAAGCAAAATCATATATTATTTTAATGAAAACATATAGCTCGAGACTTAAATAATATTTTAAGTAAAAAAAAATACAACAGGTCCAACTTTCCACAAAAAATGACTTTTAAGATTCCAATGATCATTGGTAAGGTAGTTCAATCATTGAAATTAGAAACGTCTTTTATGTAGAAAGTTGGGCCTATTAAATTTTTTTTTGGCTGGAAATATTTATTAATTATTAAGTCTTAAGCTTTATTTGTTAAAAGAATAAATGATTTTACTTCCTAAATGTCTCAAAATCAATCATTAAAATGTTCAATGAAGAGTTTGAATGATAGCTATAACTGTCACCTTAAATACAACATCGAATAGTTGAGATTGTGAGGAGTTGTAGGATGACCTAAATTCTTTTTTTTAAAGGTGTGTTCGTAATTGATTGTGTCTCAGCATCTTCTTTGTTCTTTGTTCTTTTTTGAGCAATTTATTAATAAATGCCCTTGGTGTATTATTTGATCGTAAACTTGACTTCATACAGCACATCAACTGCATACCTAATAAGGCCAATTCAATTTTAGGTTGAACTTCTCGAATTATGTGTACTTTGTTCGAATGTGTTTTGTGATTTATTGTTTCAATAAAGATCCCCTGAGGAACACAGCAAACCCTGTCGAAACATCGGAAAAGTAAATGGAATAACTTTTTTTGTTTGCGTATACCAAACTGACCAAAACACCCGAAGAAGAACCAGATTTTTCACCCACGAAATAAACACATAATCTATCGAAGCAAAAATAAGAACGTTGAACGAGAAAAGATTGGGAAATGATGTTTTTGTGACAAATATAGACAAAATCCAAATCTTTAAAAGTCAATAGCTCGGGAAGTCGAGAACCGTTAAAAAGTGATATATGGGTGATTCTATACAAAACGACCCTTTACCAAAAATTACAAAATATGACTTGCAATTGAAAAAAATGCAGTTAGACGATTTTAGAAGATCCTACATCTATGACAACAATTATCTGTTATAATATCGTTTAGTTTTTCATTGTCATTTCTGAACTGAAACTAAAGATGAAAAAAAATGATATGATGATGATTTTTAAACCGTTATTTTTCTGACAAAAAAGCTGTTATATACAAATTTGAACCAAAAAATCGATGGACAGTTTTCAGGATTTATAAATCATGGTATCCTGCGATGCCGTAGGAGCCGAAACTCGCTAGTAAGGTGCAATAAAGAATACAAAATTTGTTTACTTAACACCTTACTTAAGCCCCTCTGACGTCAACAGTGCTGCGCGTTGTTGCAAACTCCGATGGAAATCTTCAAAAGACACTCGGTAAAAATCGATACTGAGTAGTGTGGTACTCTTACCGCAATAAAACCACCGGTGAATCAGGACCAATCTATGAAAGATCAACAGATGATTTTTCTTTGTTAATTTATAAATCACATTGTGGGAAGTTTAAAATTATAACACTTTCCAATAGCTTTTGGACCATCAGCTCATGAGGCTTGGTTCTTCTAGTCTAAACCATCTTAAATGTACGAGACAATGTTGGGGTCTCGTACATTTAAGACGGTCTCCATTTCGGAGTTGGTATGACTTTGTAGTCGCTGATTGTGTGATACAGTGTTTTTTAACCACTTCTGTAACCATTTCAATTTTAAGGTCACGATGTAGATCCCTATTTCTTATATACCAAGAGGCATTTATAATTCCACGAAGGAACTTGCTTTGGAATTTTTGGACGGGTTCAGCATTTGTTTTTTTGTACAGCCCCATAGTTGAATGCAATATGTCCAAACGGGTTTCTTGTTTATATAACATTAGTTTGTTCTGGATTGAGAGGTCAGAGTTCTTTCCTAGTAACTAGTGCATTTTTCTGGACTTGTTCTTCTCTTTTCTTTTTGATGTGCTCATTCCATTTTAGCTTTGCATCCAGATTCATTCCGAGATATTTGGCAGTATTGGAGTAAGGTACTGCTGTACTGTTGATAAGAATTGGAACATTGTTTATTTTTTTGTTTGTAAAGTTTATATGCATCGATTTTGTTCATTTAGTTTGGTTCGCCATTTTTGCGTCCAATCACTAACTTTATAGACTGCATTTTGTAGTTTTTGTGTAGCCTTCGGAACGGATTTATCTGGCATCAAAAACGCAGGATCATCAGCAAAGGTGGCAATGATAGCGTTGATGTCCACTGGAATATCCCTTGTAAAGTGTGGTTAAATTTTATGTTGTTGATGTTGATGTTGAATTTAAACCACACCTAAACGTCAAGTTTTTTTCAGCATTTCATTTGACATTTCTCAATTTCAGACTAACTCAATTTGAACCATTGAAAGATACACAATCGAGCAACGCTTTAAAGTTATTCAGGCTTATTATGAAAATGGGCGTTCACATCAAAATGAATATCGAGGAACATTTTCACTTCAGTGGATTCCCCAATAAGCAGAATTGCCGCATTTGGGCGAATGATAATTCAAGAGTGCTTGTCGAAAAACCAAAGCACCCACAAAGAAAGACTGTTTGGTGCGGTTTATGGGCTGGCGGCATCATCGAGTCGTATTTTTTCCAAAATGAGGCCGGTCAGACAGATACTGTGAATGGTGTTCGCTATCGTGAGATGATAACGAACTTTTTATGGCCCGAATGTGGACGATATGTGGTTTCAACAGGACGGTGCTACTTGCCACACAGCTAACAAAACAATGGCTTTTTTTGCGCGACAAAAGAGCTAAAGGATGAGATAATTCGGCACATTAACTGCATAGAACCTCAATTATGCCTCCGCGTCTTCGAAAATTTGGACCATCGGATCGAGGTGTGCCGCCGAGGTTGCGGCCGCCATTTGGCCTATATTTTGTTCCATACATAATTGAACCATACCAATATTATCATAGTAAACAGAAATGACAATAATTTCCTAAATAATTTCTGTTTTATTCAAAATCAACATCGGCTCTTAAAATTTAACCAACCTTTATATAATAGATACATGGTTGGTCCTAGGACACTTCCTTTTGGTACACCGGCTTCAATTTTCTTTAGTCCGAGTAATTGGTGGTACCGTACTCTAAAAAGTCGGTTCGTAACATAGGATCTCAGTATTTCGTAGTGCTGCTTGGGAAGATCCCTATGCAGTTTATACTCAAGTCCCAAGTGCAAAACCTTGTCAAAGGCTTCAGCAACATCTAAAAATATAGCCGAGCATACTTGTTCTTCTTCAAGTGCTTTTCCACAACATCCGTAATCCACTTGGTCTTTCGTGGAATTTTTATTTCTAAATCCAAACTGATGGCTCGGAATTAGTCTTCTTTCTTCTATTATTTTGCTAAGTCTTTTTAGGAACAATTATTCAAAAAAATTTGCCATGATTGGTATAAGCCGTGTAGGTCTATAAGATGTTACTTCTGTTGGTGGCTTACCTTGTTTAGGTATAACAATGACTTCTGCAATTTTCCAATGATGTGGCGAACATATATTAGTTTAAGGCATGCATTTATTATAAATTGGAGTTTTTTGAAGGCTTTTGAATGCATTTCTATCAAAACCTGCGCAGTTATTAGATCGTCACCTGGTGATTTTTTGTTAGACAACTTATGTTGACACATGCTTCTTACTTCTTTGAGCGTGACAAAAGGAATTTCACATTATGTAGCTGTGCTTGCTGGAAATGGCTTAAAAACATTTGCGATAGTCAGCGAAGAGATCAGCCTTTTGTTTTTTGGGTTTCCGATCCATTTACCATTTCCATTTGTGGTCTTTTTAGGCGCTTAGCTGCTTTCCATAAGAAGTATTCCGTAGAAGCATCCGCCGTCAGACTATTCAGGAATCTACTTTTAAACTCACAGATTCTTTTCTTTAGTTCATTGTTAAGACGGTTAAAAACTGCCTTATCACCTGGAAATCTCGTAGCTTGCCATTTTCTTCGAGCTCTTCTTTTCTCCAATATCAGCTCCTTTATTTCGACAGGATATTTTATTTCTTTTTTTCTTGAGTTCGAAATTGTTGGAGTACTTTCTTCTGCAGCCTGTTGCACATCAGCATTAAATTGTTCTACTTCATGATCCATCTGTTCAATTGTTTGCATAGGGGATCTTAGGTTTATAAAACTTTCAAGTTTATCTCTGAATTCGTTCCAGTTTGTTCTTTTATTCACGAGCTTAGGATTACTTTTTTCTATTATTTCTGCTTGGCTCAGTAATAATATTACTGGAGTATGATCTGACGATAAATCGTAATTACTTTGGGCACTTATATGGTTTCGTTTAATACCTTTTACTACGAAAAAATCTATAAGGTCTGGTATTTTTTTAGTATCAGATGGCCAATATGTTGGCGAGCCAAAAGAATAAAATCGCAGTTGTATTTGCGGCCTGCTCGATATAGCCGTTTACCTTTCGCTGTTATGAGCCTAGATCCCCATTGGATGTGTTTAGCATTGAAGTCGCCATCAAAAAGGAAGTTGTGTCTTAACAAATCTAGGAGTTCTGCATAGTCTTCTTCAGTTGGAGAGCGCCTAGGAGGACAGTATATAGCTGCTATCTTAAACTCTTTCTTTTTATACCAATACTTACTTGCATGTTTTCATTATAGCCATTCCACACTATCCCATTAAGTATTAATACATGTCAAAAAAGTGTGAAGAAAATCATGTATAATAGTGTGGAAGCAAAATATAAAATTTCATCACACACAACTTGACAGCGCATCCGACACGATTTGACATATGTACTCGTATGTTAATACATGAAAATATTTAGGAACGGTTCTAAAACCATCACACTTTCTATCCCACTTGGGATTTGAGGTTATGGTCAAACTAATTTGTTTGGATACAAGTACGGAAGCAAAATATGAAAATCATTTTCAGCACACAAATTTGGCAGTCGTATGAAATTCTTTCCCACTTTTTGAGATAGAGTAGAGGCACTTTTAGTAAACTTCTTCATGGTGTGTTAAGCACTTTTTTAAAAGTATTGCTGATTTTAACCTAGTTTTGTCAGCTGGGTGCTGAGCGTGATAGCACGCATAGTTTGGTCATTTATTATCAAGATTTTGTTCTATAGCGAGGTTAGTTTCGGACACCAAACAATGTTTAGAATGATGCTTAGTTCTGATACATGTTGTAAAACACCGTTTGCATTCCATGTTGCGATTTTAAATGTTCTGTCCATCATAGTTTTTTAAGAGCAAATTCTTCACTCAGCTGTTTTATGTTTAACTCTTGTTTGTCAATCCTTTTAAGGATAAGTTCAAGCATTTCTTTAATAGTTCTTCCGCACATTTTTAACAATCTGGGAATAGGATTTATTTTTATCACTTTTGTTTGGTGCAATTGCTTTTGTCGGTTGATTTTTAGTTTTGTTTTCAACGGCTACTTTTTTGCTTTCAACTATTGCTTTTGTGTTTGTTGGGTTCGATAGCTTGTTCCCAGTTTTGTTTTTTCTTTTTGTGTCTTTGAATTTTTTGTGCGAATGGGCATCCACTGTAACTTGCAGGATGGTTGCCTTGACAGTTAACACATTTCGCTTTCTGTTCTCTGCCCATGGGACAGTTTTTAGTTGAATGCTTGCCTTCGCATTTAACCCAAGCAAACTCACGATTGCAGTATTTTTGTGTATGCCCAAGGGCTTGACTGCGCTTACATTGTGGAACAATTTTTGATTGTCCAGGGGTTCAATTTTAACAACTATGACTATAATTGATTTAATACTGTAAATCTTATTGAGACTTTCTTTATTTTCATTTTTCAAAGGTGAGTATAAATAAAAGTAGGGATCTCTTTGTTTTGGTTAATACCCCAGTGGAGTCTTTGATTATGTCATTTTTAATATGATTATACGCACCGAAAGCTTGAAAGCCTTTAGTATAAGGTATTCGAAAATGTCTTTGGCAACACATGAAGAGTGGAGGCCTCTTGCTACTACTCGTACCTATCGATTTTGTAGCTTTATTTTTAATTTCTTTCAATTTTTCAGTGATAGATCTATACGCATCGGCGTCTTCAACAATGACTTTCCAACTGTCTTTATTGTATGATGTATATTTACATGCCTTATTAGTGCATTTTTCTACTATGTTCTTAAGCTCGCCAAACATTGTCAATCGGGAAATCATGATTGGAGGTGGTGCAGTTTGTATAGTACCTTTAGCATAAGACTACTTTTGAGATACATCTCTTATTTCATTATTCGATATTTTCATTATTGCAGCAATATCTGCTTTTGAAGCTGCTTAATATTTTTAACAGTCTCAATGCTACCCTCTGCTTTCCGTTTCTTGGATTTCCGTTTGTTTCTGAATGAGCTCTTCCTCATCAGTATGAAAAACACAATGGTTTTTAATGGGCTTTTCACTACAAGTATTTTGGGACTAGTCTTGTTGTCATTTGAGGTCTTCTTGTCTAGCAAGCTGACTTTTTCTTCAAATCTCTTAACTTGTTGCTGAAGACTTTCAACGAGGACTTCAAGTTGTTATCTGACTATTATTTCTTTTTGCCATTCCTCGAAATAATTTTCGGATTCAACTTGGTGGATCTCGTTGCTTTTTTTTTGGAACACTGCGGGTCTTTTATTTTATCTTTTCATAGGTTTTGGTTCCTTTGTCGTTAATGACTACTTTGTCATTTGATTTTTGCGTATAGGGAGGGGTTTTCGATGGAGTAACCCTTGAGAATATTTTTGGCGGAGTCCTTAATGTTTTAGAACTCCGTCTTGGATTTCATGGAGAGCCGGTTCTTCAGAGCAATGAATGTCTTATCTTATGATCCTAGTTTCTGAGAGTGTAACTCAGGTGTCTCCAATAGATCCAACGCTGCCATTATTTTCTTTCGTAAAGTTATTTCTCTTTGCACGATCAATCTATCGTCTCTTTTTAACAAAAAGAAGAGTGTATCTGAGTCACAGCAAAATATTGCACCTTCGGAACAGTAGGGATTTCGACACAACACATGACAAAAGAACGCTGTAAGTTGGATGCATATATTTTTTGATTATTGTTTCCACTGCATATTTGTGTTGAAAAGTTGTCAGCAATGCACCAGCGACAGCAAATTTTAAACTCTGTTCCAACGACGCTGCTCATGTTGCTGGAGCAAGTTTAAAGTTAAAATGATTGAAATAAATTGATTTTAAAACTATGGCCGCCGCTGTTGCTACAACTAGTTTGATTGATGGTAGTAATTTTTTAAGCCAAAACACATTAATGAGTTTAACACGCAAAGTGGAAAATGATCGGCAGCGTTAGTAAGAGTTTATTTTTCTTGTAGGGGACTCATAGAAAAACGTCATGTCATAAATAAGAAAGCTCTAGGTGGTACAGAGAGGTAGAAAAAATGTCACATTTTTGATTAAATCTGTGGTGTTTGGTAGAAACATGGTAACTTCATAAATATTTTGCGTATTAATATCCACTTTATATTAAGAACGTAATTTTTCAATTAACATGTTTATAAATATTCCAAATTTGAAAAAAATCGGTTCATTCGTTTATGCTCCAGCTTGATGTAAAGTGGACGTTAATACACAAATTGTGTTATGGAGTTGTCATAACCAAACACCACAAAAATCTAGATTTCAATTTTCTTACATATTAAAAACTTGCCTAATACTAAAATATCGCAAGTAAAAACTCTTACCTTTAGTGGTCTTATGATTGTAATGGTTTCTATTGTTGTTGTTGGTGCCATTTTCGATGGAGATGGTTTACGACAGCTACAAAACAAAAATATAATCTGTAGTTGTTACGATTAAGATATTTATTTATTTATTAAAGAATACGATACCAACCTTATTTAAGTTTACAGTACAAAAAATCCAATATTCCTATATTAGTTAGGCATTTAAAAACAAACTAAAAAAGCATCTACCAAAATCATATGGCTTATTTGGTTAAATATCTCCAAAACATGCATATAAATACCTCTTAATCACTGTATTCATAGCTGCGAATCCGTGAAAATAAATAGACAATGCAGGTATTGAATAAAAATTGTGTTAAGTATTTTTATTAAGAAGAAGTTCGATAATATATGTAGCTGACTGATGATTTACAATTAAAACATAATCAAAATCAGATTGAGTATGACTTCATACAAGTTAGATAAACATTTTTTTTTTGTATTTATTTTCCCGTGGGTAGGTGCAAAACCTGCCTATCAGGCTTTATGAGGACCGAAAAACGCGTGCTCATAGAAGTGTGATATTCTTACTACACTAAAACCACCTCCACTTCCCGATTGCAACTAAGTTGAAACTTATCTAGCAATTTATTTTTAAAGAAGTTAAGTAACGTGTTGCAGGTTAATTTCCGGTGAAAGTTCCTGCTTAATCCGTAATTTTAAAGCGGTTTTCTGTTCACCGCACCAAGTCGGAAGGTTTTGTTCTTCACAGACGGCGTACTAAATTCGACTCGTCAAGAATGTCAATAATCGTTGAATTAGCGTGTTCTAATAGTCGATTTCTATATTTTCGCACGAAACATTTTATTTCGTCCCGGACCGTAGGAATCCCGAGATCCCTGTGAAAATCTTCGTCTCTTATATACCACGGAGCATTTACAAATGACCTAAGCAATTTATTTTCAAACGTTTGTAAGTTATTTAAGTTTGTATCGCAGGTACAACCCCAAAGTTGTATACCATAAGTCCAAACAGGTTTAAGAACCTGTCGGTATAAAATCAATTTATTTTCAATACTAAGCTTTGAATATTTACGGACTAACCAGTTCATATCTCTTAATTCACTTTTTAGTATTTCGCATTTCTTTTTCACGTACGGCTTCCATTTTAATTTCGCGTCCAGAGTCATTCGCAGATACTTTGCCTCATTTGCAAATGGAACACAAGCGGTATTAAGAAAGACGAGTAATCTATTTATTTTTGTATACGTAAAACCCACGTGGACTGACCTTTGTTCATTGAGCGTTATTCGCCATGTTTTTGTCCACTCATTAACATTATTATGAGCATTTTGCAATTTTAATTTAATTGTAAAGGGTTTTTCAACAGGGACGCTACAAAAGTAGACCGATAGGGACAGCAAACGACGCCATATTTCTTGCCGTTCTTTTGACATTTCTCTTCAGTAAGGTTTGCCATTTCATGATGGAAAGATATACGAGCCAACAACGAGTCGAAATTATTAAAATTTAATACCGAAATTCGGAGTTAGTGGCCTCAACGTTAAAAGCTCTACGTCCAATTTATGGTCGCCATAATCGTCCTAGCAGATCAACAATTTAGCGTCTAGTGGACAAATTTGAAATCACAGGCACAGTACAAAATGTTCCCGTACCAGTAGACAAAGAAGTGCCCGTAGTGTCGAGAATATTGCTTCCGCTAAGGCTTCAGTTGCAGAAAGCCCAATGTCTCTCACACGTCGTTATCAAGCGTTGGGCATCTCTGTGACGTCGGTGTGGTGAATTTTGCGAAAAGATCTTGGCCTACATCCTTACCAGATTAAATTGACGCAAGAACTGAAGCCGCTTGACCACCAGAAGCGTCGTATGTTCGTGAATTGGGTTGAGCAACAACTTGAAAATGATTCGAATTTTCATCGAAAAATCATCTTCAGCGATGAGGCTCATTTCTGGCTAAATGGCTTGGTCAATAAACAAAATATGCGGTATTGGTCAGGCAGCAATCCACACGTACTCCATGAGTCATAATTGCATCCCGAATAAATGACGGTTTGGTGTGGTTTATGGGCCGGCGGCGTCATTGGGCCGTACTTCTTCCGTGATGATCAAGAACGGCACGTTACTGTGAATGGGGATCGCTACGGTTCAATGATAACTGAATATTTTTGGCCCCAATTGGATGATATGGACTTGGAGGACATGTGGTTCCAACAGGACAGCGCGCGCCACAAGCCACACAGCGAATGTCACAATCAATTTATTGGAAACCAAGTTTGCAGAACGTGTTATCTCACGAAATGTTCCAGTCACTTGACCGCTTCGGTCGTGCGATTTGACGCCGTTACACTATTTCCTGTGGGGCTACGTCAAGTATATGGTCTATGCCAACAAGCCAGCGACGATTGATGAACTTCGCACGAATATCGAACGTGAAATTGCAGCAGTATCGGCCGATTTATGCTTGTAAACCGTTGAAAATTGGGTTCAGAGTCTGGACTTCTGCAAGCGTGCCCGTGGTGGCCATGCAAAAGAAATTGAGTTCTATACATAATGGCATCGAACGTACTTTCACAGGAATAAAGAATTTCATTGATATCCACAACCGTTTTCGCAGTACTTAAAAAAACTTTTGTAGCGCTCTTATTGAAAAACCCGATAGCTTCGCTAATCGTTTTGCGTACTGCTAGTATTGCAGTATCATCAGCAAACGTGGCTACAATAGTATATTCAGTTTGAGGTATATCGCGTGTAAATAAAAGGTACAGAACTGGTCCTAATACACTTCCTTGTGGTACCCCAGGCACTATTTCTTTGAAATCAGAATAGTCATTTCCGTGTCTTACACGAAAAAGTCTTTCTTTTAGATATCCGTTTAGAATATTGTAAAGTCCTTCAGGCAGAACTTGTCTTAATTTTAACTTTAGGCCTTCGTAATACACCTTGTTAAACCCCTGCGGCACGTCCAAAAAGACAGTCGAACAGATTTTCTTTACTTCAAAAGTCCTCTCAATTATGTCAGTAATTCTATGCACTTGATCAATTGTCGAATGCTTGCTTCTAAATCCGAACTGATGTTCAGGTATTAATTGTTTCTCTTCTTTTATCGGTTGCAGGCGCAGGAGTAGTATTCTTTCAAAAACTTTTGATATTATTGGAAGAAGCGAAATCGGCCTGTAAGACTTCTTTTCGTTAGATGGTTTGCCAGGTTTCAAAACCATTATGACTTCCGCAACTTTCCATTGGCTCGGAACATATTCTAACCTTAGAGAAGCATTTATTATGTAAAGGAGGTTAATAAACCCTTTACGAGGGAGCATTTTTAAAATGTCTGCCGTAATTAAGTCATATTTTGGAGCTTTTTGGAATTAAGCTTCCTTATTTCTCTTTTTAATTCGGCGAGTGTAGCTTTTCTCGTTATGTAGCTTTCATTTGAGGTAAAATTCAAATCAATATTTTCGTTGAGTTCTTGCCCATCTTAAATGTTTCCTCTAAGTAATCGGCGAATACCGTCGCTTTTTCTGTCACTTTTAGGCCATTCATTTTGGCTTTTCATAATCGGGGGCACTGGAAGATTTGGTTTTTCGTCGTTTTTAAAGCTTTCCAAACTAAGTAGTTGGATTCTTTCCCCGCTGTCAAGCCTTCAAGGTAATTTTCAACTGTAAGGTTTTTGAAATCTGATATCGCTGTTTTTAGCATATTACTCAAGCGATTTAAATAAGCTTTGTGTTGAGGAGCACGGGTTCGCTGCCCTTTCTTACGTACATTTCGTTTCTCTTTCACTAAATCTTTTATTTCCTCCGGATATTTTATGTCTTTATAGCGAGGCATTAGCCTTTGATAAGGTGTGTTATCCTAAGTAGCTTTTTGTATTATATCAACAAAGGTATCTACTGCGTCTTCAAGCTCAAGAGGCGTTTGTAATGATACCCTTAACTCAATGTTGTCTTCGATATCTTTTTTAAATCCATCCCAGTTGGTTTTAATGTTTGTTAACCTGGGTGGTTTTTCAATTTTAACAAGGCTTTCGCTCATAGTGAGTACGACGGGAGAATTATCTGAGAAGAGGTCATAGCCCTCTGAAATTTCTATACGGTTAGAGGGTATTCCTTTTACCATGAATAAATCGATTAGGTCAGGTATTTTCGACGGATCAGTTGGCCAGTAAGTTGCCTTGCCAGTCGAATGAAAGTCACAATTATTTTCCATTCCTGCTTCATATAGCATGCGACCCTTTTGAAAAATGCATCGTGAGGCCCAGAAGGTGTGCTTTGCATTAAAGTCACCACCAACAATTAATTTTGGGCTTAGTGACTTTATCAATGTCGTAAATTCACTCTTATCAATTTTGCAACGCGGAAGGCAATATATGGAAGAGACATTGAGAGGAATATTTTTAGTTTTAACCTGTACACTACTCAATTGCATTGATTCCACCTCTATTTTAAGGCATATCGAGTGTTCAATGCATTCTTTTATATATAATGATGATCCACCTCTTGCTTTGTTTGACGGATGAATAGCGTGGTAGTCATGAAACCCGTGGATTTTAAGATTTGATTCATTTTTGGCATGCGTTTCTGATATCAAACATATGTCAATATCATTTTCTCGCATATACATCTCTAATTCTACAAGTTTTTGCCATAATCCGTTGGCATTCCACGTAAGAATTTTAAGCTTTTCCATCATATATTTTTTGAAAGAGGTTTGGGTCGAAAGCAATTTTCGAGCTTACTTAACCTATCAAAGATAAGTTTATTTGTTTCACATTGTTCAAGTTTTGACAAAATTATTGAAAAGACTTTCGAAACCGGTCTTTTTCATTGTCGTTATTTACGGGATTATTTTTTGCCGCTATTTGGGCATATGTTTCTGCATTTCCTTGCTTCGATATTTTGTCCGAAGGTACTGACACTGTTTTCTTTTCCTTACGGATACTAGTTTTTGGACTTTTCGTAGATTTGGCACTCTTGAGAATTGCGGTTTCTAATTGTCCTGGTGGGTTTCTTTGTGTTTGGGCAGATTTTGACTGTCGCTTTTGTAATTCTTTAGCTACTTCACAGCCCTTATAGCTTGCTGGGTGATTTCCATTACAGCATGTCGGTGGACTTTCACTTTTTCCGTTGCAGTCAACGGTTAGATGTAGCGCATTTTACATACCTTGGCTCTTTTTGCAATAGGTTTGGGTGTGATTGAATTCTTGGCAGCGTTTACACTGAGGGATTAACTTTGTGCTCTTTCTCAGACCAACATCCTGTGTGCGTGTTAATGCCAGGAATGGAGGGGACCTATAATTTTTTGCCGAGTCCATTATGAGAGATCAAATCTGAAGTGTAGCAATAAGATCTGAAAAAGTATTATGGGAGTTTTTTTGAGAAAATTGGAGCTAAGCTCTTGAGAGTATGTTAGTTGGGCTTTGTGCGTATTTTTGGCAGGAATGGAGGGGGCCTACAATTTCTTGCCGAGTCCGAACGGCTAGATGAGAAGCACTTATTCATGACAAGTATACTCTTAGAGGATTTGTCAGTTCCTAGCAAGAGGCAGTACCTCGGTAAAAATATTTCTGTTTTTAGGTGGCATCGGTTGGGAATCGAACCCAGACCTTCGGCATGATAGTCCAACGCACTTAACCATCATGCCACGAGGTTCTACTAAGCTTTATTAACCCATCAAATTAGTAAATGATTTTGCTCCAAAACGCCTCAAAATTAAATAATAACGTTCAATGACTGAGTTTCAATAATAGTTGATGCCCAACACAAGTATACATGGTTTAGAACTAGGTGAAATTGAAAATTTAGAAAACGACAAAAAAGTTTTTCCGCAATATGTAAAGTTATGCAGCAACGCGTGTTTATTTTTTTCAACAAAATTAGCAAAGATTACTGAACGTACAAGTAATTTTCTTTAAAATGCAGTTTAAATCTGTCAAATATCCTTCTTATTCTCCAAGAAATCCTTCACATGACCCTGCATTTTTTAAAAATAAAAGCTAAAAATTTTATAATATCCGAGAGTAATTGGAAAGTTTAAAATTTTAAAAAATCTTAGCAACCTTCTTTGAAAAAAATTACCTGACGTTGTAACATAACCTCAAAAATAACAAAAACCATCACAACTAAAATTAAACTGCGGAGAATATAAAAGATATTAGAAAAATTTAAATTGGATTTTAAAGACTTGTTTGTCCATCAAAATAACAAATGATTTTGCTTTCTTAGTGTCTCAAAATCAATCATTAAAATTTTCAATGATGATGATGAGTTTCAATTAGCGCTGTGATGGGCGCCTTACAAAACTTGAAAAATGCACTGTATTTTTTAGTTTCTAACAATAAACAAGGATAACGGATTTTAGTTTAGCGCCGAAAAGTATGCTAAGAAACACTCTTGTGTTCTCTTGGGTCTAAAATAGGCCTGCTACTCGCCTAAATTCTTTAGACTTAACTGGCACATGCGAGATAAAAGCTTCTAGCAAAGGTTATTTGAAAATAACACTGGTCTACAACAAAAATCGCCTTTAAAACAAACTATACTTTACTTATGGATTTTGACATGCTGAATCCGAATCTAAAGTCAAAACTGCTCTGGCACGTCACGTTTTTGAGATATTTCAACATAAGAATTTTTGGGAACATTTGAAGTTAATTTCTTGAACACTACATATGTTTTTTAAACTTTTCGAAATTCATCTTCTTCTCCAAATAGCAAAGTTTTCAAAAATCATTCGCTTAAAAAAATGTAAAAACTGATGTTTTGAAACTTTGCCGCCTTTTATCTTTTAAGGGACTAACTGCAGGGAGTCGAATATATGGAAACAATTGTTTAAAATTGTAAGTTTAATATTTTTTGCATACACATTTTTTCTCCCCGACCAATAGGTATTGAAATAATTTTAAAAAAATTTTAAAATTTTAAAAATAGACTTTGTAAAATGGGTTGGGAAGCATTAGGAGTGGGAGTTCGACAATTTTGTCTGTTATAATTTTGACTTTGAGGGATAATAATATGAAAAGTCACACCTGTAACAAATTTTTGTGAGGTAAAAACCTGGTTTGACTTTACTATCTGTGAAATAAAGTTATAGAAAAAATCTTTTTGGATTTTAATAGGCATAAATAATTTTTTTTTTTTTTAATTCTCTGATCAAAATCTTTCCTACATACTTGACTTTATGAATATCGGAGAAAGTTCCACTATCTCCTCAATAAGATATTTTGTTTACAGTGTAAACCATAAAAACCACATAACTTTGAAATTTCTTTTGTTTTTTTTTTAATAAAGGTTTAATGTGAGTGAACATAATACACAGTATAAAGACAAATCTGGTTTCGTGTGAAAATTTATATTATGTGGAATAAAAAATAAAATAAATTTGGTGGCACAACAGCACGTGGAGAACCAGGGCCTAGTGACTAACAGCTCTCAATCATTCCTGAGTGCGTGTTGTTGGCAGGAATGAAGGGGACCTTAAATTTGTTGCGGCTAGATGAGAAGCACTTATTCAAGACAAGTATACTCTTGGGGGATTTGTCAGTTCCTCGCAAGAGGCAGTACCTCGAGAAAAACATTTCAGTTTTTTTAGGTGACAGCGCCGGGAAATCGAAGCCAGACCTTCGGCATGGCAGTACAACGCACTAACCATCATGCCACAAGGTAAGTAAGTGGAATAAGTCCTCCAAATTTGAGCTGAACCTAATCTTAAAGGGCTCTATTCTTCAAATAATTAATTTTTAAAAGACATTAAAAAAAACTGGAAATTTTTCTAAAGCCAGATTCAAATTTAAAAAAGTCAAATGTGACATAATTTCAAAAAATTATTTGAAGGCGAAAAAAAGTACATTTTTGCAGGCCAGTGTACTTAATATAAGAGTACTATAGTAAAACATTCATAGGCGTAGGAAGGGGGTCAGAGGTGGGCACCGCCCACCTTAAAAATTTAATTGCCCACCTTAACAAAATTGACAGTTAATATTTTCTGGTGCTATAACCCATCAAAGACGCAAGATTGAACAACTTAGAAGGAAGTTTCAGACACCAAAATTTTTATTATGTCTAAAGTTGCAGTTGGGTTATCACATAAAAATAATTTGTGCCCACCTTAATTTTGTTTGTATTTTCACATTACCACTGCTCGTAAGGCTGGTTACATAATATGCCTGTTTGGTAACGTGCAATCTTCACCAATTTTCCAAAACATGGGTTTTTTCTCCTATACCTAGGTAGTTTCTCCCAAAAAAGTTTGTTTTTACACACACACAGGCAAAATTGCCATGTTTTTATTCTTAATAGCCCTTCCACAATATCCGAATGTTAACTTAAAGTGTGAAGGTGTGAAGAAAGTCATGTAGGTATATGAAGCAAAATATGAAATCTCATCACACACATTTTGAAAGCGCATCCACTTGGGGGAAACTGATTTGTTTGGATGCAAGTGTTGAAGCAAAATATGAAAATCATTTTTATCACACAAATTAGGCAGTCGCATCTATATATTCTGACATGCGAGAGCACTTAGTATATATTGTAGAACATTGTTTTGCAAACAATAAAGAATGTATCTAGGTATTTATCGGTCTATTTGTCCTACAGCTTACATATATACAATTGCAGCAGGTTTTTAAAGTACTTATGCCTTATGAAACGCAAACATTATCACAAAAAATCATTTTTGCCCACCTTAATCTTGTTTGTTTTTACATAGTATTGTACTTACTTCCCTTCAAGCAAAGTCACTGACCCAATTTTGACGGTACTTTTTGGATCCTTAAAAAAATAAGCCTCGCACGGGAATTTTATTTTTTCCCACTTATCATTTATTTTATTTTTCTAAGTCGTGTGATGAAAATAAGTGCTTGGTTAAGTTCGAATTTGTTGTGAAAGCTTAAACACATTTTCGGTTAGTAATACAAATCAAATGGAATTGTAATTTGTTTAATCTTTAGTAGTGAAAATTAGTGCGTTTTTGTTATTATTTGTATAAATTCCAAATAAATGTGGCTTGAAAGCAAAAAAAAAGTTCTTATTGTTCTTTGTTTGTCTGTGGCTGAAGAACCCGAAAGGGGATTTTCCATTTCATACCCCTTAGTATGGGTACTTGCTAAGTATGGTGAATTTTTCATCTCACATTACATCCCCAAGTGAGTCCGTGGTGATTTTAATTTACATACTTATCTGAGCCGTAAGACTCAGTTTTGAGGATCCACTTACGGATCCGAAAACGTAATCATTCATACCGTTTGCGGATCCAAACCGATTTAATTTGGAATTTTTCAACGAAATTACCTCATTTGGTCAAATGTTCCCACCGGAGCAAGATCTCGGATGTCAGAGATTTCAGTCCAAATTTTCACATTTCCCCATACAGTTTTGAGATTTCAAAATGCGAGATTTCGTTGAAATCTCAATGAAATCTTTCTTATAACGATGCGAACTCTTCTTTATGAACAGACCCATTTTCAGCTTTCACCATAGAAAGGTGAAAAGCTTTTTAATACAAATTAAGACCTTTCACTCCAATGCCAAGCAGGCAAAAAGAGAGACTATGATATTGTATTTGACATCTGAGCGGAGGAAAACACAAACACATACGCACACAGAGGTAGTTGTTTGTGAATGTTTATTTGAAACGAAATCTTGGTTTTTGGCAGTGTGAATAGCAATTTGAAATCTCGAAAGTTTTCAGCTGAAATCTCAGATTTCGCTTTGGTGGGAACAAAGTATAAGCCACCAATTGAGCCATTAATTTAGCCTTAATTGATAAACTTTAGTCCTAAAAAAGGAAAACAATTATTTTTGGATGCGAAAATCATTTGCATGCAAATAATGCCTTAAGGTGAATATAATATTTTGTTTGGAAGTTTAAGCCGACCATCAAAATAAATGCATTTTATTCACCACACTTTTTTTCGCATGCAAAACAATTATTGCCGGACCATTGTTTTGCATGACATTCCATTGTTTTTTAACTATAAAGCCATTAAATTGGCGTTGGATGAAGAGATTGCAGAGAATCGTGATAAACATGCTGTAGAAGCCCTTGGATTGCTTACGATAATAAATAAACCAGAATTTATCATATCACTACACATATTTGAGTCAGTTCTTGGTACAGTGAATGTACTTAGCAAATATTTTCAAAACAAAAATGGTAGCCTTGCTCAAGCAAGTGATTTGATTGCCAGAAAAATCCATACCTTTGAAACATTTAGGAATGATTTTAAAATTTGGTTTGAAATAGAAAAATTTGCAGAGAAGTATGAGATTTCTTTAACACCTTTACGAGTGTCAAAAAGGAGACGTCAGGAAAAAGATTTTTACGTTCAAACAACAGTTGGCAAAGCAATACGCTTGATTTGGCTTCCGACATTGAAACCGAAGATTATTGGAGAATAAATATTTATAACCAGGTAGATTTTCTAATCATGTTTATTTTTTTTTATTTTTAATGCAGCTTCGATTTTTTTAATGGCCCGACCGCCTGATAATTAAATTCAGACTTTGAAGATTCTTTTTAAAAACGATCAAAGTTTAAGTGAAAAAAATAATTTTTCTTTTGAATTATTGACTTAAGAGTTTAGCTCTTTTTTTTAATGAAAAATCGAATTGAATTATTTTTTAACTTTGAATTTTAAAAAAAGCCTTTAAATGTGAACTCTTTACTCCAATAAGGTGATGGATAACGTAATTGTCAACTTCAAAAGGCGGTTTGAAAACATTCCGTTGGCCCGTTTTGTAGACGCTTTCGCTAAATTAGACATGAATTCTGCAGACGATTCTATAAAGAACTTTAAAGATGTTTTAAATATTGATTCAACAGCACTGAGTGCCGAAGTCTTAATTATAAAAAATATGTTCAAATTAAAAAACTATGAAATAAACCTTGAAAATTAAAAAAAAACATATTAGAAGGGAGACCTTTCCAAATGTATACAAACTGCTTCAGGCCACATTATCGCTGCCGAATAGTTCTGCCAACTGTGAAAGAAGTTTCTCGGCAATGCGCCGGATTAAAACTTGGTTGAGAACTAACGGGTGATTTTTTAGCTGGTTTGGTTTTGGCAACACTGGTTTTGACAGCTGACGTGTGTTTAGTACTTTGTGTCACTGTCAAACAGCTTCAGTTTGGTTTGCAATTTAACCATGGATCGTCTTACAAATGAAAAACGCTTGCAAATTATTGAATTTTACTATCAAAATTCGTGCTCGGTTCGAAATGTTCAAAATGTTGGAAATTGTGTTCAGCGATGAGGCTCATTTTTGGTTGAATGGGTACGTAAATAAGCATAATTGCCGCATTTGGAGTGAAGATCAGCCAGAAGCATTGCAACAGCTACCAATGCATCCCGAAAAAGCCACTGTTTGGTACGGTTTATGGGCCGGCGGCATTATTGGGCCATATTTCTTCAAAGATGATGCGAATCGCAGCGTTACTGTCAATGGTGAACGCTACCGAGCGATGATAACAAACTTTTTTTTGCCCGAAATGGAAGTTCTTGACTTGCATGATATGTGGTTTCAACAAGACGGTGCCACATGCCACACAGCAATTGCGCAAGTGCGAGGCGAGTTTGGTGAACAGTTAATTTCACGTTTCGGGCCGGTCAATTGGCCGCCTAGATCGTGCGATTTGACACCATTAGATTATTTTTTGTGGGGGTATGTCAAGGCTTATGTCTATAGGGACAAGCCCGCTTCGATTGACGCACTGGAAGCCAACATCCATGCATTCATTCGTGAGATACCGGCCGATATGTGTGAAAGAGTATGCCAAAATTGGACTCAGCGGATGGGCTACCTGAGACGCAGCCGCGGTCAACATTTGCATGAAATTATCTTTAAACATTAAATTGCAAGGTTCAAACTATCGATTCAAATAAATATTTCATTCATTTTTTCGAATTTTTTGTGTTTTTTTTTTTAAGTTCTAAACCTCTTAAAAAATCACCCGTTACTAAGACCCAGAACCGATTTTCGAATCTGTCATTGTTCCACATAGAAAACGAAACTGTAAAAAAACAATATAACTTCAGATGCTGCCCTGAAACGGTTCAGCCAAGAACATCGAAAGTTAAAACTAAATAAAAAAAAATAAAAAATATCTTTTATTTTATTTAGTGAGGCCTAACTATAAGATTTTAAATTGTGATCCTTAATTTTAATATTCTTAATTATGATGTTAAATATTAAGAATCTTAATTGTGTTGAATTTGTAATATTAAATAATCATAAAAGTTTAGAAAACAATATTCTTTCATTTTTTATCTGTCATTGCTGCAAATAGTAAACAAAATGATAAAAAAAACTATAACTTCAGTTGCTATCCTGAACCGGTTTCAGCCAAAAACATCGAAAGTTGAGATTGAATTCAAAGAGTTATAATTATAAAAAATTATTTTAAAAAATACTTATATTTTACTTTGTGATGCTTAACTTTAAAATTTTTAATTTTGATTATGAATTTTAAGATTGTTAACTCTGTGATGTTTAGTTGTAAGACTGATGCATTAATAATAAAAATATTTATAAATTTTGTTTTTGTTAATATAAAAAACTGTCATTTTCAATTTTAATTAAATGTGTCGTAAGACATTGCTGGAGAGTTGTGTTTGATAGCACTTCTAATGAGTGTTGATTTGCTTCACTTAAACCCTCGTTGTTGGCTTTATTCAGTAGTAGGTGCTCTTTAAATAAACAAATTTGTATAGTTTAAGCAGTTGATTGGTTGCCCACCTTAGACAAAATTCCCTCCTGCACCAATGCAAACATTACTAAAAATGACTGTGGCGGAAAATGCTCAAATCTTGCATCAAAGATCCGCGCACACTGTTTCCTAAATCATTGAAACTAGAAATAAAATTCGACAAAGCTGATTTTTTTGTGTAAACCTTTATTTTAATGTGTTGAGTTTGTCCTGAAAAGTTTCACCCAAGAAATTTCTTTAAAGGGGGGGGGGGGGGGGTATTAAAAAGGTGCAAACGGGAGTTTACTCTCGTTTTTTTGATTTCTTAAAAACTTTCAACTAAGCAAAGAAAAGTGTCAATACAAAAATTAAAGCTTATGATATGACCAATCGTTTTGGAGATATAGGCTGAATTATGTCACCAAATTTATTAATTTAATAATTTTTTATAGCAGTGGCACGATGGGCATATTTGTCATTTCAGCAAAAGGGGGTGAATTTAAGTATTATAATATTTATTGTCCTAACTTAACTTTTAAAGTCTTGGCATGGCGACAACACTGTCAGAAGCACGGGAAGAGAGTTCCCACTTTAGGGGGTAAAACCTCTAAACTCGGCAAACATTGGGCTATAAGGCGAGAGTGACCGAGTGAGTGAGTGCTATCAGTGAGTGAGTGAATGCTATTAGTGAGTGAATAAGTGCTATCAGTGAGTGAGTGAATGCTATCAGTGAGTGAATGAGTGCTATCAGTGAGTGAGTGAGTGCTATCAGTGATCGAATGAACGAGTAACTACTTAAAATATTGGTTTACTAGATTGCTTGAAACGTGAGCGGTAATCCTAAGATCGCGAATACTGATGCGGTAATTCGCCCCTAGGTGGCGGAATATGACGCGAGAACTCTCGTTGGACTCAACACACTTGAAACCATAGGACCACATTATTGATTTTCATCCCAACCCAAGGCCAGAATGGACGGAAAAATTTGATTGGAAAGGGTATTTCAAGGCTAAGAAAAGTAAGACAAATATTTAAGTCGATAAAATTTAATGACTTGAGTCGATGCAGAATTTGACCATCAGCAAAACCTACTTTGGTTTTCTAAAAAATAATTTTTAAAATGGTGAAGACAGGGGATACGAAAGTTTGTCAAAATAAAATATTTATCCTGGCATTAGATAAGCATATGACACACGTTAAAAGTTTGTTTTTTTTTTTGCCCAATCTTATGAAATCAAAATGAACCCGATACAACCACCCTTAAATATTTTACAACTCGTTTTATAAAAATGACAAATCAGTGACAAGTAAAACATTACGAAATTCCAACGGTACAATGATGAAACTTGGTCCACATGTTTTATTTGTCATAAGAAACAAGAATTAAATGAGTATACACATATATTTACAGAAAAAGGGTGCATTTCTCAATGAAAGGGAATATTTTGAAACTACCAAAATGAAACCCCTTCAGAAACTAGAACGTTGATGAAAGTTCAACAAAATTTGTAACGATTTCAGAAAAAAACTATTTCTTAATTAAGTTTAACCTTTCCAATATATTGTAACGACTCTCACATTTGTACTGCATATAACGACTCTCAAATGAACTATAACATCTCTCGAATAAAAGAAGCACCGAATTCCGGGTTATACATGACACAAACCAACCTACGAAGAGCTTTGGTGAACTTTAGAACTTCCAATACTAAACGTCAGAATGAAAGCTTTGGAAAGTAAAAATTATAGGAAATTTCCCCTATGGAAAGGTCTAGAAGCAGATACTAGAACCTTCAAGCTATTTCGGAAATTTGTGTGATGGGTATAAAAGGACAAGTTTGAAAGACAGACGGTAAAAAATATAATCCCAAATTTGCATAAAAAATGCATGTTTTGTATATCTTTGGATTCGAATATCTATAAAACGTGACATGCTAGAGCAATTTGAAGACCAGATTCAAACTCAGCGCACCAAAGACCATAAGAAAAGTATATCTTGGCTCATGTCATAACAGAAATTTAATACTCTCACATTTTCATAATAAAAAGAAATTAATTGTTCCTTTGTTTGTTTCTTTTTACAAAATGCTTTATTTATTCTTCTAACAATTATAATGCAGAGAGTACTGCACCTTTTCACTTGACTTTCGCTTTATAAGTGAGTCTTTATTATTTGTTTTGAAATCATTATAGAAAGAGCTATTTCATTGGGCGATAGAACGAGCGATGACATTAGTCGAATACTTTGACAGTTCGAGACGATTGTCCAAAGTAATATAACATTCAGCTGTTACATGTGTCGATTTCATATTGTATTATATATTATGGTATTACAACTCGGCCGATCTGACACCAAAATCGACCCAGTTCCCTGTTAATTACGAAGGTGGAGCTCCAGCTCATCTTCGATTCATTAAAGAAGAAGAAGTCAGCAGGAGTCGATGGCATATCCAACGTTGTACTTCGACATTTACCCCAAGAAGCAGTAGACATTTATACCACTCTGTTTAACAACGCTCTGAATAATGCATATTATTCAGTGCGTTGGAAGACAGCTGTGGTGCATCCTCTCCCGAAAAAGGGAAAGGACAACTCCAATCCGGCGAATCTCCGGTCGATAAGTCTTCTTCCGAGTATCAGCAAGGTATTCGAAAAAGTTATCAATAGAGCTCTGTCTAAGTGGGCAGAGGACAATAATATCATACCGGACAATCAGTTCGGTTTTATGGCGGGACATGACACCATTCATGCCGCGTCGAAACTCGTTTCTGATGTCCAATGGAACAAATCTAAGAAGCAGTGTACGGGTTGATTTGGAGAAGGCCTTCGACACCGTATGGTTAGAGGGTCTTTATCTAAAGCTGACCAGACTTGACATTAATAAACCACTATTATATATGCTTAATGATATGCTCAATGGCAGAAAGTTTGTTGTCAAAAGTGGCAATGTAACTTCTGCCACAACCTTTAATATTAAAAATGGTCTTCAGCAGGGAGCAGTCAACTCACCGATTCTATTCAGCATTTACACCAGCGATCTGATAAGTAGTCTAACTCAGGCAATTGCGTATGCTGACGATCTAATTGCGTACAGAACAGCTCCAAAAGTCGAGGTCATCAGGATTCTTTTGCACCGTGACTTCGAGAAGATTCAGCAATATTGCGATGACTGGAAGTTGAAAATCAACTTTCAGAAATCAGAAACTATCTTGTTTAGTACCCCGTTGCGTGGAAACACAAAGGATACGAGAAAGAACTGGCGCAAGCTGGTGATCGTAGGGCCAAATGGACATCCACTGGCGAGTAAAAGTGTAGTAAAGTACCTTGGCATCTGGATGGATCAGTATTTGTATTTCGACAGACATATAAATGCTGCTCTGGCCAGGGCTAGGGGAGCTTTTGCCCTGACGAAACGGTTGTTTTATTGCAGCCGGCTTGACAGCAGGGTGAAGGTGATTTGCTACATGGCCCTTATCCGGCCGATGATTGCCTATGGATGCCCGGTTTGGTTCAACGTTGCCCCATCTCAAATGGAAAAGATTCGGGTGTTTGAGAGGCAATGTCTACGACGCTGCCTTGGATTGCACAGAACACCAGAGTCGGAGTACAAACACTACTATCCAATCTGGCTCTATACAACAGGGCCAACATAAACAGGATAGATAATTTCTTGCTGAAGCTTATTCGAGGTCACATTGCAAGAGCGATGTCCTCGTCTAACAGCTTAATTTTCGGGGCTTATTACCCGAAATACGAATACTACGGGAGTGTGCGTCTAAGTGGCTTTATTCCGCCCGATGCATTCCTTCATCTAGACAGTCGAGGGCTGATCCAGGATAGAGCGGCGGTTCCGCTAATCTACCACGTCGGCCGTAGAACTGTAGATCGGCGGCTCCTTTACAGTCGAGACGTCCTCGCACAAGACGGAGCTGAGCACCTTCGGTTCAGTAGGACTGTGTCCGAACGGTGCCGAAGAGAACCAGTTCTGGTGGTTGAAAAACGAAGATAAAGTTCCTTCAGAAATTTAATAGTTGACCTTGCTATTTTCCTTTGTTTGGCCGAGTTGCATAGGTTTAGGTAGCTAGTTTTAAGTAGGGACAGCCAGGGTGGCACCAAAAAAAAAATATAAAACATTCAAAAACACAAACAAATTATAAAATCTACAAAAATACAAAAAAATTATAAAACCGAAAAATGCTTGTTGTCGCTGTTCTAGTTTGTAAGTAGCTTAATTAGTTGTAAATAGTTTTAAGTAGCTTTAAGTAGTTTTAATTAGTTTTAATTAGCTTTAATTTAGTTTTATGTAGTTTGTAAGTTTTATATGAAACCAAAAAAAAAAATAAAGACAATGATACCGAGTTTTTTGTAAATTCTTCTCGGTAAAAAATAAAACCGACCTGCATTTAGTATTAAGATGGTTCTTAGGCCGAAAGGCATTAGCATTAAGTAATTATAGTTTAACTTAGAGCGCCCGACTGGGGCCAATAAGTTAGTTTTAAGATATTGATAAGTAGGCTAGTTTTTATGAATTTTTGTCTAGCTTTAAGAAAGTTTTAAGAAAATTGAAAAATAAAAATTAATAAAAAAAAAAAAAAAAAGTGTGTAGGACTGTCATGCCAAAGGTCTGGTTCATAATTTTGTTTTTCGTCTCCGGTTGTGTGATATATGTAATGAAATAAATAAATAAATTAATAAAATATTGAAAATCAACGTTATTTTGTTTTATTTAATTTATTATAAACTTTAAGTTTTAAATACACAACGATTTTATTTTAATATGCTACGCGTTTCGGAATCAAGTTCCATCATCGGGCTTTTGTGACTGAATGGGTTCGTACTTTGGTGTTGGAAGTTTTAGTACATTTAGAATATTATTTGCGCTGGTCTTTTCTTGCGTTGTAATAATTGTCTCTTTTGTTTTAATATGATTTGTTGTTGTCCTGATGCGGCTATTATTATTGTTGATTAGATTGTGTTGTTTTCTCATTGTAATTTGACATTTTTAATGCTGTGTCATATAGTGGGTTGTGTTTAAATATTAGTTTGTCATTAAGTAAGTTGTCTTCCTCTAGTTTATGTGATTTATATATTTCATATTCTTCGAGGGCGTCGAGGAGTTTTCCTTTCTTGCATCGGTGAAGGGGTATGAGGTTCGTTTCAAAGTCGGTATATGTGTGGTTTGTCGTCATTAAGTGTGTAGCGTAGTTGGATTTAGTGTTTGTTTTTGGTTTATGTTCGTTAAATCTGTCTAAAAAAGTTCTTCCAGTTTGTCCTATGTAGTATTTTTCACAATCGTTGCATTTTAGTTTGTAGACACCTGTGTTTGTTTTGATATCGTTTTTAGTTTTTGGTTTAAGTAGTTTTGTTATGTGGTTATTTGTTTTAAATGAGATGTTTATGTTTTGTTTCTTAAATGAGTTTCTTAATATTTGTGGTAATAAATTCGTGTATTCTAGTGAAATGTATTTCGGTGCATCTATAGTGTTATTGTCGTGTGAAATGTCAGTTTTTTTCATCTTTTCTTTCTTTTTGTTGATTAATTTATCTATCATTTCTATTTTGTATCCGTTTGATTTTGCTATGTGTTTTATTGTGTTAATTTCATCTAAGTAATCTGTGTTTTTCATTGGGATTTTTAATAATCGATTAATTAATGCATTATATGCTGCCATTTTCTGTGATTTTGGGTGGTGCGAATCATTGTGGATAGTAATGTCGGTGGTAGTGGGCTTTCTGTAGACTTTGTATTCGAGTATGTTGTTGTTCTTTTTTATGTTGAGGTCCAAAAAGTTTATTTCGTTGTTGTTTTCTATTTCTTCTGTGAATTGTATTTTTTTATTTATGGTGTTTATGTATTTCTTAAGTACGTTTATTTGTCTTGTTGTACCGTCAAAGATTATGAAGGTGTCATCGACGTATCTGGAGTATGTGATGATTTTAGTAGATAGTGTGTTTTTGTTTGATAAAATATATGTGTTTTCAAAATAATTTAAATAAAATTCTGCTATTAAACCACTCAGAGGCGAGCCCATGGCCAGGCCTTCATCTTGTGTGTAATATTTGTTATTAAATGTAAAGTAATTTTGTTGCAGTACTATTTGAAGTAATGAAATGAGTTCATTTATTTGATTAGTATTGATTGTTGCTGTGGACTCGAGGTTGTTTTTTATTAGTGATATTGTTTCAGGTATAGGTATATTGGTGTACATGTTTGTGACGTCGAACGAGATCATTTTGTAGCTGGGTAAAACATTTATGTTTTTTAATTTGTCTATTAGTTGGTCGAAGTTGTTAATACTGTGATTATTCTGTAAGATGGTGTTAGTTTTGATGAGTTTTTGTAATGTTTTTGCAACTTTGTAACTTGGTGCTGTTTTGTAATTTATTAATGGTCTAATGGGTGTACTTTCTTTGTGAATTTTTGGTAAACCTGTAAATTGTGGAGCGGTGGCGTTTGTTTGTTTTAATTTAAGTTTAGTTAAGTTTGTGAATAGATTGTTACTTTTGTTTATTGCACTATTGATGTCCTTTGTGTACATTTTCGTAGGGTCTTTAATTAGTTCTTTTATATTGTTTTCACGTAAGAATGTGTGAGTTTTATCGATGAACTCATTTCATTACTTCAAATAGTACTGCAACAAAATTACTTTACATTTAATAACAAATATTACACACAAGATGAAGGCCTGGCCATGGGCTCGCCTCTGAGTGGTTTAATAGCAGAATTTTATTTAAATTATTTTGAAAACACATATATTTTATCAAACAAAAACACACTATCTACTAAAATCATCACATACTCCAGATACGTCGATGACACCTTCATAATCTTTGACGGTACAACAAGACAAATAAACGTACTTAAGAAATACATAAACACCATAAATAAAAAAATACAATTCACAGAAGAAATAGAAAACAACAACGAAATAAACTTTTTGGACCTCAACATAAAAAAGAACAACAACATACTCGAATACAAAGTCTACAGAAAGCCCACTACCACCGACATTACTATCCACAATGATTCGCACCACCCAAAATCACAGAAAATGGCAGCATATAATGCATTAATTAATCGATTATTAAAAATCCCAATGAAAAACACAGATTACTTAGATGAAATTAACACAATAAAACACATAGCAAAATCAAGCGGATACAAAATAGAAATGATAGATAAATTAATCAACAAAAAGAAAGAAAAGATGAAAAAAACTGACATTTCACACGACAATAACACTATAGATGCACCGAAATACATTTCACTAGAATACACGAATTTATTACCACAAATATTAAGAAACTCATTTAAGAAACAAAACATAAACATCTCATTTAAAACAAATAACCACATAACAAAACTACTTAAACCAAAAACTAAAAACGATATCAAAACAAACACAGGTGTCTACAAACTAAAATGCAACGATTGTGAAAAATACTACATAGGACAAACTGGAAGAACTTTTTTAGACAGATTTAACGAACATAAACCAAAAACAAACACTAAATCCAACTACGCTACACACTTAATGACGACAAACCACACATATACCGACTTTGAAACGAACCTCATACCCCTTCACCGATGCAAGAAAGGAAAACTCCTCGACGCCCTCGAAGAATATGAAATATATAAATCACATAAACTAGAGGAAGACAACTTACTTAATGACAAACTAATATTTAAACACAACCCACTATATGACACAGCATTAAAAATGTCAAATTACAATGAGAAAACAACACAATCTAATCAACAATAATAATAGCCGCATCAGGACAACAACAAATCATATTAAAACAAAAGAGACAATTATTACAACGCAAGAAAAGACCAGCGCAAATAATATTCTAAATGTACTAAAACTTCCAACACCAAAGTACGAACCCATTCAGTCACAAAAGCCCGATGATGGAACTTGATTCCGAAACGCGTAGCATATTAAAATAAAATCGTTGTGTATTTAAAACTTAAAGTTTATAATAAATTAAATAAAACAAAATAACGTTGATTTTCAATATTTTATTAATTTATTTATTTATTTCATTACAAAGGTCTGGGTTCGATTCTCAGCCACTGCCACCTAAAAACAAAAATGTTTTTTTCCGAGGTTCTGCCTCTTGCGAGGAACTGACAAATACTCTTTTGTCTAGCTTTAAGTTAGTTTTAAGAAAATTGAAAAATGAAAATGAATTAAAAAAAAAAAAAACACCAAAATCGACCTAGATCAAATTGACTTATTTATTCTTATGACTACTGAGATTCTAGCAAGTGTCAAGTTCCGCCGGATCATTCAGTGCACTATCATCTGTTATCCATTTTCTCATACGCGAAGCTTCAACAACACCATCGTAGGGTATTTGGGTAATCTGGCATTTTTCTATATCCCTAATTACATATCGGTTATGTGGCAGAACCTTATGGACAAGATACGGACCGCGGTATTTCGGTTTAAATTTGTTATTGGTACCGACAACCGTGTCTACATTGCGTATTACAACAAAATCGCCTTCGGAGTAGTACGTTTTCGCAGGTTTACTTCGTGCTAGAAAGTAATTCAAATTATACTCTTGTGATTTAATAATAGCATCCGAGGCAGATGCTCTCATCCCTTCAAAGTTACGTTCTGAAGTCGCACCTTGTTTTTCTTCAGGATATTCCGTCAACTCATCAACTAATTTACCTCTTTGCTCTACACCGAATAGCAATTTACTTGGCGTCTGTTTTGTAGTGGAAAGAACGGTGTTATTTAAACTATATTCAACACGGCCCAACATAACAGACCAGTTAGCGTGGCTTACAGGCTCACTTATTTTACTAAGCATTGACTTAATGACTCTTTTTACGCGTTCCACTTGCCCGTTTGCTTGTGGAGACGCAACAGCTACCTTAATATGAGCTATTTTATGCTCCAACAGGTAAGCATCAAATTCAAGGGATGTGAAACAGAGCTCTCGATTTTAGCCGTGTATTTAATTACACGTGTATTCGTGTCACGTGTTTACGTGTATTAAAAAACTATTTACACGTGTACACATGTATCATTTAAATACACGTGTAAATAAAAATACACGTGTATTTAAAAAATGGTGCTTCTTATTGCTATTTGAACGTGGTACCATGCTTTTTATGATTAAGTTAAATTGATAGATGATTGATTTAAATTGCTTTTAAAATAGAATTTACTTGGAGTCTTAGAAAATGTATTTCATACAAATGTAAGTAGTACTTAGATATATGTATGTAGTTGTAAAATTAACTCGGTACTAGAGTTCAAAAACATACTGCCCAGTGATCAATTCTCTTGAATACCTAATAGTAAATACATGTGTGCAACAAAAAAAAAATTGAAAACAGTTATCTTTTATATGTACAAAGATAACAAACTATTAAAATATAAAAACAAGCAATGATGTTTTTTTTGAAAGACACAATTTGGGAAATAAACTTCAAATGGAAGTTGTAGATTTGAAAAAAAAAACAAAATTTTAATCTATTTCAAAGGTATCACCTAGGGGGATGTATTTAATTTTGTTCTAGTTACATTTAAGGAAAAGTTTGGTATTTCGAGTATTTATTTATACCAAATATTTATATCCCTAATCTCGAAAATATAATATACCCATTTTAGAAATATGGAATCTTTTAATAAAAATTGATTCTTTGTTTACAATTTTCTTGTCAATGTTTTATATAAGTTATATTTTAAAAGTGCTTCTGCATACAAGTTCCGATCAAAATTGTCACAGCTGAATTCAAGATACTTGAAAAGCTTATCTTTAAAGGATATATGGTAAGTAGGTACCGTTTTTTTTTAGTTTTAATAAATCATAATTCCCTCTTTTGGGAACTACCTGAAAACCTTGAGCTGGTTGTAGTAGGTGGTGGCAAGCTGACAGACAGACGGAAGTGCCATCAGTATTTTCGTTTGACTAAGACCTCGATTTTTTTTCATAATCCCTATACTTGCTCCATATCAAAAGGGATGTTCAGTTGGATCAACATACATGACAACATCTCTTCATTTGGAAACGGAACATGTTTCAAAATATTTTAAAAAAACATAGAACATGGTGCGTCATGCGGTTGTTTTTTGTGTTCAAATGATCAAGCAACAAGCATGTTGTCAAGAACGATCATGTAAACACATAAATGAATGTTTTTTTAATGATTCCTTGTTGCCAATGCCTATACTGCTATTCCTTGTTAAGTTTTGCCACTCGTTTTTCATACTCAAGGGCGTACGCAAGGAGGGGGTGCTTGTCTCAATGAACAAGATATATTTCATACAGTTTTTTGTTTGTGAATAACAAATCCTACAATATTAGAAGTATCCGAGATGTTGAAAATTTTCTATAACAAGTGTCTTTCCAAAAAAAAAAAAGAAATTATTTAAAAAACTCGTATTGAAATACTTTTTCTCAAAAATAGAAATAGCAAAGAAAAACAATTTCTATCCTTATTTTAAGAATTTGGGTAGATGCCACGTCCCTTAGCGGAGTAGATGCCACGCCCCTTAGCGGAAAATTCAGAATTTTAACTTGTATCCTTGCATGCCCTTCAAACCCGTTATACCAATTTTCATCACTCTACAATAACCGCAAGCGCTCCATATAATTAATATGAATTTTTGAGAAAGTATAAAATAACAGATTGTTCTTTTTTTCTTTGTGTGCGCCACAAGACCTACCGTTGTGCAAAATTTCAATGTTCTACGGTATCCGGAAGTACTCCATAATTTTGATGATCTGTCAGTGAGTGAGCCAGTCAGTTATGATTTTAGCAAAGAAATATATTTCAGTAATTACTAATTCTAAAGAGTTGAAATTTTTTAAGCTCCTGTGTTTGGTCAAATCAGAGACTTCAAATTCTACGAATTTGAAGTCTCTGATTTTATTGGCACTGAAGTTAGAGGAAGTGCATAGCTGCAAAATTGGTTCGGCACTTCCATGCATTTTGATTCTTGGCTTAATGATTATTTTAATAATAAAATCTCAAATCGTCCCTCCTTTCATCATCCATGGATCATTTAATACCATTAAAAATGGTTTGCAATTAATTACACGTGTAAAACTAAATACACGTGTGATAATAAATACACGTGTAAATAGTTACAAATACACGTGTTTCTACCCGTGTATTTAAATTACACGTGTTACACGTGTACACGTGTAATAGGGGGCTCTAATGCGAAACACGAACCTCGGTCGGTTATGACACGTCTTGGACGGCTATAATAGCTAAAGTATGTGTCCAGGCAAACTTTTACCTCTCGTACTCGTAAAATTAACTGCGTACAAACGCACATACTTCGTAAAGGCTTCGAATTTATAGACGGTAGAAGACCAAAATGGTCCAAGTGTATGGTATCGAATGGGACCGGTTCCTTAGGGATACTATACACATTATGATCGTTTATACGAGCAGTGGCTCAACACATTATGCAGCGAATACAGTTTTGTAAAGAGTTTTTCAATAGGGACGCTACAAAAGTTGAGCGACAGGGACAGCAAACGACACCATATTTCTTGCCGCTCTTTTGACATTTCTCTTCAGTAAGGTTTACCATTTCATGGTGGAAAGATAAACGAGCCAACAACGAGTAAAAATTATTAGAATTTATTACCGAAATTCGGAGTCAGTGGCCTCAACGTTAAGAGCGCTACGTCCAATTTATGGTCGTCATAATCGTCCTAGCAGTTCAACAATTGAGCGTCTAGTGGAAAAATTTGAATCCACAGGCACAGTACAAAATGTTCCCGTGCCAATGAGACAAAGAAGTGTCCGAGTGTCGAAGTATTGCTGCCGCTGAGGCTTCTGTTGCAGAAAACCCAAATGTGTCATTCACAAGTCGTTCTCAAGCGTTTTGCATCTCTGTGACGTCGTTGTGGCGAATTCTGCAAAAAGATCTTGGCCTACATCCTTACCAGATTAAATTGACGCAAGAACTGAAGCCGCTTGATTTCCGTGGATTTTCATCGAAAAATCATCTTCAGCGATGAGGCTCATTTCTGGCTGAATGGCTTCGTCAATAAACAAAAGGCAGCAATCCACACGTACTCCATGAGTCATCATTGCATACCGAAAGAATTACAGTTTGGTGTGGTTCTTCTTCCGTGATGATCAAGACCGGCACGGTACTGTGAATGGGGATCGCTGCCGTTCAATGATAACCGAATATTTTTGGCCCCAATTGGATGATATGTACTTGGAGGACATGTGGTTCCAACAGGACGGCACCACAAGCCACACAGCGAATGTCACAATCAATTTATTGGAAACCAAGTTTGGAGAACGTGTTATCTCACGAAATGGTCCAGTCGCTTGGCCGCTTCGGTCGTGCGATTTGACGCCGTTAGACTATTTCCTGTGGGGCTACGTCAAGTCTATGATCTATGCCAACAAGCCAGCGACGATTGATGAACTTCGTACGAATATCGAACGTGAAATTGCAGCAGTATCAGCCGATTTATGCTTGAAAACCGTCGAAAATTGGGTTCAGCGTGTGGACTTCTGCAAGCGTGCCCGTGGTAGCCATGCAAAAGAAATCGACTTCCATACATAATGGCATCAAACGTACTTTCACAGGAATAAAGAATTTCATTAATATCCAAAACCGTTTTTGTTTTATTTAAAAAAAAAACTTTTGTAGTTCAGGGCTAACGGGGTGCCTATCATATTTGTTGATTTTACATACCTCGCAAGTGGTGGTATATTTCTTAATAAGACTGTACATCTTGGGGAAATAATGCCTTTCTAAGAGTTGTTCTTGATTCTAAGATATTATCAAAACCCAAAAGGAAAACTGAACTTCTCACCTATTTTATGTTTCCGATGGGATTAAATCTTTTCAAGCACTACATCACTACACAACGCACTGCACCTTTTTATTCTTTTTATTTGATTTCTTTCTTAAACTTATAATTAATTTCTCGTAATTAATCTTTTTTTTTTTCAAAAATATTACAATCAAGAAATTTTTCAACACTTAAAAAAAAATTTTCTTTAAAGAATTATAATGAAGAAATTTTTCAACACTTAAAAATTCTTTTTTCTTTTAGAATTATAATCAAGAAATTTTTTCAACACAATTAATCTTTATTTTTTCATGAAATTTTTCAACACTAAAAAAATTTTTTTTTTTAATTATAATCAAGATTTTTTTTCAACACAATTAATTTTCCTTTTTTTATATTAGTCACTACTATTAGTAATTTATTCAAAAACATTTTTATTAAAAAGACTTTTTTTACTTCTTTTTTAATATAACTTTCTTATAATCATCACTATTCTATGTATAGATATTTTTATAATTTTTTCTTAAGGAAGTTACTATAATTAGTTTCTCTTTTTATTTTCACAGGTGTATTTTTATTACAAGTTGGTTCACTTTTTGTATGTAGGAATCTTGTACTATTGGTTAGTTTTTCTCTATTCAACCACTTTTTACTTCCCACTTCAATATTCTTTATTAAACTTGTTAATTTTTTTGCTTATTTTCGGAACTCACATCAAAAACATTTTTCAGTTAAGGTAGATACGCCTAGTATCTAAAAAAAAAAACTAACGAGGGTTATAATTCTTATTCACTATAAGAGACAGGCTCTGGAAGTGTCGTCTTTGTCCCTTTTAGTCGCAAGCGTTTATACTTGCAAGCGACCTACTCGTGGCACGAACTACTTCACCATCGAATTCTTTAATCGACGGTGACTTCATGTTCCCATAGGTGTGAAGTATTTGTTGCTGCAGAGTTAATAGGATAACTGTGTTCCCATGGGTACAGTGCCTCGCACTCAAAAGAGTGTACTTACTTCCTGTCCTATATGAAAGGACACAACAGTCCGCACGGGTGAAAGGATTCGATGTTTTGAACCTCCCTGTTCGGGCGCCAGCTAAGGATTCTAAGGAGAAATCCTAAAAAAAAAACTGTTCGACTTACTAAGAGAAAAAAATATATAATTCTTTTTGAATTAATAAATCTTTATTTAAATCAACCGCACGCGATGGTCTAATAAGCGCATGTCCGAGGCATCATAACTTAAATGTAAATAAATTATCGTAGAATACTTTATCATTGATATTTAAAGGCATTTTGCTTTAAAAAATGCAAATTAATTGAATATAAATATATTGTTATGCCTAAGCAGAACTTTTGAACTTTTGAGAAACTTTTAACCGACAAAAATTAAATAAAAACACCACCGTACTTTAATTATAATAAAAAAAGTTTATTTCCACGTTTCAGTTAGAGTTGTACTTTTAAACTGAACTTAATGTTATTCCCTATGTTATTCCCTACCTATTGCTGCGATTGCCGTGTTGCTTAGTCACTCTGCTTACTCATCAAAAATGTATATTCGTTGCAATCGCACAGGAAACATAATGCATGCACGTTTCTCGACACAGCAGTTTTGGTTGTTTCAATTTTCTGTGGGAATTTGTTGGATATACGATACCTAGAAATTCCAGAGTTCAATTTGCACAGCAACAACCATAACAATATATTTCAATTCAGTGATTTTGTTGAGTCATCTGTAAAATGAGAAATTCTTTTACAGAGTCGAACTGGTTACTGTTGGTGTTAGTAAGGCGCTTAAATCCGTTTAGCGGCCGTAGTGCAGAGTTATTTTTAACGCTTTAAATAAAATATTGTTAAAGGGCTTACTGCTGCTACCCCTATCTATTATGTTAGTTTTGTATCTTCGTCAGGTAGTGTTTGTCAGTTTAAAAAATACGCTACGATACAAAAAATCACTTTACATTATTTTATGCAGTAGAATATGAGACAAAACTTACCAGTGAAATAAAAAATGTATACACAGTATTTCAGGAGTTTTTACAAGATTTAATACAGCGCCACATGTTCTTTTGTATTTTTTTTAAATAAAGCATTGCAAAGTATTCACTATATTGATATTAATTTCACTTTATTTTGTGTCAGTGCATTTATGTTTGTGTAACTCACACTATTTTGATAAATATCGGGTTGTTCAATAAGAGCGCTACAGAAGTTTTTTTTAAATAAAACAAAAACGGTTTTGGATATCAATTAAATTCTTCATTCCTGTGAAAGTACGTTTGATGCCATTATGTATGGAACTCGATTTTTTTTGCATGGCCACCACGGGTACGCTTGCAGAAGTCCAGACGCTGAACCCAATTTTCGACGGTTTTCAAGCATAAATCGGCCGATACTGCTGCAATTTCACGTTCGATATTCGTACGAAGTTCATCAATCGTCGCTGGCTTGTTGGCATAGACCATAGACTTGACGTAGCTCCACAGGAAATAGTCTAACGACGTCAAATCGCACGACCGAAGCGACCAAGCGACTGGACCATTTCGTGAGATAACACGTTCTCCAAACTTGGTTTCCAATAAATTGATTGTGACATTCGCTGTGTGGCTTGTGGCGCCGTCCTGTTGGAACCACATGTCCTCCAAGTCCATATCATCCAATTGGGGCCAAAAATATTCGGTTATCATTGAACGGTAGCGATCCCCATTCACAGTACCGTGCCGGTCTTGATCATCACGGAAGAAGAACCACACCAAACTGTAATTCTTTCGGTATGCAATGATGACTCATGGAGTACGTGTGGATTGCTACCTGACCAATACCGCATATTTTGTTTATTGACGAAGCCATTCAGCCAGAAATGAGCCTCATTGCTGAAGATGATTTTTCGATGAAAATCCGAATCATTTTCAAGTTGTTGCTCAGCCATATTCACGAACATACGACACTTTTGGTGGTCAAGCGGCTTCAGTTCTTGCGTCAATTTAATCTTGTAAGGATGTAGGCCAAGATCTTTTCGCAAAATTCGCCACAACGACGTCACAGAGATGCCCAACGATTGAGAACGACGTGTGAGAGACACATTTGGATTTTCTGCAACTGAAGCCTCAGCGGCAGCAATATTCTCGACACTTCTTTGTCTCACTGGCACGGGAACATTTTGTACTGTGCCTGTGGATTCAAATTTTTCCATTAGACGCTCAATTGTTGATCTGCTAGGACGATTATGACGACCATAAATTGGACGTAGCGCTCTTAACGTTGAGGCCTTACTGAAGAGAAATGTCAAAAGAGCGGCAAGAAATATGGCGTCGTTTGCTGTCCCTGTTGCTCTACTTTTGTAGCGCCAATGTTGAAAAACCCTTTAGAAGTCATCTTGAAGTATTCGAGCCCCAGTCGATTGTGAAATTTTGTTCTGGGTTGCTAAATACTGCCGAGATTTAGTTGCTTAGTAAGGTGCGGATGAAGTTCCGTAAGTTACTGTTTTTAGCTTATTGTATATAATCTCTTCTGATGATGGCCGTCTCCACGATGAGTTTATATCCTTGATCTTCTTGGTCAACCAGGATTTGCCGATACATCTTCTCGACATCTGCTGTAAATAATACTTGTGCATGCGAAAATGAAGTAGTATTGACAAAAGTTTTGAACTGTAGGACCGGTGTGCAGGATGCCATTGAGTGATAGACCAGATGAAGTTTTGGCGGAAGCCTCAAAGACCACCCGTAGTTTTGTTGTACTGCTATCAGGCTTCAAAACGCAATGATGAGGAATGAAAAAGTGTAGTCCTCGAATGCTGTCCGGTTTGATTTCTTCCATGTGTCTTAGAGATTCATATTCGTCCATGAACTTGACATAATCTTCTCTTAATTTAGGATTTTTGTTGAGTCGTCTTTCTAAGGATATGAAACGATTCAACGCGGTTTGCTTTGAGTCACGTAAGGCTACGCCATTTTCTCGAAACGGTAACCTAACGATGAGACGTCCGGTTTCTGATCTAGACGAATATTTTGGAGTGAAATGTGACCCACAATATATTTCTAACGATGTCATCTGCTTAGGTGTATTTTCGAAGTCATCAAGTCTCCAAATCGCTCAATTAGTTCGTTAGTTGATTTCACAGAATATACCACACGTGGCTGTGTTGTTTGCTGTGTCCTCAACCTTTCCAGCTACTACCCAACCAAATACGGTGTTTTGTAAAATTGGCATCTTTGCACCAATTTATATTTGGACGAATAAAATGATGGTAGAACTCTGCTCCCAACAGGACATCAACCTTGTCGGTTTGGTGGAAATTGGGGTCTGTTAAGTTGATATTTTCAGGTATAGCCCAGGTGGAGGTGTCCAGGTTCTGTGTGGGTTGAGGTGATACGATGTTTGGTAATATAAGCTTCTAGTCTGCAAACGAAACCACCCATTGTTGATTGAAGTTTGATATTCCTTCAATGCATAGAGATGATGGTGTTGGCGATATCGATAAACGTTTAATAAGCCTCTCGATTAAAAGGTTTATCTGAGAACCGGAATCTAAGATGGCTCTAACTTCACATGTTTGTCCGTTATTTGCTGTGATAAGAACCTTTGCGGTGGCCAAGAGAACATAGCCTTGTTTGTTGTTTAGTTGTTGGATGGTGGCTACAGTAAGCGGTGATGAGTCTCCCCGTTCTGCTGCCATTGATTTGGTGAATGTAGCAGCTGCTACGATGATTGTGGATTGATTTGGTTTCTTTTGGTCTGGATTTGAAGAACTTGTCCTTTCTAAATGCAATAAGGTATTGTGTTTACCTGAGCATTTAGTGCAGCACCGTGATGAGCATGATTTTGCGGTATGATCACCCTTGAAGCAGTTCACGCATAGGTGTCGTCTTTGAATCCACTTCAGTCTTTCAGCCGCTGACATCTTGAGAAATTTTCCACAGTAGTAGGTAGGATGATTCTTTATCCCACATACCTTACGGTTTTCAATGTTGGAGGTAGCTATTGTCGTCACCACCTTGGCCTTGTCCTTTCCATTAACAGCTTTTAGTGATTCAAATCGATTTTTCAAAAACTTTAGGAATTGGTCCATCGTTTGAAGGGCTCTTGGGTTTTCAAGCGATTGCTCACGTGGCTTTGTCGATCCAACTTTTTTATTAATAGATGGGTTAGCAAAGGGGCCCACGATGCTGTCTCGATGCCAAGAGTTTTAAGTGCTGCAAGGCATTCATGGATTACATCATGGAATTCTCTAATGGCCTTAATTTCTGGATTGACGTTCGCCAACCCAATAATCCTTGGTGCTGATGTTTGAGCTCTTTTGTTGCTGAAACGATCCTGAAGGATGTTGCAAGCAATGCTATAGTTATCTTCAGTCAGCTCGAGGTGCCTCATCAATCGCTCTGCATCATCGGACACGTTTGTTTTCAAATACCACATTTTTTGGATGGGTGGTAATGGCTGATGGTGAATCATCTTTGTGAAGATGTCTGAAAATGTTTGCCATTTCAGAAAATCACCGTCGAATTTTGGAATTGACAACTTGGGTAACTGAATCGGTGGGCGGTCAACTGCCTGTCTTGATGGCTCGATTTTTTGATTGCTTGATGATGCTGATGATGCCTTGCTGAGAGAAGCTTGATTTTGTAGAACTGATGCCTCCAATTCTGTATATAGCTCCATAGCTTCTGGGTTTTCAGAGCTGTCCCAAATTGAGTAGTGGATTTCCTCAACCTGATTCCAAAGTCTGTTCATAGATTCCAGACATTGAGTAGGCGCTTCTTCTTTGACCTTTCCGTTGATGAGTCGGGGTAGGGAGTTCATGAGTGCCTTTTGCCTGCTCATCAGTATATTGATTGATGAATTGTGATCTTGTTCTCTTAAAGCAAGATCTTTATTTTATGTTGATGCGTCTTTAGGTTCAGTTTTTTCTTCTGCTGTTCCTTTTGGCACGACGCTATGTTTGGTGTTTTTACTGGCTTCTACTTCTATTTGCGCCAGTGAGTCACTAAAGATTGTTTGTACTTTACATATAAAGTCTTAATTTGTTCGAAATACTTTGATGTTAAGTACTGGTGATCTAGTGATATATCTGGTATGACTCGAATTCTGCCATCTGTAACTTCGAATTCTTCTCGTACGACATTAAGACGATTGAGTCTCGATGCAAAGTACTCTCTTGTACTTTTGTGGGTGGCAGAATCATTCTTAAAGTTTTGGATGATTGATTGGATTTCGTCGACTACTCCGCGTTGAGTAGCACTCAAATTATCCATAGATAATGGAGAACAGAATTTTTGATCTTACTGTACAAACAATAAGAGATGTGATCATACTGTGCAAATCAATAAGATATATGAATATGTAAATATTGGCTTCTTACTGTACAAAACAATAAGAAATGATTTATACAAAATGCAGGCACTTGAAACCTGATCTTGTGGGAATAAAATCGGTCGAAATAAAGAACGAAACGATTGTAATTTAAATGATATTTATTGTTGAGCCAAATGCCTCTTTTATACTTAATACTAAATGCTTACAAAGGTATTTAATAATAAAATAAAATTAAAGATGAATATGGGTCGATGTGGTGTTCGATCGTTGCACTGAAGTTACAACTATGTATTTGGCCAGCACCACGGTTGCCACTTGCAAAAAAAAATGTCCTACCAAATTTCCCGCAAAAACAAACCAAAACAAAGAAAGACCTAGCAAATCAAATTGGATTTTAAAATAGGCTGAAAATTCAATTTTTTTTCATAAAAAAACAATTTGCCAAATTTTTACATGCAGTTTTACTACTTGAACAACTCACAGAATTGTAAAAGTATAGCCTTATTTTTAGGCATTTAAAAAATATAAAATAAAAATTTGTCAGAAACCGCAGAAAAGTGAATATGATAAGGTGATTTTAGTACGATGTACACTTTGGCGCACAGACGCAAGTTATATATCTGAATACTTTATTGGTAGTTCCATGTTAACATTTAATTTTAAATATTTGAAATTATAACTATTTATTGCAAGAACCATACGAGTCAAAACCCAAGTTTGGGAAACTTGGTGAAAATTTTAAGTTGCCAAACAGGTATTATCTTCAATTGTTAGCCCTGTTTTTTAGTGCATTTTTATATTCGATTAGAAAAAAGAAGCATGTTAATTATAATAACAAACTGGTATAGTTCTGTATTGTTATTATATTTATCATGCTACTTTTATCAAAGAGAAGATAAAAATGCACTAAAAAACAGGACTGTTTTCACTTGGGATCATCACTTCATTAAATACTCAATTAAGAATGGATGCAAGTCTCTGTTTACTTTATTAAATATTTTTTGTTTTCTTTGACATTTGTGTTCGTATAATTTCTTATATTATGATAGTTTTTTAAAAAAAAACCTACCAAATGGAATTTTAACCTACCAACCTACCGAAGCTGAAAAATCCTACCAATTTTGGTAGGATCCTACCAAAACGGCAACCGTGGTCTGCACTTTTCGGTGGTTCGGCGTTGATGTAGGTTGTTGTCGTCGGCGATGTTTTGTAGGTTGCTTACTTGTTAACGATGTAGGTCAGCAATGTTGATAAGTTGTTATATGTTGCTTAACAGATAAAATGACCGTACCGAGGTTTGTGCAAGAAGTCTAATGAATATGCACGTTTTGTAAATTAAATTTTCACCAAGTGGTCCAAAACTTGGTTTTTTTCCATGCTTTTTGCAAACATTTTTTACACCAAACAAACCTAGTATTGGATTCGATCAAGACAAAAATGCCTTATTACTCAATATTTGCAAATGCTTCTTTTAAAAGCCTATTAATTGGCTGTTCACTGTTATTTAGTTTTAATTTTTTTAAATCGTAAAAAGCTACTTCGGAAGATTGAGAGCCAGTTTTACTGGTTATTGTTGGTGACTCCAACCATTTTTTACCATTTTGAAAAGAAGACTTTTTTACTTTTTTTTCATTGGCCACCTATGTTCTCACACATTTTTCTGGTTTCAGAGAAAGTCAAACTTTGGAGGAAATAAATATTTTATCATTTTTGTACTAAAATATTTAAAAAAAATTATAATAAAAAAATGGACCAACAAGTGTTAAATTTGATTGATTATCTCTTAATACCGTTATTTAACAATATTAAAAAATAAAAAAAAAAAAAATAAAATCAGTCACTCGTGGTCGTAGTGTTCAAGTATCTGAGTAGAGTCGCAATTCTTGACACTTTTTTCAAAAATCATCATAACATGCAGGCATCATGGACAATATATTTTTTTATATTCTTTTCCGAATGATCTTAAGGCTAGCTATTCCGGGTGGCAAGGTTATCCATTATTTACAGGACACCCTGTATATATATGTGGGATGAGTAGCAGACAGGAACGTACGACCAACACAGAACCCCTTAGACAGAGCAACGACGCACTAACACTTACGCAACAGATACCGAAGGAGAACGGACAAGAACAAACAAACACTTACGAAAGTACATAACGAACATGCAACGGACAAGCCAACGGGACAGTAGTACATAGAACGAACAAAGAACAAAAGACAATGATCGTCCCTCTTAAAAAAATCCAGCAAACTAGAGAGAGTGAGATTTCATTTCAAGTTGGCCGGTCGTCGCACCATTTCAGTCGTAAACCTATTAACAATAAAAGTATACTTAATTATAACGATTAACGAAATAAAAGTGTTTTCCTTGTAGGAAGTTATCCTACAATTTGGGGACTCGCCCGGGATTGAGCTCCGGACAAAAAAGGGCTTCAACCCAAAGTCAAAAATCGTAATAAAAGAACTAGAATGAAAAATTGAAAAAAAAAGAAATCAAAAGCTAAGAAAAAGGGCATCAACCCAATGCAGTGCAAGTGTGATCGTGACAAAATAAAACTTAATTTACTACGGCAATAAATTAAAAATTGCAAAAATCGAGCCAGAAACAATATCCAAATTTTTCTGTGCCGTGCGTGCGTCGATAAAAAAAAAAAAATCGAACAACCGTAGCTAACCGGTGTTCGAGGAAAAAAAGTACAGTGTGCGCATGTGTATATGTGTACGTGGAAGGCGAGTGTCACGACTCACAGCCACTGAATAGAAAGCCGTGTCAAGGCGAACGAAGAGTGCCGAGTCAAGGCGAGTGAAGAGTGCCGTGTCCAGGCAAACAGAGTAAAGCAACGAAGGGGAAGAGTGCAGCGTCCAGGCAGACGAGCGGAGACAACTGTGGCTGTAGCGGAGTAGTTTTTTTTTGTAAAAAATTGTATGTGGGTAAGCGAAGACCGTTGCCAATAGTTTTTTTTGTTCATTTATATAAATTTGTAAAAGCTGGTACTTGTTTTTTTTTAAATTTTATTGTTGAGTTAAATTACTAAGATTAATAAAACTAACGAATATGGAAAGGAATGAGATATTGTCTTTGACGGTAGAACTGTTGAGGGAAAGGTTGACAGAACTGAATTTACAAACGACAGGACTGAAACAAACATTACAGGACAGACTGCTCACCCACTTTGGGCTATCACGCGACGATGACGATAGCGATGATGACAGGAGCGGACAAAGGGCAAGGCTCGCCGAGGTTGTGAGGGCGCGTAACTTCACTTTAAAGGATATTCAAGACTCGTTAACCCATTTTGATGGTACTGGTTCAATAGACATCAATCTTTGGATCCAGGAATTTGAAGAAAACGCGATAGCTGTCGATTGGGACGAAATCCAAATGTACATCTACGCGAAGCAGTTATTGAAGGGTGCAGCCAAGTTGTTTGTTAGAAGTCAGCTGCGTATTAAAAGCTGGGACACTTTGAAGCAAGCTCTCATTAAAGAGTTTGGGACAAAGTTGTCGTCGGCGGCTGTCCACCGCAGGTTGAGGACCAGGCAGAAGAAGTCGACCGAAACGTTAATAGAATATCTTTATGGACTTTTAGAGATAGGGAAGCAGATAGAGTTGGATGATGAGAGTCTCATCGAATATTTCGTCGAGGGAATACCTGATGTAAAACAAAACAAACTCATGTTATACCAAGCGACGACAATAGACGAGCTAAAGGTTCAGATTAGGGCGTATGAAAGAACACGAGTTTCCCAGCCGCAGTCATCAAACTCAAGGGGACACTCGCGCTATGCATACACTCCTGGTGAAAGTGCTACTACCCAGGTACCAGTCAAGGACGAGAAGAAAAGATCGTGTTACCGGTGTGGAGATTCCACACATCTAGCAAGAGAATGCCGAGGAACAACATCGAAATGCTACAAATGCAACAAACCAGGGCATATGGCTCGTGAGTGCAAAGCTGATTCACGAACAAGTCAGCTGCGAGCTGAGAACCAGAGTGGGCACACTGCAACAACAAGTGCTCACAACAATTCTTTGCCGGAAGCCAGAATGAACTTGGCCAGTGGGACAAACCGCATTTTTAAAGATATTTCAGCTGGGGGGTGTAAGTTTACCGCGCTTTTAGACACTGGAAGCGATTTATGTCTTCTGAGGTATGACATTTTAGCCTTGATGGAGTTTGTGGAACTCGGCAGGGAAAAACGAAATTTGCTGGGCATAGGGCAACATAGAATTACAACAATGGGTAATGTTAGGGTGGAAGTAGGGGTGGATGGAATTCCGTTACAATTTAATTTCCATGTGGTAAAGGAAGGAGATATGCAGTATTCTGCGATAATTGGGAACGACGTTCTTGAGTTTGTAGATTTGAATATCACAAACGAGGGTGTAGAATTTAGGCAGAAGCAGAATCCAGGCGAAATACCGAATGAGTCGTGGTCTCAGGTAAATGATGAGGGTACTGATGGAGGAGTACGTGTTAATGCGGGTGCGATTAAAGAGGCACGAGAGGACGTTAAGGTCGTCGATCATCATGAGAACCATGGACGCAAGGAAAACGATCTGGGATCGAATGTTCTTGAACTAGAGGAGGTGTTTGGGGAAATCTGTTTGGCTGCGGAACAAGGCATGTTCGCCAGGGATCTGGAGTTGAGTCACCTAGACGTCAACATACGCAAGGTGCTACTTCCGATCATCGAAGGGTACGTTCCCGAGGGAAGAGAGTGTTCACCTGTCACGATGAAACTCGTTTTAAAAGATGATGTGCCTGTGTTTCAACGACCGAGGCGGATGGCGTACGCAGACCAAGTTTTGGTACGCGAGCAGATCAAAGAGTGGCTGGAGCAGAAGATTATACAACCAAGTAAATCCGAATATGCATCACCGATCGTGCTGGTGGCGAAGAAGAATGGGACCAAGAGGTTGTGCTGTGACTATCGGAAATTAAACGAAAAGGTCACTCGAGATAATTTCCCGATGGCACAGATGGACGAAGTGCTCGAGCGGTTGGAAGGGGCGAAGGTGTTTACGACGTTAGATCTAGTGAATGGGTTTTTCCATGTTCCGATGGATAAGGACTCCAGAAAATATACAGCGTTTGTAACACAAGATGAGCAGTACGAGTTTTTGTACGTCCCTTTTGGAATTTCGAATTCGCCAGCAGTATTTGCAAGATTTATAAACGCGATATACAGGACATTAATCCAATCGCGAGTAGTCGAGGCGTACATGGATGACCTCATCATACCATCCAAGGATGAAGAGGAAGGTGTCGAAAAGCTGAAATTAGTGCTGGAAGTTGCTTCAAGGTACGGATTGCGGTTGAATTGGAAAAAATGTCAGTTCTTAAAGAGGAAGATCGAATTCCTTGGCTATGTCATCGAGAATAGCACTATTAAGCCGTCGATAGAGAAAACCAGAGCTGTGGCAGAGTATCCAGTACCGAGGGACCCGAAAGCGCTTCAACGTTTTTTGGGCCTGACGTCATACTTCAGAAGATTCATCGAGGGATACGCACTGGTGGCTAAGTCCTTATCTGACATGTTGCGAAAGGAGAACAAGTTTGAAATTAACGCTGAACAGCTGATAGCTTTTGAGCAATTAAAAGCAGCGCTAATCAAAGCGCCTGTGCTAAGATTATTCAACCCCAAAGCTGAGACAGAAGTCCATGCTGACGCATGTAAGTTCGGATACGGTGCCGTGTTAATGCAGAAAGATGGAGAGGACCAGATGTTTCATCCGGTACAGTATATGAGCCGAAAGACCACTAAGTCTGAAGAGCAGTTCCATTCTTACGAGTTGGAAGTTTTGGCGATTATCGAAGCACTTAAGAAATGGCGGGTGTATGTACTAGGTATACCGTTCAAAATCATCACAGACTGTAACGCGTTTACTCAAACGATGAAGAAGCAAGATGTTCCTCTCAGAGTGGCTCGTTGGGCGATGTTCCTGCAAGAGTTCCATTATGAAATCGAACATCGGTCCGGCACGAAGATGAAGCATGTTGATGCTTTGAGCAGAGTGTTTTGTTTGCTGATTGAAGATTCGTTGAGTCATCGGATTAAAGAGGCGCAGTTGACAGACGAGTGGATAAGAGCAGTTCGGAAGATTCTTGAGAGGGAGGAGTACGAAGACTACTTTATGAAGGCGGGGATATTATACAAGGATCCCATTAAGGAACTTGTCGTGATACCTACGGTCTTGGAAAAGGAGCTGATTGGAATCGCACATCAGCAAGGGCATTTTTCCATTAAGAAAACTCAGGATTTGTTGGAGAAAACTTACTTCATTCCAGAAATCAAGAAGAAGGTCACAGAGGCGGTTAGAGGATGCGTCAAGTGCATTATCACTGAATCCAAAACCGGTAAGAAAGAAGGGTTTTTGAGACCCATTGATAAAGAGGATAAGCCGTTAGGAACCTACCACATAGACCACGTTGGACCAATGGAACAAACTCGGAAACAATATAACCACATTCTGGTAGTGGTTGACGCTTTCTCCAAATTCGTTTGGCTTTATCCAACGAAGAGTACGGGAACGGCTGAGGTTGTGGATAGGCTAAGCAAACAGGCAGCCATCATTGGTAATCCTAGGCGAATAATATCCGATAGGGGGACAGCATTCACCTCAACGGAATTTGAGAGCTATTGCAGAGAAGAGGACATCCAACATCTACTGATCGCGACAGGAGTACCTCGAGGAAACGGCCAAGTGGAGAGAATCAACAAGATCATCGTGCCAATGCTGGCAAAGGCGTGTGTCGGGAACCCAGCAAGCTGGTACAAGCATGTGGATAAGCTACAACAGGTTATCAACAATTCACCATCCAGAAGCACGAAGTTCACCCCGTTCCGGATCCTCACTGGCTTAGAAATGCGTACTGCTGAATGTCCGGATATGAAACGATGGTTGGATGAGGAAGCAATTCAAGACCTGCATACCGAGAGAGACTCGATCAGAGAAGAAGTGAGCCGTAACATCGAATCCATTCAACGCGAGAATAAACGGTCATTTGACAAGAATCGGATCGCTGAAACAGAGTACGAGTTGGACGCACTAGTCGCCATTAAGCGCACGCAATTCGGTACTGGTATGAAACTTCGACCGAAATTCTTGGGACCCTACAAAGTCGTGGAGAAACTAAATCACGGAAGATACAATGTGACAAAGGTTGGCGAACACGAAGGACCAAACAAGACGACGACCATTGCTGAGAATATGAAGCCTTGGAATCCTTCATTCGGGACGAATGATCCGTCAGGATAGCCGATTGTGGGATGAGTAGCAGACAGGAACGTACGACCAACACAGAACCCCTTAGACAGAGCAACGACGCACTAACACTTACGCAACAGATACCGAAGGAGAACGGACAAGAACAAACAAACACTTACGAAAGTACATAACGAACATGCAACGGACAAGCCAACGGGACAGTAGTACATAGAACGAACAAAGAACAAAAGACAATGATCGTCCCTCTTAAAAAAATCCAGCAAACTAGAGAGAGTGAGATTTCATTTCAAGTTGGCCGGTCGTCGCACCATTTCAGTCGTAAACCTATTAACAATAAAAGTATACTTAATTATAACGATTAACGAAATAAAAGTGTTTTCCTTGTAGGAAGTTATCCTACATATATATGTATATGCAAAGGTTAAATAACCATCAAACTTTAAGAAGAAATTTTGATTGAACTCACCCTTTTTATTTCTCGAGAAGTGGCCACTGCTGTTGAATAAGAAGGAAGCGTTGGCTTGTGCAACCTTTGTGTGCACTCGGTGTAGTTTTTGATGTTACAGATAATTAAATACATATATGTATATCGCAAATTATTATTAACTATAACGCTCGATTCGCGTGGTGATACCTTCGAAATAATACTTAGAGGCACTTTACAAAAGTTCAATAACGTTTAAAAAAATTAATTTAAGTACAAAAAACAGTTCCTAAAAAAGATAAAAAAAAATTTATTTTTGGTTCTGGCGTGGATTCGAAGCCCGGATCCCTGCTACGAGCCCTCAAATTAGACGGCGGTTTAAACCTCTTGGCCACGGTGGCTATATATGTATATATGAGTAGCGATACCCACTAGTCATGTGACATGTTGGCTTCTTCGAAAGTACAAATGTTCTGTACGATTCGAAGTTCCTACGCTGCTTATCACCTGCCTGCTTTTTTTTCTGGTCGCCTGGTGGCAACCTGTTTTTTTTTAGTCCGGTCTTTGTAATCTTCCCGGTTGAACTTCTGGGAACCGGGGTAATTATATCGGGCAGCCGCAATCATTTCCGACTGCCGATTTTATTTGTGGTGAAAAGGAAAATCAGTATGATAAAAAACTATCGAGCAAGCAAAATTCACAATTATTCTTACCAAGTTTTTTTGTTTTTTTTTTATATGCTTGCATGCAACACTACACTACACACGGCACTGAGAGAAACTCAAATAGGTGAAATTTCTGATCATTCGGAATTTAATCTAAATGGGTATAATTTGGTGCCATTATTCTTCCCCATCATGGTCTTGCCGTATATATAAGAAAAGATTTTGCTTACCAGCTTCAACCACAATACGGCTCTAACACAAACTTTAATTTCATGTGGTTAAAATTTACGGTAAATAAGCACAACATCCACACATGCTTTCTTTATGGAAGCCCAAATCTGGACAGAAATTTAACTTTTAACGAGTTTGATGCTCTGTCCGACTCCATTCAAAGCATTGTTACCCATTGTCCTCACACTGAAATCGTCATTGCGGGCGATTTCAATGTACACAAAATTTTTCGTGGCTTCGCTTTTCTGGCCAGACAACACCCGAAGGAAGGTACGTTGAGATCTTTGCTGAGTTAAACCATCTTACTCAGCTTGTCGATGAACCAACTCGAATCCCTGACGTTGCAGGTCAAATCACCAACACCCTAGACTTGTTTCTTACCTCTAGTCCTTATAGATACACGGTTAGTGTATTATCGCCTCTAGGCACATCAGACCATTGTGTCATATCTGCCATTTTCTCGTGCCAACAAACCTCAGTTAAAGAAAAAAACCCTAGAATAACCGTTTGGCAATACGAGAAAGCCAACTGGGATGGTCTGAACAGTTTTTTCAAGGACTTTAACTGGTCACTATGCTTCCTCGATAGTGACGTAGACTCCAGTGCAGATATGATCACAAACTTGATTCTTTACGGAATGAGAAATTTTTTCCCTCATAAGATAAAATCTATCGCACCGAAAGAGAATTCATGGTTCGATTTGAGCTGTAAAGAGGCGATCAGGGTTAGAGAAGTATGTTTCCGATGTTATAAACAAGCTAGAAACGATCATATTCAAAGAACCAAATTAAAAAAAAAAGCAAAAAATGTTTGGTCATTTGTAAAAAATATTAGAAATACAACTTCGTTTTTGGTTCCAAAGCTCGTCTTCAATGACACTCCCTATGCTAGCTGAACAGAGAAAGTCAATTTGTTTGCAGCACAGTTTGCTGTTAATTCGACGCTGCCAGAGAGTGTCATGACTCCTCCTGCACTTGAGAGCTCCAACCCTTACCCTTGAGCCCAATTTCGGACGTACTGTTAAGTATAGAGATTCTTTTCTTAGTCGCACTACCCGAATGTGGAATGCTTTACCTGACTCAGTATTTCCCTCCCTCCTCTTGAATCCTTCCTATTTTCCTAGCGCTCGCACTGTGTTTAATTTTAAGGGTAGTTACAACCCCTTTAGTGCGTGCTTATTAAATTAATAAAAAAAATATTATTGCAATAAATTATTTAATTCAAGTTCAATCAAAAATAGTACAACAATACTGGCATCTACTGTACAGACATTCTTGGTGCTGACATCTTAGATATTTTATGTGACTTTACTGCTATAACTATGTTATTGAGAAAAACAACTAAGTTTAAGCTAATGCATATAAAATATACAAAATTCTAACAATTAATTATTAAAAATTGGAAAAGACTACCATGGTAGGAACTGACAAATATATTTGTGGCACACTGGGTTAATGACAAAATCATATCAAACGAAATTGTAGATGTGATGTCAACGTGAGTCGATAAGTATTTTCATGAAGTTGTGATAAAAAAACTCATCATGGCCCTTGTGTGCCAAATTTGCCACATACGAATGAAGGTTTAATTTATAAATTTATTTATTATAAATTATTATTAAACTATTTAATTACCCATATATGAAAGAAGTCCAGCTGTTGTTCACTTAGCAGTATGTCTAAAAAATTGAGAACTATTTTTTCCAAAGCTGCAAAAATATATACATAACAAGGAATCTTGAAAGTCTAACTTCACCTGTTTCAACATTGCTTTTATAATGTTTTGTAAAAAGGACTTCAACTGAGAATTCGAATGCAAGAAAATCATTTGAACGACGAAAACGAGGATAATGAGACAAGCGACAATTTTTAAGAAACCACGATCTAACGACGTTAAATGTGCAACTTACCGCACCACATGTCAGGTTTTTAATTTATAGAAAACGATCAACAACGGGATGTACACAATGCATTAATGCATTCGTGAATTGTTTGCAATCATATTTTTTCATTTTATGCATGAAAGTTTTTTGGATCCCAGCGAAGCGGGCGAGTACCAGCTATTTTTCAATAAAAAAAACAGAAAACCGGATGCTAAAATGTATCTTGGTTTTTGAGAAATATAAAAATTAAAAGTAATTTTTTTCAAGAAAAAAAGTGTTTAATGATTTTTTTATAAATACTGTCAGTCGTATTTATAAACTTTTTCTAACTTTAGACAGCCTTCCAACTCAAAAAAGTTATTAATAAACTTTTTTTACTGTTGTCTAACTGTGACAAAGGCTTCGGTTTTCTAAGATTTGTTCAAGCTGACGTTTTATTTAAGAATTTATTAAATATTAGCAAGCAATACAAAAATAATAATTGTAATATTTTGAATTAAAGAAAATCACTTTAAAACATTATCACTTTAAACTGTTCATAAGACCACTTCTGCCTCGTTATTATATAATTTATTATTTTGTCAATAAATAGAAAATTAAGTTTAGTTTTAAGAACACCTTTGTAACGATAAGTTATTTAATAAAGATTTTTATATATATGTACAAGATTAAAGATTAAATTGGCGACGAGGAAAAACCATACAAAAATTATTAAACTGAAATGTCTGTAGTGGATGAAAACACAACTATTGTAGTTGGATCTTTAAAGGAGTTTCATCATTTTAATATGGACTGGTCAGTCTATTTAAAGAGGTTAAAGCAATTTTTCGAAGCAAACAGCATTATGGACAAAAAGAAGAAAAAAGCAATTCTTCTCACGATGTTGTCCGAAGAAACATATTCTCTTCTCAACAATTCATGTCTTCCAACAGAAGCTGGAGATAAATCATTTGAAGAAATTGAAGTGATGATGAATAAACATTTCAAGCATATTATAAAAAAAAATAAATTTTGTGGCGCAACAGCTCATGGAGAACCACGGCCTAGTGACTAACAACTCTCAACCATTCCTGTGTGCGTGTTGTTGGCAGGAATGGAGGGGACCTACAATTTTTTGCCGAGTCCGATAGGCTAGATGAGAAGCACTTATTCTTGGCAAGTATACTCTTGGAGGATTTGTTTTCAAGCATATTACCTCAACATTTATTGAAAAAGAAAAGTTTTATACGGCCGAAATGGAAAGTTCTGAAGGAATCCAAAATGGGCACGGAGATTAAAAAAGCTTTCAATTAACTGCAACTTTGGTGCTTATTTAAGTAATGTACTTTTGGACCGATTTGTTTTTAGAATCACCAACAAAAGAACGAGAGAATCCTTATATGCTCAGGGGAGTGAATTAACTTTCGATGTAGCTGTGCAAAATGCTCTTGAATTTGAAGCAGCCAGGGAAGCGGATCAAGGACAAAGTGAAGGACAATTACACAAGATAAAGGCGATCGAAAAACAGCAGCATAGAAGTACTACAATCAAGACCCTGGTCCAGGCCATACAAATTTAATTTGTAAGTACAGACATTTTAAATGTAATAACTGTGGTAGAAAGGTCATCTTAAGAAAATGTGTAAAAATTGAAATACCAATAGTTCAAATTTTAAATCTAAAAAAAAATTCTAAAAAAAATTTTATTGAAATGGAAAAGAATGAGGAAAAATTGTTTAACGTAAACTTGAACAATAGCATTGATCCAATTTTATTATTATTATTATATATTTATCAATCATGTAATAAATTACAGGCTAATAATAACTTAAAGAGCTTCTAGCTGCAAAGACCTACCGCTGTATGATACTTAATTTAGTTCTTAATATTAATTTATACATTTAATTCTGCTTTCGATAAAATTTCATTAAATTTCGTCGAAAAGAACCCAATTTTCGACGGTTTTCAAGCATAAATCGGCCGATACTGCTGCAATTTCACGTTCGATATTCGGACGAAGTTCATCAATCGTCGCTGGTTTGTTGGCATAGACCATAGACTTGACGTAGCCCCACAGGAAATAGTCTAACGGCGTCAAATCGCACGACCGAAGCGACCAAGCGACTGGACCATTTCGTGAGATAACACGTTCTCCAAACTTGGTTTCCAATAAATTGATTGTGACATTCGCTGTGTGGCTTGTGGCGCCGTCCTGTTGGAACCACATGTCCTTCATGTCCATATCATCCAATTTGGGCCAAAAATATTCGGTTATCAACGAACGTGCCGGTCTTGATCATGACGGAAGAAGTACGGCCCAATGACGCCGCCGGCCCATAAACCACACCAAACTGTAATTTTTTCGGGATGCAATGATGACTCATGGAGTACGTGTGGATTGCTGCCTGACCAATACCGCATATTTTGTTTATTGACGAAGCCATTTAGCCAGAAATGAGCCTCATCGCTGAAGATGATTTTTCGATGAAAATCCGAATCATTTTCAAGTTGTTGCTCAACCCAATTCACGAACATACGACGCTTCTGGTGGTCAAGCGGCTTCAGTTCTTGCGTCAATTTAATCTTGTAAGGATGCAGGCCAAGATCTTTTCGCAAAATTCGCCACAACGACGTCACAGATATGCCCAACGCTTGAGAACGACGTGTGAGAGACACATTTGGGCTTTTTGCAACTGGAGCCTCAGCGGCAGCAATACTCTCCACACTACGGGCACTTCTTTGTCTCACTGCCACGGGAACATTTTGTACTGTGTCTGTGGATTCAAATTTGTCCACTAGACGCTCAATTGTTGATCTGCTAGGACGATTATGACGACCATAAATTGGACGTAGCGCTCTTAACGTTGAGACCACTGATTACGAATTTCGGTAGTAAATTTTAATAATTTCCACTCGTTGTTGGCTCGTTTATCTTTCCATCATGAAATGGCAAACCTTACTGAAGAGAAATGTCAAAAGAGCGGCAAGAAATATGGCGTCGTTTGCTGTCCCTGTCGCTCTACTTTTGTAGCGTCCCTGTTGAAAAACCCAGAGGCAGACTTATTACACATGGAGTAGATGACATTAATTGTGATAATTTAACAATAATTATAATAAGGACGTGATAGTGTTCACAACTTTCAATGTACATAATATGAACATACCTAGTTTCCCATTGGTAATTTTAACCCACAAATTTTAGTGGATAAACTGAGGTGCGATGATATTTTAAGTTTGTGATAATATGATTGAACCATCCTTGAACTTCAGTTAGTCAGTCTTGCAATCGTGGTTCAAATTTGAATTAACAGTTCAGCAATTTTAAATAACCGATTTCGGCGAGTTAAATAAGGTCAAGCTATGGTTCAAGGTTCAATTTGGTTGTAATAACCAATAACAAGCTTAAACTATCTTTAAACGTCAGTTAAGCCCACAGAACACATATTAAAGGTAATATCTTTTTCATTTTTGTTCAATTCTGTGCATCTGACAAAATCAGTGGAAAATGGTGAATCCCGTGACCCCCACTTATTAAACACCAAATTCGTTCTGTGTTGTGTGTTCATTTGTTACTTGTTTATTAGCAAATATAATTTTGTTCAACATTTTAAGTGTTTATTAATATTATTTTACTATATGAAAACAATATTTCCTCCCGGTTTGTAATGTTTTTTTAAATTATCATTTCGTCTTTGTTTTTTTTTTGTGCTTGTTGAACTACAGCGGACGGGGTCATAGGAACAGCCGTCTTAAATTTCATCTGACAGTTCTCATTTTCACAACATGCGCAAGATGATACCTTAGATATGTGTACTGTGAGTCATACCACTGAAAGTGGTGAGTCTAAATCGTTGAACCACGGATCAAAATTTTAACCATTTTAACCTTGTTTTTACAATTATCCCGCCAAACAAGTGAGCTAAAATTGCTGAACATTGGGTCAAAATTTCAACCACGTTTGTACAAACTGGTCCTTATAAGCCGAGATTACACATGTAAGTTTTACTTATCATTTATGTAAAAATGATTTTCATATTAGCTGCGAAAAGCGAACTGTGAATGATCGTGAGTTTTTACATTCCAATCACTGGCTAATTTGTTTGGTTGCAGATATATGGCGAAATGAGTGCTAAGAAATTGTGAAGTTAAATTCGAATGAATTTTTCTTTCATATTTAAACAGTTTTGTTCTTTGGTGTAATAAAAACGGTTTAAATCTCAACCCTATTAAGTGTGAGGCGATGATTTTTTCTAAAAGAAGAGTTCCTAGTTCACTTGATTATGAAATATCGCAGCACACACTGCGTCGTGTTGATAGTTTCAAAGACCTAGGAGTTCATTTAACTTTTAATCTTAATTTTATGAAGCATATCAATTTAATTGTCACCAAGGCAAACACTATGTTAAGGTTTGTTAAACGATAGTCGAAAGAATTTCAAGATCCCTATGATACCCTGGCTCTTTACAGCTGCCTTTTTTGCCCCCATATTGAATACGCATCACAGGTATGGACTCCTTTCAACCTCCTTTCAACCTTCAGATTCAACCTTTGGAACAAAGGATTATTCATCAACTTTAAACGGGTGTTATTGATGCACCTGATTTATTATCTCAAACTAGCCTTAACTACCGTGGTGGAGGTCACAAGACTCGTAGTCTAGAACTAATACATACATCTCAACACCGTACTAACTATGGAATGCACGAGCCCTTTACCCGCATGTGTAAGCTTCTGAATTTGAACTCGAACCTTTTCGATTTTAACATAAGCAAAAATAGTCTCAAAGCTACATTGAAGACCAGTGTACAACACTCTTATAAATTAAATAAAATAAATTAAGTTGCGCAATAGCTCATGGAGAACAAGGGCCTAGTGACTAAGAACTCTTTACCATTCCTGTGTGCGTGTTGTTGGCAGAAATGGAAGGGACCTAGAATTTTTTGCCGAGTCCGAACGGCTAGATGAGAAGCACTTATTCGTGACAAGTATACTCTTGAAGAATTTGTTAGTCCCTCGCAAGAGGCAGTACCTCGGATAAAAAACATTTATGTTTTTAGGTGGCAGTGGCCGGGAAACGAACCCAGACCTTTGGCATGAGAGTCCTACGCATTTTTTTTTTCTTTTGAAATTCATTTTTATTTTCCATTTTCATAAAACTATCTTAAAGCTAGACAAAAATTCATAAAAACTAGCCTGCTTATCAATATCTTATAACTAACTTACTGGCCCCAGTCGGGCGCTCTAAGTTAAACTAGAATAATTTAATGCTAATGCCTTTCGGCCTAAGAACTATTTTAATACTAAGATCCTGGTCGGTTTTATTTTTTACCGAGAAGAATTTGCAAAAAAAAACTGGGTATCAATGTCTTTATTTTTCTTGGTTTTATATAAAACTTATAAAATACATAAAAGCTAATTAAAACAACTTAAAGCTACTTACAACTAATTATAAACAAATTATAAACTAATTACAACCTACTTATAAGCTACTTACAGACTACTTACAAACTAGAACAGCCACAGCAAGCATTTTCCGGTTTTATACGCTTTTTTTTGTTGATTTTATATATATTTTTTTTTTTTATTTGTGCCACCCTGACTGTCCTTACTTAAAACTAGCTACCTAAACCTATGTATGTCGGCCTCAGCTCCGTCTTGTGCGAGGACGTCTCGACTGTAAAGGAGCCGCCGATCTACAGTTCTACGGCCGCAGTGGTAGATTAGCGGAACCGCCGCTCTATCCTAGATAAGCCCTCGACGGTCTAGATGGAGGAATGCATCGGGCGGAATAAAGCCGCTTAGACGCACACTCTCGTAGTATTCTATGTTGGGGTAATTAGCCCCAAAAATTAAACTGTTGCTCGAAGACATCGCTCTCGCAATGTGACCTCGAATAACCTTCAGCAGGAAATTATCTATTCTGTTTCTGTTGGAGCCGTTGTACAGAGCCAGGTTGGAATAAAAGTGTTTGTACCCCGACTCTGGTGTTCTGTGCAATCCAAGGCAGCATCAAAGACGCTGCCTCTCAAACACCCGAATCTTTTCCATTTGACATGGGGCAACGTTGAACCAAACCGGACATCCATAGGCAATCATCGGTCGGATAAGGGCCATGTAGCAAATCACCTTCACCCTGCTGTCAAGCCGGCTGCTATAAAACAACCGTTTCGTCAGGGCAAAAGCTCCCCTAGCCCTGGCCAGAGCAGCATTTATATGTCTGTCGAAATACAAATACCGATCCATCCAGATGCCAAGGAACTTTACTACACTTTTACTCACCAGTGGATGTCCATTTGGCCCTACGATCACCAGCTTGCGCCAGTTCTTTCTCGTATCCCTTGTGACTCTAAGCAACGACGTCCTAAACAAGATAGTTTCTGATATCTGAAAGTTGATTTTCAACTTCCAGTCATCGCAATATTGCTGAATCTTCTCAAAGTCACGCTGCAAAAGAATCCTGATGACCTCGACTTTTGGAGCTGTTCTGTACGCAATAAGATCGTCGGCATACGCAATTATTTGAGTTGGACTACTTATCAGATCGCTGGTGTAAATGCTGAATAGAATCGGCGAGTTGACCGCTCCCTGCTGAAGACCATTTTTAATATTAAAGGTTGTGGCAGAAGTTACATTGCCACTCTTGACAACAAATTTTCTGCCATTGAGCATATCATAAAGCATATATAATAGTAATAGCATATAATAATAGAATTTTGCTATCCCAATACAAATTAAATGACAACCGATAGTTTTCTTTAATTAGTTATTTTAGTTAATTAGTTGTTTGATGTTCTTGATCGACGACTTCAGTGTCCCAATCTCCAGATCGTGAGGGTCAGTAAACCGTCGGTACAAGAGTTTGAGTCTTGTCAGCAGTCCGCTTTTTTGTCTGTGTAATGCGTCAATGGTCGCGTTCCGGTACATGTCGGTTGCGTCCCGTTGTTTGTATTTCGGTATTGTTCTGTTCATTGTTCGTTTGATTGTCTCGTCCATTTGTTCTAAGTATTGGTCTAATTCGTTATTTGTCAAATTCCTGTCATTTGGTGGGAATATGTTATTTGAACTGATTTCGCTCGATAAGGCGTTGGCAAAGAGTGGCCAGCGCACCTTACTGTAATTGTAAGTATGCACAGGCACATACTCACCCAACTCCACCAGCTCGTTCGGAAGCTGTATTACGGCGGCGAGTTCGCAGTGATCACTGTCGTACTCGATCGTTCGTAAAAAGTTTCTTGGTCTTTGACCCAAAGTGTTAGAAATTGTCAGTCTTGCGTCTATTAGCAATAGATCTAGATAGGCACCGCTTCTTGGAAACGATGGCCGATGGTCGACACCATACTCAGTGTTGTATCGACTCATCCAATTGAAAAGATGAATACCTCTTTGATTTTGAATTTGATTTCCCCAATCTTGGTCTTTGGCATTCAAATCACCGGCCATGAGAAAGTAATTTTCTTCCAAGCTCACGCGTAGACATTCGATAAGTTTTTCAAGCTCTGTCAAAAATCAGTTGGCTGAGGTGATTCCGATGCATAAGCCGCAATCACATACAATCGCTTCCCCTGTTGGAAAGGAATGCATACGATACACGCCTCTAACAGCCGAAATCCACGCAGATCACCAGATCACCGCAGATCCTAAGAGGCCTCTCCGACAGCGCGCCTTTAATCTAAAATTTGCGTTAAGCTAGGCAAAACAGTGTATAGGTAGTCTACCCTAGTCGCCTGCTCCTTTATTTGGTTGTGAAGTCCTGTCCACTGGCCTTGAATTGCCAGCAACATGCTTATTATTTCGGCCTGAGCGTCCGGCGCCTTTGGCACTAGGGCCGGTTGGGCTACCTTAGCTGCAGGCTGTACCGTTTTTCCCCTCCTTGCCGCCATTTGGGCGTAGAAGATTTAGGCATTAACTGGAATTGCTGTAGGAGCACGCGTTGATGGGCATATCTCTAACGCTGTCTGCTTAGCCGCTTTATTGGTACGAATTTGCTAAAAAGCGGAGCAGGGTGCCCCTCCTTTCCGCAAAGTGCACATTTAAGCTGGGTCATGTCTTCGACCCTTTCCTCTCCGAGCTTACACTCTCCCTTAATGTGGTTTTCACCGCACTTCACGCATCGTGACTGCATTTCGCAGTTTGCTGCAGCGTGGCCAAACCTTTAGCAGTGCATGCATTGAAGCATGTCGCCGCGTCTCTTTAGTCTATCCCAAGTTACAACCTGGTAGTTGAAGACGGAGATACTCCTCAAACTATCCAGTTTGCTGCTGGGCGAAAGTTGAACAAGGAAGAACGGCAAAAGACCGCTTCTCCCGTCTGAATCTGACTGTAGCGAACGGCTTGACCCCGATAAAGTCGAGATCGTCGCTCGCTTTTTTTCGGAGCTCATCTAAGAGCAGGAATCTGGGCCCTTTAGGAGGACCGTTTGATATTTATCCACTTTGGGGGTAAAACTGAAGAACTCAGTCGTGGATTCTTTTAATAAGTTTTTAATAATTGTATGCTCCACCACTGTGAAGCAGTGTATAGCATGCCTATCCTTACTTGGTCTTTTAATAAAAAAGTTTTGGCCTATGGCCGACTTACATAGGTCTATGGTTTTTTTAATTCCATCTTATATGTGTTGATGGGCGGCACCTTCTTTTTTTTGCTTTGGGGTGGCTGTGACTGCTGCTGGTGATCTCCCTGCTACTGTCGGCTCCGCTCCTGTTGCTTTTTCTGCTGCTGCTGTTGTGTCTGCTGCTGTTGTGTCTCCTGTTTTTGGTTCTGTTGCTGATTTTTGTGTTGCCTGTGCTCCTAGGGCATTAGTTGCTGCTGTGGCTACTGTATTTGCAGCTTTTCTTTGGGCTGCTGCTGTGTTTGTTGCTGCTCTTTTGTTGGCAGCTGTGGTTGTGGTTGGGCTTTTTTGACTGGCGCCTGTGATGCTTGTTGCTCTCGCTCCAGCCTTTCTTTTCTTTTCCCTTACACCAGTGTCACAAGTTGAGCATTGAGGCGCGCCATCTCCGCTTCAATCGCTCCAATTTGCTCGCTGATTCGCTGCTCCTCGTTTTCTTTTGTTGGCTCGTTGATTTTCTTACCATTTTGCGTCTCATCTTCTTCGCCTGAGGACGCTATTGCAGTATTATTGCAATTGCACTATTGCACTATTCAAAAAATCTTGGCTGTGGTACTAATTTGTACTGGAAACTCCGATTTTATTTGTAAACACTGTAAAAGCCGAATACATGTGCACACTTTCGCAGATCGAGATCGGCTGAATCCTACACAATTACCATTATGCCACGAGGTACTACACCACGCTCTTAAATTTTTGTAATTTTTAATCATTTCATTTTCATTTCATTTTCAAGATGGGGGCGAACAAGGCAGTTGTAAAGAGCCAGGGTAACATAGGGATCCTGAAATTCCTTAGACTATCGTTTAACAAACCCTAACATAGAGTTTGCCTTGTTAACAAATAAAATTGATATGCTTCGTAAAATCAAGATTAAAAGTAAAATGAATTCCTAGGTCTTTGAAACTATCAATACTTCGATATTTCATAATCAAATGAACTAGGAACTCTTCTTTTAGAAAAAATCATCGCCTCACACTTAATAGGGTTGAGATTTAAACCATTTTTATTACACCAAAGAACAAAACTGTTTAAATCATCTTGCAAAAGTAAACGATCACTCACAGATTTGACGCTTTTGAAAATTTTCATATCATCCGCAAAAATAAGAATTTCACTATAACGTATACAGAGGGATACGTCATTGATAGTTAAGATAAAAAGATCTGGGGAACTCCAGATTTGGCAAAGAAAGGGTTGGAGACAGAACTTCTAAATCTAACCTGATAGAATCTATTTTGGAGATAAGAAGAAACCCAAGTAATGAGCTTAGGAGGAAACCCAAACAACTTTAATTTAAACGTGATGATATTATGAGAAAGTTGATCAAAAGCCTTAGAATAATCTGTAAAGATGCAGTCGAGTTCCTTACCATGTTCCAACGCGGTTGAGCACTTATGCAAAAATGCAAGTAAATTGGTTACCGTCGATCGCTTCTGCATGAAACCATGTTGTTGGTTACAGATTATATTTTTACAGTTAAATGTCAAACTATCACACATTGCAAGACAGTTTGGAGATTGGTCTGTAATAGAATCGGATCTGTTGCCCTTTTTAAAAACTGGTGTAATAAATGCTTTTTTCCAAATACGAGTACTTTGAAATTTACCTAAGCTAAGTGATAGGTTAAACAAATTTAAGAAGAGGGGGTGCTAATATAGTTTGGCATTTTTTCAAGATTATTGGAGATATACCGTCAGGTCCAGATGAGTAATCATCATGAAGTAGGGTCATATAATGTGAAATTTTTTGATTATAATTGGAATATTATTGAAGGTAGTTTGTGGACAGTTTTTTCAGTAGAGAAAGAAGTTCTCATCAATATCGACAGGGATATCAACGAAAGATTGGCGAAAGTTGTTAGCAAACACATCACAAATATCTGGAGGACTATTTAAAATAATATTGTTATAAGTAAAATTGTTTGGATAGCCATCAGATTTTTTCAAGTTAACGAAATTCCAAAAACTTTTTGGGTCAAGTTTAAGGGAACTTCCCATATTTTTAAGATAATCAGCGTATAAATGATTGGAGAGGTTTTTAAATTCATCAAACAAGGAAATGTACACATAACGGTCCTCAAGGGACGTACTTTTTATAAAATTCTTCCAAGCCCTGTTTCTTTTATTACGGAGAACTTTGAGTTCTTTCGTATAGCATGCATGGCAAGAGCTATAGTTTTTGGGTGTTTTTTTGTGGAACTATGTCATTTATACAGTTATTCAATACTTGATAAAAGTATGAAACTGCAACGTCAATGTCACTTTAAACTGATATATTTTCGGTACCAGATGCACTTTAATGCTTAGAAAGCTGCTGGAAATTGGCTTTCCGAAAGTCAAAAGAACAGTCTTGTGAATTACTATTATTAAGTAAATGCCCGTCCAAGTCAAGAAAAATGTCAAGAGGAGGATGGTATTTATCTATGTTTGATATTGCAGTAGTAGACTCTACCACTACAGTACTAACAGCGTCAAATGAAAAAACTAAATCGAGTATTCGATTTAAAGAGTTTTTAATACAACTTACTTGCTGGAAGTCCGTAGCTATAATATGGTCTAACAATTGAAGCTCCTGTTGAGATGAAGTCAACGAAGCTTCAAAGTAAGACTCGTCTTCTGAAGAAATCCAGTCAATGTTTGGAAGGTTTAAGTCGCCTAATAGAATAATAATACTGTGGAATCCAGCAACGTCAATAATATAGTCGAGAGCCGGGGAAAGCTCAATATATACTGAAACCGAACTTTTGGGGGAAATATACACGTTAAGAATAAATAAATCTTTTGAATGCATTGTTATTTTTATGCAAACAAGTTCCAATGAAAGAATAAAAGGGAAAACTATAGGAGTCGTATTAAAATGATTTATAGCAGCGATTAAGACACCACCTCCTAATAAATTTGTACTATCCACATGACGATCTTTCCTGAAAACTATGAATTCTTGATCAAATAGTTCCAAGTTAGCCATGTTTCAGTGAAAATAAATACATCACGTGGAAGAGCTTGGGAATTATGAAAAATATTGGCAGTTTTACAGCGAAGCCCTCTTACATTTTGGTAGTAGAAGGAGAGCCTACCAAGTTTTTTGCACTTATATTATTATTGTTGTTTGCAATGTTATTTTGAATGATGAAACGGAGCTGTTGGGTATAGTTATTTTAGTACATTCAATGGATGGCACATTGGGTATGGATTTACAGGCAGTGAGATGTTGAAAAATGTCTTCGGGTTCGATTTCCGGTAACAGACGAGATGAATATTAATTTGGGCTTAGGAACCAAAGCTAATGCTCTAGGAGCAACAAAATTAGTTAGAAGGCTGCTATCTATTATTTCTAAATCAGAAACTAATTCTATTGGCTATAGCACTGGCAAGTCAATAATTACCGAGGGTTGGTTTACCTCAACATTTGATTAACTAGCCAGGGCCAAGCCTTCTACATGAATCATATCAGAAGCCCAGTTAACGTTAGCCTGAAAAGTTTTAAGGTTTGATCTTTTAGGAGCAGGACCAGCCCTCTTAGAAGAGGTGGTAGCATCGCATCCCCTTTTAGTACATTTTTTACAAGCAGTATTTGATATATTGGGTAAAATGGTTGGACTAGGTTCTGAATTATTTAGAGGTATGGGTTGTGAATCATCATCATTTGTAGATGATGATTTATCTACTAAAATATTAGGGAAAGAAAATTTATTAACAATTGAAACAACAGAAGACACATTTTGTTATAATTCCTTGAAAACTTTAGAGATCTTAATAATTTCGGATTTTAAAGCTGTCATTTTGAAAGCCAAACTAGATACAGAATGCTTTCTACAATTAGAGCAAAACCAGAAACCAATTTCTGAGGAAATAATTTTGTCAATTAGCGCATTAGTTGCACCGGCACATTTAGCGCGATATTATTGATGTTATTGATAAGTGAATTCTTTGTGTAGACTTAAGAAAATTACAATATAAAAATAAAGAAAGTAAGTGATTTGTTTAGATGGAAGAGAAAAAATATGTTGAAGAATGAATAAGTAAGCTATAATAGAAAGAAAGCTTTTAGGTAAAGCACACAAATTGTTAAGTGGTAAGTTTAAGTAAAATACAGGAACACGCAATTAGATTTTAGGAAGGGTAGGACGAAACATTCATAGGTATGTGTGAAAAGAAAAGAGAATTTACTAATTTACAAGAATTTGCCATTGTTAAATTAAGAGATTTATAAAACTGACACAGACTTACAAAAAAAATTAATAAAATTATTAGCACTATTATTATTTAAATAAAGCAAATAACAATAAACGAATAAAACACTATGAAGGCATTCGCATTAAATTTGATAAAAATATTCACTATGATTTAAAAGTAGATAAATCTGTTAAAACAAATTAAAATATTGAAGAGCTAATGCTACGCACTAAAACAACACAGATAACAAGATAACCCTTAATCCTTTTGTCAAAATGGAGAGGTTTGTTTTTCCTAGAGTTTAAGATTTGTTAGAACAGGTTGCCGATGGTAAAAATGTTACCAAAATAGATCTTCCATCGGCTTATCAGCAATTTGAACTAGAAGTAGAAAGTCAAGAATATACCACGATTAGTACCAAAAAAGGGTTGTTTAAATATACCAGACTACCTCAAGGGGTAAACACTTGTCCTATGATTTTTCAAAAGAAAATCGAAAATGGTATTGCAATCTTCCAAAATTTTTTGGATACAGCAAAGACACTCAATAAACTTTTGGATAAATTACATTTGATTTTTAAAAGACTAGAAGATTACGGTCTTACTGTTAAAGCATCCAAGTGTGAATTTTATAAAGAAAAATTTAAATATTTAGGATTCATTGTTGACAAAGAATTCGACTTTCAACGGAAAGAATTGAAGCTATTTCAAAACTTCCGACACCGAAAAGTGTACTTGAGCTTCAATCATTTTTAAGGTAGAATCAATTATAGAAAGTTTGTACCTTTAATGCCAGAGTTACTGAGTCCTTTGTATGCACTTCTTAAAAAAGAGTTAAATGGATCTGGACTGAAGAATGTCAGTTTGTCTTCGACGAAGTGAGGTTAGTTAGTTAGTTTTTATTGAACGGAAATAGATATTAAGGGTATTCATGCAACTTCGTAAAACCCTAGATAAGTTTACAAATTGGATACGTTTATCTTGTGGTTAATGAACTGTCAAATTTTTTTATGGGAAATGATTTACACAATTTGGTTAAACTTATCAAAGGATTTTGTTGCGTAAAATTAACCAAACTAGTTAAACTTATTCAAACGTCATTGTGACTCACACTGATTGAATTACCTAGCATTTAATCAAATGTATAAGAAAGGTTGTTCATGCAAACTTTGCGTAAACTGATCATTTTACACAATTTGTAAACTTACGACGTTGCATGAATACCCTTATTTACAATTGGTTCTTAATTCTATTTTATATTATTATTATATTGATACTTTAATTTGTTTTGGCACATCAGGGGCCTAATTTTATATATTGTTTTTATTTGTATACAAAATTATTTATAAGATTGTGATTGATGGATATATTTTATACTATGTAGATGATTCATCTCGGGTTGTTCAAATCCGGCTGTCTTTTTTGAAGGATGTGGGAACAATTGGACCAAGTGAAGAAAATTTGTATTTCTCCTAAGATTTTAATTCTTTATAATAGTAGTCTACCTTTAGAATTAATAACAGATGCGAGTAACCACAACTCACATTTTAAATCTGTTAAAATAACTTTAAGAAAATTAATCTTAGAACATGGTGGAAATCTTGAAATTCTAATTTCAAAATCTTTATTTAATTATAGATCAACTCCCCACAAAAGACTTGAGGTATTTTTCTGCAGGTGAGGCAGTTTGGGTTCGATGGTATCAAAGTAATAATTCATTTTGGGTTAAGGGAAATATATTTAAGGTTTTAGGCTCAAATATCTGTAATGTTAAAACGAAAAATTCAGAAAGTATTTTAAAGCGTCATATTAATCAGTTGAGAGCATTTACTGGTAACGTTTCGGATGAAAGTGAACTTTCAGATGATGTGAAGTGGGATTTTATTACAAAGAACACTAATAATTCAACCAAAACGATACAAGCACAAATTCCGCTACAGAAAATTTTGCAGCATCTACCGAATTACCTCAGAGAGTTTCTTTAGTAGCTAGTGTTTCAAGTGCAACTGAAATGGCAGAACAAAGTGAAAACAATCTTGGTTTGAAAGACAAAGAGGTAGAAATAAAATAAATAATAACAAACAACCATAAATTTAATAAAAATCCTAACCTGATCAATTTTAGCACTGGCATTATTAAAAAACTTTAATTACGTTTATTAAAGAAGGGGAGAATGTAATATTTGGAATTAAAGAAAATCACTTTAAATTGTTCATAAAAATACTTCTTCCCCGTTTTTATATAATTTATTTTTCTGTAAATAAATAGAAAATTAAGTTTAGTTTTAAGAACTCCTTTGTAGCGATAATTTATTAAATAAAGATTTTTATATATACAAGAATTAAAACTAATCTGCTACATTTTAGACCAATCTTATAAAAATGAATGTTATGAATCATGAATCCCCAGACGTAAAAATTTAAAGGAGTTAAATCTGGTGATATTGGTTGATATGATTATCCAGCCAGTTTCTCACAGCCAGGCTTAAGTGTGCTGGAGATCCTTTTAGTTGGTATATTAAATTATCTGTTGTAGCCAATAATAAATCTGACAAAAAATTTCTTAGCAATGGCAGATAGTATTCTCCATTTAAAACCGTATTAAAAAAAAAGTTGGTCTTATTACAGTTCGTCCAACAATGCCAAGACACATTGCAGCGAAAGCGATGCTGCGGTTTATTTTGTTGATCTAACAGAACTTAATTTAAAATGAAAATTTAAGAAGAGATTTCTGGCATTCCAAAAAGGTATAGCACGGCATTGTAGAATTTACCAATTTTTAAATATTTTTTTTCTGTTTTAAGTCAATTTTTTAGAAAATTGCCCTTCCCGTCTGAACGGAGGGAAATAGACCCCTCCCATACAATTTTTTTCTTGTCTTAACCCAACCTAATCGCTCTAGCTTTTTGGTGCATCTCATACGAATCACCCTGTATATATTTACATGTATTTCGAGAAAAATACGGGGAAAATTCGCAAACATTTCTGGCAACCTCCGATCAGGTTCCAATTCTCCTTTTTGTTTTTTATTTTGCGTGCGATATGAAGTCGCAACCTACCTAAAGCCAAAGAGGTAGAACGGAACACCGGGCGAAGATAACCACGAGATCCTCACCTGGAACTGATTGTTCCCCAAAGGAAACCACAATCGCACTGAACGAGTACCGGGTCATGGTCCTCGGAGTTTTTTAGTGTCCTTTTCCTGTCCGGTAGATCGTGATATCCTGATAAAACATATTTAATTAAACTTTCATATGGAGTGTAATATAACAGCGTACGTCGACACCATGATGGCATAAGCGGGTACATGAATCGGCAGAGCGATTCCAAGGATGAGGTGCGGTGGAACAAACATTAAGTGGTGGCGGAACTACTTGTTAAGGTCATTAGAGGCCTGGAAGAAAAGAACCCCACCCCATCTGGCGAGTGGAACCGAGGTTATGATCATCTTTCCACGTAGACATTTCTCTCCTTTCCTCCTCAACTATTTTTCCCCTTCCTTTACTTTATTCGAGATCTCACAATTCTTTCTTCCTTTTCTTTTGTAGTTTTTTTCGGAATGTGGTAAACTATTAAAAAAACGCGTTAAGTTCACACATCGACTCAAATTATAGGAATACTTCATTTTAACCTTCCGATGACAACACATTTAAAATGACAAGCACAACAAAAGGGGGGGTGATGGAACACCCTGGCTCAGATTTAATGCAAAATATATATATTTAAGGATAATAAAAATAATTTATTGAAGTAAAACACTTCATAAACTTAATCAAAAACAGAAAACAGGAAATTAAAAAAAAAAAATAAAAGGTAAAAAGGGTTAATAGCTGATGCTGATGATAGTTGATGCACATATTTCATATTTTCCGGATATGCAGAACAATTGCATTACAAGCTTGCAAATTTGGCCTTTTTGGCCTCAATTTCACGACCAAGTTACATATCTTTACTGCTTCTGTAGTTAAGAGGGGTTTGAGCACCCCTTCATATAATTCTAGTGAATAGACAGTTTTTCGCATACAACATGGGGTGATGTGTCATGTGACTCTATTCCACCATATTCAAAAACTATAGTCCACTGCTGGAACTTCTCATCAACTAACACCTGACATATTAAACGATAACTACCTAGAACGGTAGAGAGAGAAACCAAGTAAAACCAAAATTACAGTTAAAAGAAAAGTGCCTGGGGTGACGGAATACCCTTGTTGTCATCCGAAGGTAATTTAATTCAGATCCCCGCTTCATAGTCTACCTTCATTATATCCCTTTTCTTGTAGAATTAACAAACATTACCAAATAATTGCGCAGCTCAAGTCGACACTCTCGATAGTCGTTTGCTAAACATGATCAAGGCCGTCAGCATCAGCGAGCGTACCCAACGAAATATATTTTCATGAGTGCAATTTTCTTAATCGTTTGTTAACTAATCCCCAGCGGTTTTCACATCGGATTCGTTTATTTTTAAATAATCAAAAACATTTTTAGCACAACAATCGAAATGAAAATCATGCTATCGTAACGTTAATACAACCCCTGATTTACTTTGGTGTGTCTTCGAGTAGCATATATGTATATATGTTTCAAGTGAGCGTGATTCCTGCTGAAGATAGCTACATTGCTCATACCTTGAGTTAATTTTTTATCTGTGTTCATAAAGCATTACAACAACCTAGATACAGCTATCTGGATAGCCGTGGATACAAAAATCTTAAGTGCCAAATTATTACAATTATAAGATTTGCTTGAAATTGAGATTTGAACCCTGATATTTTAAATCGAATTTGATTAAAAAAAGTGAAAATTGGTTCGAAACCTACAAATATAAAACTAGAAAACGATATAAAATCGTAAAATTCCATTAGCACCAAATCACAGTACTGTGTAATGTGCCACCAAATAGGGGCCCTGTTTACAATTTTGTTTGTGAAGCGTATTCGTCTCTACCTTTTCATGCGCTTTATTTGATTATACATTAAGGTTAAGCTTTAATATGGATGTAAGAAAATATAAATGTACATACATAGTGTAATCAGAAAAAAAGAGCTCAATAAAACAAAAACAATGAGCCAATATTATTGCAAAATCTAAACCTACCTTTCCTTAAAATATTCCAAGGTTACTGATTCGGAGTCAAATTCACTGCAATCTGGCAAGGAATCACTATCAAAAGAACTCAATCCACTCAAAATATTTTTTTGAATATTAATATCGTATTGGGAAATGTTTTTCGACATCTTCATCAATGTATTTCTTATTTAATAGTTTTAATTTTTGTTCACTCAATACTGCAGAATGTTCAGTAGTAAGTCATGTTATATAACATTACAAAAATAACAAATTAAAATAAAGATACATAATTTTTGCTATACATTTAAAACGGACATACAAATTACAGAAAATGAAATGTTTAAAATCGATATTGAGGGAATCCCTGCGTTCAAGGATCCAGAAATCTGAATTTTTGAGGCTTCTGATTGGTCAGCTGTCAAAAAAAATCTGAAAATTCAGATGACTTTTCGTTACGTTTGCTTACGTTTTTCAGATAAAAATTTTCATCTGAAAATTCAGATGACAGCTAATAAACAAGACAAAAAATAAGAATCTGCGCATAGAAGCTGAACTTAATAGTAGATGCAGCTATTTTGTGTTCTGTTGTCGGTTTGGTACGACTTGTTGGTTTTTTTTTAAGTTTGGTTTTTTTTGTAAGTGGATAAAATAAAAAAATAAGATTGAGAAGCAGTTTTTCCATGGCATTTTGGCTTTAGTTTTTCCTTAACAAGAAGTGCAAGTTATCCCCATTTTTATTTAAAATTATTACATTTGGTGGAAAATCGCGAATAAGACGTGCATTTGGGAGTAATAACTGTTAAGATTTTTTGGTTGCCAGTGAAAAGTGTGGCTTCAACTATTTTCTTAAGTATTATAATCCAAGTAAAAACAAGAACAAGCTTTTTCCAGTCAACTTACATAGTAACTTCCTCGTCAGAGTCACTTATTATGCGACAAAAAAAGTTCTTCCTTATATTACTTTCAGTAAAATCAGCAGGTTAACACAAGATTATGGCAGACAAAAAATATATGACATTTGGCTGAAATTTCAGATTTTTTGTGCGTTCAACGTTACGTTTCAGTACTGAATTTTCAGAATTAGTTCCTGTATCTGACTTTTTCAGGCTCCTGATTGGTCAGCTGTCAAAAAAAATCTGAAAATTCAGATGACTTTTCGTTACGTTGCCTACGTTTTTCAGATAAAAATTTTCATCTGAAAATTCAGAATACAGCTAAAAAACAAGACAAAATATAAGAATCTGCAAATTGAAGCTGAACTTAATAGTAGATGCAGCTATTTTTTGTGTTCTGTTGTCGGTTTGGTACGACTTGTTGGTTTTTTAGGTTTTGTATTATAATCCAAGTAAAAACAACGAACAAGCTTTTTCCAGTCAACTTACATAGTAACTTCCTCGTCAGAGTCACTTATTATGCGAAAAATAAAATCTTCCTTATTTTACTTTCAGTAAAATCAGCAGGTTAACACAAGATTATGGCAGAAAAAAAATATATGACATTTGGCTGAAATTTGAGTTTTTTTGTGCGTTCAACGTTCCGTTTCAGTACTGAATTTTCAGATTTCTACCAATGAACGCACCCATTTCGTTTTGGATACGTTTGCTCCACTGATCGCTATAATACACTGGATAGTGTATCGATACAAAAAAATGCTTCTAGTTATTTGAAGAATTGTTATATTATGAAGCTGACCACTTTTTTGTATAACAGTATAATAGTATAACATGTGTTTTTGTTAAAATTAGCCAGTTTATATTTCTGAGATCTCAGAGGACTCAGAGCGCTCAGAAATATAAACAAAATTCCTCCCAAAAATTCCTCACTTTTCCCCTTAAAAACTGAGACTGAAATTTTTTGGATTCGCTTGCTAATTATTTTTTGTCGCAGTAAATTACATAAGAAGAAAAGAAAAAGAGAGTTGTTTTGACTTCTATGTGAGGAATAGTGTTTATATTTTATTCTCCTGCTCTGTCTAAAAATTGAGGAAAAATACTGAGCGCTCAAGAAATACAAACTGGCCAAATGACAAATAAGTAACAGCTGGCAGAAAAGATTGTGATGTTTAATTCGACCTATGGTTGTGAAATGATTTATTTTAATTATTAATTCTCCACCACGAATAAATGTATCTAAAGAGGTACAAGATCTCGTGTTTCAAGTACTAAATGAATTGTTACAGGAATCAAAGATTTATTTTTATTTTGCTAGCCGGAATTTTGTGTTAGCTAATGGTGTGTCGGATTTACCAAACCATAAGCATAAACTGAAAGAACTGGAGAATGCACTAGAAAATATTTCTGAAAGAGAAAGAAAAACTGAATCCTCTGCTTGTAGTGAGATCTGGATTGAGGGCTGCAGATGCTGTGACAATATTATGTTGATCGATGTAGACGTCATACGACTCGTTGCAGGAGAGTACATCCTAAGTATCATGGGGTACACAGAATGATGTACCTAAGTTCATAATTCTACATATGGTAATAAAAAAGAAACATCTTTTATTATATATAAACGAAAACAAATATACTTGCACAGTTTTTCTTTTTTCCAGCTTGGAGTGTCCACATAAGAAAACTTGGTTATGAATTTCAATCTTTTGTGCTTTTAATGGTTGGAATGTAGTATTTGGGGGAAAGAACAAGTGGTTTAACTTAAGTTAGCACAAAAACTCAATACATTTCATGTGTTTATATAAATTGACTTTTTTGTTTTTTTTTTCAGGTGGAATTACTAAACGAAAACATTAACAGCCGAATTTATTAGATTTTCTTAAAATGCCTCTTAGAGGTCATTTAGTTAAGTTTGCTTAAATATTTAAGTTGCCTTTAAATAACGTTACTTAAATTCTCATCTATAATCAATTTTCCATTGCTACTTAACTAAACGATTGAAATGTAACGTAACGTGAGAAAACTCACTAATACATGTTCTTTTCAGCTGTTTTTTGACAGCTTGCAAACAAATGCAAACAAAAGATGAGCACATGTATTTATAAGAAAGAAAGAGAAGCAACTGGTATACTAAATGCAAACGAAATGAAACATGGTTCCATTTTGGTTCCTGATGCTTTGATGTTTGTGTTCAGAAACTCTATTATTCAATTCTTTGATTTACACCTTGGCCTTTTGATAGAAAAATTTGTAGATAAATCGAAACAATTTATTTTACAATTCATTTTACCAAAGGAAACCAAAAATCTTAAAACTTTCATTAGGTACCCACAGCAAAAATATGAAAACTCTACCCACAAACATACAAAGGTATACCTATATTTCTGAAATAAAAAAAAACTTTTTTTTTTATATTTGGGCTATTATGTTCAAATTAAATTTTTATGCAAATAAAAACAAATACATAAATAAAAAAAACCATTAGTCTCGAATGCCAAAATATGTTTAAGATGGCTTTAAGTAACCTTTAAACGCGGTGAATGGCGTTTAAGTTAACATGCATTTCAGTAACGTTGCTTAAACGTGAAAATTGATTATAGATACCGATTTCGCACTTAAGAGCAACTTAGAGGCATTTTAAAGTTACGAAGCCTTTAAATTTCCTTTATAAATACGGCTGTAAGTGTTAATGTATAAACTTTAAATTCTATAGATTACTAAGATTTAGTCAAGAATTTTAACATGCATCAATGAAAATTCAACTTGAAAAAGCACTGTCGGGACAAATGGTGACATTTTTAATTCTATTATATAAATTTTTACTTGTTGTTGGATCAAGAGATGACATTTTTAACATATTGAATTTGAAAAGGTGACATTTTTGCTTGCGATATTAAGGTTTTGGGTCAAAAGGTGACAAATTGAAAATATTTAATTAAAAATCAGCTCTATCTCAAAACCTCCTGAAAAACTAATAAATGTCTAAAATACAGAAATATAAAGCACCTGGAATCCATCGAGATCTGGAAACTTTTCTCATATCTCACGACACATTCTGTGCTTGCGAAAAATGTATTCATGCATTCATTAGTTGGCAAATTTTCAAAATAGGTTGTCTCAACGAAAGGCTTTTGTATCTAAGTAATGTCTACTACTGCGTATAACGAAGAACTTTAGTAAAGCTATTAATACATTCAAAGATACGTTTTAATTTATCGGCTCAATTAGAATCGACAATGATTAAAATGAATAGGAAGGTAATCATTCCAAAATCGTCCAAAGTAAAAAGATTTCTCAAATTCGGCCCTATTGAGTCGTAAAAATCTTCAGAACAACTGACGTTGTCTGCAACAAAACGACGCGATGACGAAAAAACATGAAATAATCACAGACGCTCAAAAATAACATCAAAAAATCTGATTCGCAAGCTTCAAGAGGAAGAAAAACAGTCGATCTCGTACTGTGGAAGTGTGTAGACGTTTTCGGCTTCCCAGTGTATTCAAAGTAATTAATTCGGAGTGACTAGTCTAAGTTAAATTACAAGCAAGCTATTTTCAATAGTGCAATAGCACATAGAAAGAGGTGGCGGACCGTCAATCGGAGGGTCACGGGTTTGAGTCCCAGTCGGGCATCAGAAATTTACAAGCTTTTTTTTCACAACAGGGAGGTGAAAAATTTTATTATCTGGGAGAACCAGCAGATGGAGAGGGAGAAAAGTGCGGTTGCACCGAAAGGTGGCCCAGCAATGATAGAGGAAGCTGTAATGGCACCAGCAGCGGGTACATCGAATGATGTATCAGCAACGGCGCCAACAGCAAGTACATCAACAGCAATGGTGACATCACACGATATCCCCGTAAAAACAAGGGAGAAGATAAGATGTGCGCAGAGCTTGGTTCAGCGGCGCTCTACTATCACTTCAGCAGAGCTGCCAGCTGGGGGGAGAGGGGCGTCGCGACAAGCCAAGGCATCAGCAGCAACAAACATACAGCGGAAACTTAATACTTCTCAGATGAAGATGCCGTTCAATATATGTCCGAAGGTGGAGAAGGGTTTTGCACTACGGGTGATAGCAATGCCTTCATTGATATAACTGCACCAGAGGTGTTCTGAGAAGACGATTATGAGGCGCAAATACAAAGCCAAAAAAAGCACAATGTTGACGAGGAACAGGCCATCAGCAAGAAAATCGGTGCCATAAAAGGGGAGATGGAACGACTTAATGCCATCCTAACGCCACTGATTGAAAACTTAAAACTAAAACAAGAAGCTCGTGGCGAAAAAGAAAAACAGGAGCACGAGCGGAAGAAAGCAGCACAGGTGCCATAAAAAGGGGCGCCTAAACAAGAGATGAAGGTGGCGGCACAGCAGCCAAAGCAAAATTTGCATTCCCAGCGCAGCAGCAAAAACAACTGCCACAGCAACAAGCTAATCAGCAGCCCAAAGAAAAGCTGACAGTGAAACAATCACAGCAGCAGCCCAAAGAGCAGAGAAAAGAAAAAAAAACATCAGCAGAACCAATAGTAGCAGACACAACAGTTAAAGCAGCAGGAGGGGATTCAGCAAGGAGAACACCAGCAGCAGCCACAACCACCCAAAAGCGAAAAAGAAAAGGTGCCGCCAATAAATACATATAAGATGGATGGATGGCCAAAACTTTACTATTAAGAGATTGAGTAAGGATAGGCATGCTATTCACTGCTCCATAGTGGAGCAGCACAAAATAATAAAAGATTTGCCAAAGAAATCAACAACAGAGTTCTTAAGCTTTATCCCTAAAGTAGATAAGGTACAAACGGTCCTATTGAAGGGCATAGATTCCTGCACGGAACCACAGGTGCTCTTTATCGGGGCTAAGCCGTTCGCTACGGTCAGAGCCAGACGGGAGAAGCGGTCTCTACCGTTCTTCCTGGTTAAACTCTCACCCAGCCGCAAACTGGATAGTCTGAGGAGTATCTCCGTCCTCAACTACCAGATTGTAACATGGGATAAATTAAAGAGACGCGGCGACATGCTTCAATGTATGCGCTGCCAAAGGTTTGGCCACGCTGCAGCAAACTGCGAAATGCAGTCACGCTGTGTGAAGTGCAGTGAAAACCACATTAAGGGAGAGTGTAAGCTCGGTGAGGAACGAGTCGATGACATGACCCAGCTTAAATGTGCACTTTGCGGAAAGGAGGGGCACCCTGCTAATTATCGGGGTTGCTCAGCTTTTCAGCAAATCAGTATTAATAAAGCGGCTAAGCAGACAGCGGTAGAGATACGCCCATCAACGCGTGCTCCTACAGCAACGCCCGTGAACCCCCCAATTTCCTACGCCCAAATGGCGGCAGGGAGGGGAAAAACGGTACAGCCTGCAGCTAAGGTAGCCCAACCGGCCCTCGTTCCAAAAGGCTCCGGACGCTCAGGCCGAGATTAGAAGCATTTTGCTGGCGATTCAAGGCCAGTTAACAGGACTTCATAATCAAATAAAGGAGCAGGCGACTAGGGTAGACTATCTCTACTCTGTTTTGCCTAGCTTAACGCAAATTAGAGGTTAAAGGCGCGCTGTAAGAGAGGCCTCTTAGGATCCTTGCGGTGAATGTAAATTCACTGATTAGGACCGAACGTAGAGCTAATCTTTTCCAATTGTTGAAAGACCAAAGTCCAGATGTGTTTATGGCCAGCGAAACTAAGCTGAACCAGAAACATAAGTTGACTAACAACAATTACAATATCGTTAGAAGAGATCGACCCAACTCCACTCAAGGGGGAGGCGTCGAAATCTTCATACAAAACGGCATTAATCATAAAGTTATATATAATAGTGATCTGTGCAGATTTCGGCTGTTAGAGGCGTGCATCGTATGCATTCCTCTCCAACAGGGGAAGAGAATGTTTGTGATCGCGGCTTATGCACCAGAATCACCTCAGCCAACTGATTTTATGACAGAGCTTCAAAAAACGCTTGAGCTTGAAGAAAATGACTTTCTCATTACCGGTGATTTGAATGCCAAACACTTAGATTGGGGGAAATCAAGTACAAAATCCGAGAGGTATTCATCTTTTTAATTGGATGAGTCAGTATAACGCTGAATATCGTATGGGACTGCTGGCGACGGATCGGCCATCGTTTCCAAGAAGCGGTGCCTATCTGGATCTATTGCTAATAGACGCAAGACTGACAATTACTGACACTGTGGGTCAAAGACCAAGAAACTGTTTACGAACGATCGAGTACGACAGTGATCACTACGGACTCGCCGCCATAATACAGCTTCCGAACGAGCTCGTGGAGTTGGATGAGTATGTACCTGTGCATACTTACAATTACAGTAAGGTGCGCTGGCCACGCTTTACCAACGCCTTATCGAGCGAAATCGATTCAATCAACATATCCCAACATGTCCAATGGAACAAATCTAAGAAGGTGCCTGTCTGGTTGATTTGGAGAAGGCCTTCGACACCGTATGGTTAGAGGGTCTGTTTCTAAAGCAGACCAGACTTGGCATTAGTAAACCACTATTATATATGCTTTATGATATGCTCAATGGTAGAAAGTTTGTTGTCAAGATTGGCAATGTTACTTCTGCCACAACCTTTAGTATTAAAAATGGTCTTCAGCAGGGAGCGGTCAACTCACCGATTCTATTCAGCATTTCCACCAGCGATCTGATAAGTAGTCTAACTCAGGCAATTGCGTATGCCGACGACCCGATTGCATACAGAACACTTGCAAAAATCGAGGACATCAGGATTCTCTTGCAGAGTGACTTCGAGAAGATTTAGCGATATTGTGATGACTGGAAGTTGAAAATCAACTTTCAGAAATCAGAAACTATCTTGTTTAGGACTCCGTTGCGTGGAGCCACAAGGGATACGAGAAAGAACTGGCGCAAGCTGGTGATCGTAGGGCCAAATGGACATCCACTGGCGAGTAAAAGTGAAGTAAAGTACCTTGGCATCTGGATGGATCAGTATTCGTATTTCGACAGACATATAAATGCTGCTCTGGCCGGAGCTAGGGGAGCTTTCGCTCCCACGAAACGGTTGTGTTATAGCAGCCAGCTTGACAGCAGGGTGAAGGTTATTTGCTACATGGTCCTTATCCGGCCGATGATTGCCTATGGATGCCCGGTTTGGTTCAACGTTGCCCCATCTCAAATGGAAAAGATTCGGGTGTTTGAGAGGCAGTGTCTTCGACGCTGCCTTGGATTGCACAGAACACCAGAGTCGGGGTACAAACACTATTATTCCAACCTGGCTCTATACAACGGCGCCAACATAAACAGGATAGATAATTTTTTGCTGAAGCTCATTCGGGGTCACATTGCAAGAGCGATGTACTCGACTAACAGCTTAATTTTAGGGGCTTACTACCCCAACAACGAATACTACGAGAGTGTGCGCCTAAGCGCCTTTATTCCGCCCGATGCATTCCTCCACCTAGACAGTCGAGGGTTGATCCAGGATAGAGCAGCGGTTCCCCTAATCTACCACGTCAGCCGTAGAACTGTAGATCGGCGGCTCCTTTACAGTCGAGACGTCCTCGCACAAGACGGAGCTGAGCACCTTTGGTTCATTAGGACTGTGTCCGAATGGGACCGAAGAGATAGGGTAAGGCAGGAGAACCAGTTCTGGTGGTTGAAAAACGAAGATGAAGTTCCTTCAGACATTTAATAGTTGACCCTGCTATTTTCTTTTGTATGGTCGGCTTGCATAGGTTTAGGTAGTTAGTTTTAAGTAGGGACACTCAGGAAGGCACCAAACAAAAAAAAAACAAACAAAATATATATATATATATAAAACATTAAAAAAAAATTATAAAATCTACAAAAATACAAAAAAAATTATAAAACCGGAAAATGCTTGCTCTGGCTGTTCTAGTTTGTAAGTAGTCTGTAAGTAGCTTATAAGTATGTTGTAATTAGTTTATAATTAGTTGTAAATAGTTCTAAGTAGTTTTAATTAGTTTTAATTAGCTTTAATTTAGTTTTATGTAGTTTGTAAGTTTTATATAAAACAAAAAAAAAAAAAAAATAAAGACAATGATACCGAGTTTTTTGTAAATTCTTCTCGGTAAAAAATAAAACCGAGCTGGATTTAGTATTAAGATAGTTCTTAGGCCGAAAGGCATTAGCATTAAATTATTATAGTTTAACTTAGAGCGCCCGATTGGGGCCAGTAACTTAGTTTTAAGATATTGATAAGTAGCTAGTTTTTATGAATTTTTGTCTAGCTTTAAGATAGTTTTAGGAAAATGGAAAAATAAAAATGAATTAAAAAAAAAAGGAAGAAGTGCAAAACGTAAAGAGAAACTAACAGATGCACAAGTTATTGACGATATCTGTGAAACTGTGGACAAAATTCAGATATTAAATTAAGTCATATCAAAGAAGTCCTCATCTCGCACAAGGGCTGGCAAATAAAATCTTAATACAGCAATTATAATAATTGACAACGATGATTCGCCAGTACAAACGACGAAAGAGTGCCCCATTCCAAAGTCAACCAATAGAATGTACCCCAAAAAAACCACCAGCTGCTGCTGTTACCAACACAGGAGCGATTTAAAAAAGTATATCATCTTGCTTTGATGCAAGTACCTATACTAGAAACTGATCAAACAACAATAATAATATTAATAATAATCATAATAATAATTTTAACCACAGGTATATATACCTGTGTAGTACCTCATGGCATGATAGTTAGTGCCTTGGAGTGTCATGCCAAAGGTCTGGGTTCGTTTGCCAGCCGCTGCCACCTAAAAACAGACAAATTTTCCCCAAGATACTGCCTCTTGTGAGGAATTGACAAATCCTCCAAGAGTATACTTGTCATGAATAAGTGCTTTTTAACTAGCAGTTCGTACTCGGCAAAATATTGTAGGTCCCCGCCATTCCTGCTACCAACACGCACACAGGAATGGTTCCGAGTTGTAAGTCACTAGGGCTTGGTTCTCCACGAGCTGGTGCGCCACCAAATTTAATTTATTTATATATGCCTGTAAGACCTTCGGTTTGTTTTTTTAAATACAACCTGAATTACACTGCACTGGTTAAAAGGAATAGGAGGATAAGAAAGATTTTGGCAGTGGATTCAAATAAAGGTGTTCATTACTTCATTTAGCCCCACGGGTGTCGTCCCCTTTAAGCTGGGAGAATATAGAAAAAAATATCTGGTTATGCTTGATTTTCAGTCACATATTAGGAGAAATACCGGCAAAGTTTATGAACACAATGTATGCATACCAATGTTTCTTGACACTGTTTTTAGTTTTTTGCTTCTTAATTTTTAAATGTTCCTTTGTTTTATTATTCCACTATTTACTATGGTAAAATTACCGAAAAACCTTAAGGTAAAATTTCATATGTCACCAAATTCGTTACGTCGTGTTACGGTAAATTTTACCGCAACAAAAACCAGCCTTTGGCCGTTTTATTTTTCCTTTGTTGTGGCTGCAAAATATCGGCAAAGTTGAGGGCAACCATGGTCTCATCAACCACAGGTGTACCTAGCCTTTATTTTGCAAAAGCAACAAATACAGGCGTACGAGTTCGAGAACGAGTTCTTTCGACGAGGTCGAAAATGCCGGCGGATGAGCCGAAGAAGTATGAGGTCGGGCGGACCCTTACTTAACAACAACAACATATTCATCAATCATATTTGTATTATATATTTATATTAATTATTATTAACGTAGTATACCTTTTGTTTTACCTATTATAAATTTTAACGTAAGTTAACTTAAATTAATAATGTACAAAATGGGTTTTTAACACCGTGTAATTTTCCGTTGCTAAGATCGTTTTTGAAAATTAGATGTAGTAAGAGAAATGCTTCCCTCCGTACCTCCAAAATAGTAAAACTAGTTTACCATTTCGAATCCCGCGTTTTAAAATAGAGTAATAGGATAATGCCTAGTGAGGATCTTTTCTCGATTTTTTTTTGTCGTTTTCAATTTTTCTCGAAAGTCAAAAATAGTTGGGAGGGGATCTGAACTCGGCCATTATGTTTCGGTGTGTGTGTGAGAGTAAAGTTTCGCTGAGAGTCAACAACGGTGGCTTTCCTGATGAGCGTTAAGCTTCCAGGAAGCCGTGATGCCGTGACCGACAATCACGAAAACGAATGCTTGTGTTGTATGAATGTGTGTATGACTGGAATGGACGAGGGAGGAAGACAATAGATGGGGAATAGCATGGAAGGCACTCTGTAGAGAGCTTACCAAGCGGATAGAGGTGTTCGAGGATTATTGAGAAGGAGAAAGAAAAAAAATCGAGAAAAGAAGGAAACTTAATTTCGAGGAAAGCGGAAAATTAAAAAGGAAATAATATCAGGATTCGAGGTGGGGAAAATAGTAGGAGTTACAGGAGATAGAGGAGAGGAAAAGCAAAAAAAAAGATAAGTACAATCCATTTTCTTGGATAAATAAATATATATAATACATGTTTGTAAGTCTAAACATATATATATATATATATTAAATCCAATAAAGTCGTGTCGTGTTAAAATCGCCGGTGTTAAGTTCCATTTTCTTTGTTTGATTTGCCTTGCCAATTTCATTTAATTCCTTTGTATTTTTGCTTTGAATAATTTTTTTTATTTCTGAAAACATTTTGGGTTTTAATCCAGGGATCTTCAATCCCACGGTTTCCCAAAACAAATAAATAATAGATTTAAAACTAAACCTTTGTTGCATTTCATTTAAAATCGCTTCACTCATTACTTTAAGTAGTTTTGGAATTTTCTACTTCGGTTTCTTAAACAAAATTCCTGGCGCCTACTTTTATTGCAACGTACCCCACTGTACGTGCAATAAAACATTTTTTTGCGATTCAACTTAATCGAATTTATAAATCGATTAAGTTTATCAATTCTAAGGAAAGTTCTTCCACAAGAACCCAGCCCAGCTGAGCAGCCGCGGTTACAGCTTCGTCAACGAGCTGTATTGTTGCATTTTTTTTTTTCATTCTCTATTTTGTGTCGCGTTCGTACTCGGTTGAGTGCGAGTTGTTCGTGTCGTTGCGTGCGTCGTCGTTCGTCGCTACGCAGCTGCCTCTTGTTTTGTTTTTAATTTTCAATTAAATAATAATAATTAATAATCTCAATACCCTCCCCTCGCGTTTATTAACGAAGAAAAAGTGTAACAAATTGGCGCCCAACGTGGGGCCAAAGAAAGTGGAAGAATTTTCGGTGGTAGTTTTGTATCGTGTTTTTTTTATATATTGTTTACTTTTAAAAGAACTTTTAATTCCGCTTGTTTTTTTTTTATAGGTGTTTTGTCCGAGGTGTTTGGTTCCTGCTAGAGTGGATAGGAAATATTACAAGGCTTTTTTTTTGTTCGTGCAAAATACACAGGAGTTACTTTTGGAACAAAATTTCTTCGAGAGAATTTTCTTACAGGAAAATCGCAAGTATTTTTTTTTGAGTGTTGCGTAAACTCGTTTTAAATACATTTATTGTGTGGTGTTTTTCTTTAGTGCAGAAAATAATTCTTTTTTTCTTATTGTTGGTTTTTAATTTTTTAATATTTATTCGCGGACATTTTGTTTTGTTTTTTTCTCTCTCTTTTTGGTATGCAGTGATATAAATTCTCTTGTGTCATTGCAATCACTTGAGAGTTTTTATCGCTAGCTATTTTGAGTTTTATTTGAGTGTCTAATTTTACATGATAGTTTTTTCTCTCAGGAGTATTTTTGTTTTGAGTGCAAGCTAATCTTGCAATTTGAAAAGAATTTGAGTAAAGTTAGTTCGAGTAGGGGGTTGGTGTGACCATCCGTATTTTTTTTTTATTTTGTATATAATTTGATAGGAAATAATTTTGTGTTGTTTTTTTTAATTATTTGTTATTTAATTAATAAAAATAAATTAATTTACAAGTTAGGTTTTCGAGTTCTAGGGTTACCAAGCATATATTTTTTTTAATTTTTTTTTTTGTAAATAATTTTTCTTAATTTTAAATTTTGTTTTTTTAACATGAACATTGGGAGATTAGCACAGGACGAACTGGCCTACGAGATGAAGGTCAGGGGTTTAAAAGTAGGGACAGTGGAGGAGATGCGGAAGGCATTAAGGTCATCGAGGTTACTCGTTAAGAGGAACTCGATGGAGGTTAGTTTAGTTTACCCCTTCACTTATGAAGAGGATGTTAAAGCAATAGAGGCAAAGATGGAGGAGATTAGGGTCCTTCTTAAAGTACCTCCGAAGAACCCAAAGTCTTCGGAGTACATTAAGATAGTGACAAAGATTGAATGGTGTATAGGCAGGTTAGCTAGGACACCTTGTGAGGCCGAAGATGAAGAAGATGAAGTTAGTTCACTTCGGAACAAGGTTTTATGTTTATTAGGAGATCTCACTGGAGATAGTGAGAATAGTGATAGGGAAGAGGATCAATATAAAGAAAAGACTCCGATAAAAACCCAACTTCAGGCACAAGTTGGTCAGACTCTAGGTGTTAGTTCGCGGTCTGCGTTAGGGCCTGCTACAGGGACGTTAGCTGAACCAAGGAGTGGTGTCAGTAGTCCTGTAGTAGGAGACATTTCAGTTAGGGTTCCGTCGGAACGTAGGGTTGATAGGGCCGATGGTTTTTCTGGACAAATGGTCGTTCAGCAGAAACACATCGAGCGTATAGGAAAGTGGGGGGTGAAGTTTACGGGTGACTCAAGTGGAGCATCAGTGAATTCATTCCTGGAAAGAGTGGAGGAGCTTCGTTTGGCTAACGATGTTCCTGAAAACCACCTTTTCAAATCCGCTTCGGAGCTTTTGGCTGGTAGGGCACTTATGTGGTTTAGGACGGCTAGGGAAGATTTGGAGGATTGGCAGGAACTCGTCAAGGAACTCAAAGCGGAGTTCCTTCCTGCGAACTACGATGATCTCTTGTTGGAGGAGATTAATCGGCGTTCGCAGGGAAAGGAGGAAACTTTCGGCGCGTACCTGACCACAATGAGGACATTGTTTCGAAGATTATCGGAACCATTGTCAGAGGGAAGAATGCTTGCTATATTGAGGAAAAATGTAGATCCATTTTATCAGGTTCAGATAGCTTGTTCCAAACCAAAGACGGTTAAGGAACTTGCTATCTTAGGTAGGGAATTAGATACCCTTAAGGTCAACGTAGATAGTTTTACCCCGCCTTCTAGAGGCAAAAATTTGTTGGAACCGGAGTGCGGTTACCAACCGAGTTCGTCTGGACAACACCGAGTAGCGGCTGTTGCTCCAGTTTCTGAAAATCCATTTAGGCAGTCGGTTAGGTGTTACAACTGTAACAAGGAAGGGCATTTAGCCCCGAACTGTACAGTTCAGAAACGTTGCTTCGGTTGTGGAGCTATAGGAGTTTATCGTAGGGATTGTAGGTGTTCGGGAAATGGGGATCGGGCCCTTGTGTCAGCAGGACAAGGAGTCCGCCGGCGATAGGAAGGTCGTCTGCTGTCGATCAGCTTTTAGGTAAAGTTCAACTGAGTTTCACATTAGCGGCAAATGGTAGGGACACTAGACCATATTTAGGAGTTAGGATTTATGGAATTAGGTTTTTAGGGCTTCTTGATTCCGGAGCTTCCCAGACTATAGTAGGAGGTGACGGATGGAAAATTTTGAAAGAGTTAGGCTTAAAATTAGGAAAGAGTAGTGTTGGGTCAGTAGCGTTAGCAGATGGAGCAGGTGTAGGTGTAGCTGGATCTGTTTCTCTACCAGTGGAGGTGGAGAACAAATCCTTTTTGATAGAATGTCTGGTCATTCCGAATCTTCCACATCAGCTGATATTAGGTGCCGACTTTTGGGCACTATTGGACATAGTCCCGGATTTGAGATCAGGGGTGTGGAGTTTTTCTAGCCAAGAGAGCTTGGCCTCGATGACAGACATGGTAGCGATTAGGGAAAAATCGGATTTGAACGATTCCGAAAATAGGGAGTTAGAATTAGTATTAGAAGAACTTTTTAAAACAATGACCGAAGGTTTAGGGTGCACCAATTTAGTTGAGCACAAGATTAGGACGTCTGCAGAGCCGATAAAACAACGATATTACCCTGTTTCGCCAGCGATTCAGAAACATATCGATCAGGAGCTCCAGGAGATGTTGGAAGCTGGAGTGATCGAGAAGTCGAAGAGTCCCTGGGCATCACCGATTCTTCTCGTTAAGAAGAAAGACGGTAGTTATCGGTTCTGTGTCGACTATAGGAAGTTAAATGAGGTTACTGATAGGGATGCTTATCCACTACCTTTTATTTCAGCGATTTTAGATAAGCTTCGAAACGCGAAGTACTTGTCTTCGTTAGACATTAAGTCTGCTTATTGGCAGATTCCAATGGAAGAAGAATCGCGCAAGTACACAGCCTTTACCGTGCCAGGACGAGGACTTTTTCAATTTTGTAGGATGCCATTTGGGCTTCATAATTCACCGGCGACATGGCAAAGGTTTATTGACGACGTTTTAGGTCCTGATTTAGAACCGTTCGTCTTTGTGTACTTGGATGACATTATCATCGTCACCGATTCTTTCGATAGGCACTTAGAAATTTTAAAAGAAGTCTTTAAAAGGTTAGGAGAAGCCGGTTTAAAAGTAGGTAGGGAAAAGTGTAATTTTTGTAGGCCTTCTTTAAAATTTCTAGGCTATGTAGTTGATAGGAACGGGCTTCATGTTGACCCGGAAAAAGTGGAAAGCATGATTAGGATTCCTCCACCGAAAAACGTAAAGGAAATTAGGAGTTTTGTAGGGACTATTTCTTGGTATCGACGTGTCGTGCCAAATTTTGCAATTTTAGTTAGGCCTCTTACCGATCTCTTAAAGAAAGGTAAGAAATTTGAGTGGACACAAGAATGTGAGGAAAGTTTTAGGAAAGCCAAAGAGTGTTTGGTAACGGCACCGATTCTGACCTGTCCGGATTTTTCAAAGCCGTTTGTGGTACAAACAGACGCATCGGACTATGGCATCGGGGCCGTATTATCTCAGGAGTTTGAGGATGGCGAAAAAGCCATTTGTTATTTAAGTCGGTCATTGAATAGGAATGAAAAGAATTACTCTACGACCGAAAAGGAATGTTTAGCGGTCCTTTGGGCGATTGAAAAGTTGCGGCCGTATCTCGAAGGTGTTCGATTTACAGTCGTAACTGATCACCACTCTTTGGTCTGGCTAAGCAACCTTAAGGATCCGCAGGGTAGATTAGCTCGTTGGGCCATTCGGCTTCAACAATTCGATTTCAAAATCATTCATAGAAAGGGCAAAGAACATGTCGTTCCTGATATGTTGTCGCGAGGAGTGCCAGAAGTAGCTGGTGTCTCTGAGGCGGATTCGGACCCTTGGATGATTAAAATGATAGTACAGGTAGAAAAGAGCCCGTTAGAATACCCATCTTGGAGAGTTGAGAATGGGCGGCTCTATAAACATGTTAGGTTAAACCATATAGTCGTTCATGATAATGGTGAGGAGTGGAAGTTAGTGTTAGGAAAAAGTGATAGGACGAGAATCCTTAACGAGTGCCATGATGCTCCGCTTTCAGGACACATGGGCGTTAAAAAAACTTTTGCTAGGGTAGCAGAAAAATATTACTGGCCCAAAATGAGAGGCCATATAACGAAATATGTTAGGAATTGTAAAGTTTGCCAAAGCGTGAAACCAGTGAATGAAAAACCAGCTGGTCTAATGACCGAAAGAGTAGGAAATTCCCAACCGTGGGAAATGATTTGCGTGGACTTGGTGGGTCCATTACCAAAATCGTCGCGAGGATTCATATATATTTTAACGGTCGTCGACTATTTCACAAAATTCCCCTTGTTGTTCGCGTTACGGTCCGCAACGGCGAAAGCGGTATGTCGGGAGTTGGAAGAAAACGTGTTTCTTCTTTTCGGGATTCCAAAGTGGATCGTCTGTGACAACGGTCCCCAGTTCCGTGGCAAGGAACTGAAAACGCTTAGCGAAGCGTAGGGGTCACAACTTCGGTTTACGGCGAATTATCACCCGCAGGCGAATCCTGCGGAACGGATAAATCAAATTATCAAGACTACGCTCCGGGCGTATGTTTCGGAAAACCAGCGGAGTTGGGATTTGCAACAGGCAAAAGTCGCCTGTGCAATCCGAACTTCGCAACATGAGGTTTTAGGTGTGTCGCCATACTTCGCAAATTTCGGTAGGAACATGGTAACTAATGGCCATGACGTAGGAATTAGGGATAGTGATAGGGACCTAGATAGAGGGGAAATTGATAGGCAGTTCCGGAAACTGAGAGAGGATATAGCTAAGAAGTTGGAAGCAGCGGGAAAGAAGGCTGCTAAGACTTATAATTTACGTAGGAGGGACGCGCAATATCACCCGGGTGATCTCGTTTGGCGTAGGAATTTCGCGCTGTCCGATGCAGCAAATTATTTCGCGGCGAAGTTGGCGACCAAATTTGTAGGACCTTTCAAGGTCAGTAAGAGGATGTCCCCTTGGACATATCTCCTAATAGACGATCGCGGTACGGAGCGAGGAACGTGGCATGTTAAAGATTTAAAACCTTATGTTGATTCTTGAGTCAAGTCCCTTTTGTAGTAGTAATTTTTTTTGGTTGTTCAATGTCATTTTTGTTTTGATTAATGTGCCACACTAATGATTTTTTTTTATTTTTTTTTTCTTTTAAATGTAATGATGGTATCCCTATGTTGTTGTTGTCTACCCCTGGCTGAGCCTTAAGAAATGGTTTGCTTTTCTTGAAAAGTAAACACATTTCTTGGGAGGTAAGGGTGGGATTTGTTACGGTAAATTTTACCGCAACAAAAACCAGCCTTTGGCCGTTTTATTTTTCCTTTGTTGTGGCTGCAAAATATCGGCAAAGTTGAGGGCAACCATGGTCTCATCAACCACAGGTGTACCTAGCCTTTATTTTGCAAAAGCAACAAATACAGGCGTACGAGTTCGAGAACGAGTTCTTTCGACGAGGTCGAAAATGCCGGCGGATGAGCCGAAGAAGTATGAGGTCGGGCGGACCCTTACTTAACAACAACAACATATTCATCAATCATATTTGTATTATATATTTATATTAATTATTATTAACGTAGTATACCTTTTGTTTTACCTATTATAAATTTTAACGTAAGTTAACTTAAATTAATAATGTACAAAATGGGTTTTTAACACCGTGTAATTTTCCGTTGCTAAGATCGTTTTTGAAAATTAGATGTAGTAAGAGAAATGCTTCCCTCCGTACCTCCAAAATAGTAAAACTAGTTTACCATTTCGAATCCCGCGTTTTAAAATAGAGTAATAGGATAATGCCTAGTGAGGATCTTTTCTCGATTTTTTTTTGTCGTTTTCAATTTTTCTCGAAAGTCAAAAATAGTTGGGAGGGGATCTGAACTCGGCCATTATGTTTCGGCAAGTTTTGGAAACTCATCCAACAACTTGTTGAAACCGTGTTTGTGTGTGTGAGAGTAAAGTTTCGCTGAGAGTCAACAACGGTGGCTTTCCTGATGAGCGTTAAGCTTCCAGGAAGCCGTGATGCCGTGACCGACAGTCACGAAAACGAATGCTTGTGTTGTATGAATGTGTGTATGACTGGAATGGACGAGGGAGGAAGACAATAGATGGGGAATAGCATGGAAGGCACTCTGTAGAGAGCTTACCAAGCGGATAGAGGTGTTCGAGGATTATTGAGAAGGAGAAAGAAAAAAAAATCGAGAAAAGAAGGAAACTTAATTTCGAGGAAAGCGGAAAATTAAAAAGGAAATAATATCAGGATTCGAGGTGGGGAAAATAGTAGGAGTTACAGGAGATAGAGGAGAGGAAAAGCAAAAAAAAAGATAAGTACAATCCATTTTCTTGGATAAATAAATATATATAATACATGTTTGTAAGTCTAAACATATATATATATATATTAAATCCAATAAAGTCGTGTCGTGTTAAAATCGCCGGTGTTAAGATTCCATTTTCTTTGTTTGATTTGCCTTGCCAATTTCATTTAATTCCTTTGTATTTTTGCTTTGAATAATTTTTTTTATTTCTGAAAACATTTTGGGTTTTAATCCAGGGATCTTCAATCCCACGGTTTCCCAAAACAAATAAATAATAGATTTAAAACTAAACCTTTGTTGCATTTCATTTAAAATCGCTTCACTCATTACTTTAAGTAGTTTTGGAATTTTCTACTTCGGTTTCTTAAACAAAATTCCTGGCGCCCACTTTTATTGCAACGTACCCCACTGTACGTGCAATAAAACATTTTTTTGCGATTCAACTTAATCGAATTTATAAATCGATTAAGTTTATCAATTCTAAGGAAAGTTCTTCCACAAGAACCCAGCCCAGCTGAGCAGCCGCGGTTACAGCTTCGTCAACGAGCTGTATTGTTGCATTTTTTTTTTTCATTCTCTATTTTGTGTCGCGTTTGTACTCGGTTGAGTGCGAGTTGTTCGTGTCGTTGCGTGCGTCGTCGTTCGTCGCTACGCACCTGCCTCTTGTTTTGTTTTTAATTTTCAATTAAATAATAATAATTAATAATCTCAATACCCTCCCCTCGCGTTTATTAACGAAGAAAAAGTGTAACAGTCGGAATATTTTTTTTTGTGTTAAACAAACGTCAAATTATGAAGCCGACCACCTAATTGTCATCTTCAAATGGAAGCAGAAAAACTTTTATACATTATATGGAATACACTATCCAGTGTATTATAGAGATCAGTGGTTTGCTCTGAGTTTTCAGATGAGAATAGAGGTGCGTTCCAGAGCGAATTTCAAACAGTTTGAAAGTTGAAACCTCCAGATTTAGTCATTTGTAGTGCGAAGTCGTTCCACACACTCCGACTCCACAGGAGGTAATTTCACTCTAACTAAATCTCAGATATTTATAACTAACATTGTCTTCTGTCTGCGCTGGGCAAATCATGTTATGCTATTTCAAATTACGAAACCGAAAATTACACTAAATAACAAACAAAAACTTAATTGCCACACACAAATGCAGAGATTAACATCAACACTGGTATAAGGAAACAAGATAATGAGACAAAAAAGAAATTTCTATTCACAAAGCAAAAATATCTCTATCTGTCAGAATTCATGTCGGAGATCTCTGTCCAGATATAATCGCGGAGAGATATCTCTGACATCCCAACAAGAGATGAAACGGAGTGACTCCATTGGATATTTCATGTCATGATAAGCATTCTGATAGAAATTATCTCCTGTGGAGTCAGGGTAACAAGTGAATGTTTGTACCAGAGAATATCATTTACCAAGAAGCCAATCTTTCGTACGTTTCACCCACTGATCTCTATAATACACTGGATAGCGTATCGACATAAGAAAGTAGCTTCCATTTGAACAATTCTTATATTATGAAGCTGTCCACTTTTTTGTATAACAATATGACTGTATAACAATTTATACAAAATAATCCCCTATGAAGACGTCAAATTTCCGTTCGTTGCTCCCCCCCCCCCGAAATCTCTTTGCTAACATTGTTGTGTTTATAATTTTATTTCATTCACAAATGGTTAAGTGAAACGAATTACAGATGTAAAGAGTGTGACAAGGAGGTAAAATCGTAAAAAAACACAGACTATGTAACGCCTTCTCCTCATCACACTTATTAGCTGTTTTGTTCAACTGTTTGCAAACTGAAATAATGAACGAAGTTGATGGTTCCCATATCCCATCTACATATTTACTATTACCTATTTAAACACCTTTCTATTGATATAATTCAAATAAAAAATAAAAAAAATGTACACAATGAATAACTTAATGAATTAAAAAATTTTAAAATAAACTACCACAAAGTTTTTTCCTTTCATATCATTGGTCTTTCTCTTTCTTCAGATTGAAATTTTGGAAACAGGTTTTTTTGTGTTAGTGTAGACGTCAAATTATGAAGCCGACCACCTGATTGTCATCTTCAAATGGAAGCAAAAAAAACTGTTATATATTATAAGGAATACACTATCCAGTGTATATAGAGATCAGTGGTTTCACCCTCCAAAACCCATTTGTTTACATTTTTGTATTTGTAATTTCACTTCGTGTTGATGAATAAATGTGATTTGCAACAACAAACAAACAGTTGCAAACAGTTTTTTTCCTTTGACGGTGTTCACATTGGACTGAAAAACTGGATTTTTTTGACGTTTCAGTATTTACATCTTCCTTTACTGAAGAAGTGGGAGCAAGATGTGAATAGTGAATAGTTTTTCAGTCCAATGTGAACACCGTCTTTTGAAATTGGAAAATAGTTTTGAGAATTTTACTTCGGCTAAAAACAAAAATATCGATGTGAAATTATTAAATATACACAAACAATAAAATAAAATAAAATAAAATAAATAAATAGTAGTTTTTCTGCAATTTGACACCCGGAACTTCAATTTGTTGTTTAAACTCCACTTCAATTCTCAATTTCCACTTTATAAATATTAAAGTAGATATTAGGTGGGTTTTATTATCTTCTACTGGGATTCGGGTATTGATCTGGATTTACCTTAAGTACAAAAAATTAAAAATGAGGAATTTTCAAAATCGCTTTTGTTGCACGTGTTAAAAGGTAATCCAGATACGTATTAGTATAAATACATAAATGTATAATGACTCAATGTCAATGTCAATGACTCCTATATTAAACACCCAAACCAAATACTTAGATGTCGTAAGGTTAAAAAAAAATCAAAAATAGCTATTGCTGTTTTATTACATTCGATAGAGATGTAAGAGGGCTACGCAGCAAAACTGCTGATATTTATATGTACTCTCAGGCATTTCCTCATGACATCTCTGCTTTGATCGAAACTTAGCTCAATCCATGTTTTTTGGACACAGAACTCTTTTGTCAAGAGTTTTTAGTTTATAGAAAAGATTGTCATGTAGATAAACCAAAAGAAATGGGAGGTGGCGTTTTGATTGCTGTGCGTAATCATTATATATCTTCTTCTGTTTCCTTTCCTTTCAATTTTTCCATCGAATTAATCTGTATAAAAATAACTTTACAATCAAAATATATTTACATATTAAATGCATACATACCCCTTAAAAGTTCTGACGCAGTTTTTATTGAACTTTCTATAGCCTTAGATTTTGTAATGGGCTTATGTTGCTCTAACAGCAATATTTTACTTCTGGGTGATTTCAATCTACCGTTTATAGATTTGGTCTGTTCTGAAGATAAATCATGCCAAGAAGCTTCTTTAAATTCTGCACAATCTGAGCTTTGTTTACTTGATCAAATTAGTACTAGTGACTTACAGCAAGTAAGCTGTATTAAAAATTCTAAAAATTGAGTTCTCGATTTAGTATTTTCCTCGGACGCTATTAGTACTCTTGTTCTAAAATCTAGTTTTGGGATTACTAATATAGATAGTTACCATTCTCCCCTGGATATTTTCCTTGACTTGAATAGCCATCTCACAGTTAATAGTAATTCTTATGATTGTTCTTACATATTTGACTTTAAAAAGGCTAATTATCAATTGCTGTCTTGTTAGTTCTGATATTGGCAACATATTAATAGCATGTACTAATATTGATAAAGCAGTTTCTATTTTTTTTTTTTCAATATTTTATAGTTGTATGAATGATTCTATACCCTTAAAAATATCGAAAAACTCGAACGCTTGCCCTGCATAGTATACGAGGGAGCTCAGATCACTCCGTAACAAGAGAAATAGGACGTGGAAAACTTACTTAAAAACTAATTCACAAATTGATCACAGTTCTTATATTGCAATTTTTGAAGAGTTCAAAACTCTTTCAAAATCACTTTATACTAAGTATTTAAATGAAATGGGAAGCTGTTTAAAAGAGGATCCTAGGTCATTTTGGAAATTTGTTAACACAAAGAAGAACTCGGACGGCTATCCGGTGAATCTTGTATACGAAAACTGTTCGCTACAAAATAATACCGATATTTGCAACGCATTTGCGAATAATTTTCATTATTTTTTAGTTGATACGCCTGTCATTGTTGAAGAAAGTTATTTTAAAAATTTACATATCTATTCCCAAACGAATTGTAATAATATACCTGTGCAACTGAGCACTGTTTTAGGATATCTCTCATTGTTAAATGATGATTACTCGTCTGGTCAATAGTATTAAAAAGGTGCAGACATATATTATTCCAGCCCCTTCAATCTTTATTTCAGCATTCTTTAAAATCAGGGAAGCTTCCTTGCTTATGGAAAAAATCATTTTTAACTCCAGTTTTCAAAAACGGTGATAGGAACTATATTAAAAACTATAGGCCTATATCAAAATTGTCTTGTATACCGAAGCTTTTCGAAAAAGTTATTTGTGAAAGCTTGGCATTTCATAGTAAAAATTTAATATGTGAAAAACAGCATGGATTTATGCAAAGAAGATCAAAGGTAACAAATCTCCTTACCTTCTTAAACAAATGCTCTAATGTTATAGAAAAAGATTGTGAAGTTGACTGCATTTACACTGACTTTTCTAAAGCATTTGATCAACTTAGTCACAATATTATTTTATTCAAACTTAAAGCTTTCGGCTTTCCACCTTTCTTTATAGATTGGATAAAATCATACCTGGGAAATAGATCCTACCAGGTAAAATTTCGACACTCTCTCTCAAACCCATTTAACGCTCTCTCGGTTGTACCTCAGGGAAGTCATTTGGGCTCTTTTCTATTCATTCTCGCTATAAATAATGTTGTCTCATGTATACGTTCTAGTGAAATTCCTATATTTGCGGATAATATGAAGATTTTCAAGATAATAAGAGCTGATCATGACCACAGTCTCTTGCAGGATGATACTGACAGCTTTACTCTATGGTGTGATACAAACGGTCTTAACCTAAACCCTGTTAAATACCAAACAATGACTTTCTCAAGAAAACGAGTTGCAAGTGCTTTTAATTATTCTATTTCGCAGCACAAACTATGCCGTGTCTTTGGTTTCAAGGATTTGGGTGTTCAGTTTAGTTCTAATTTAGAATTCACAGAACACATAAATTATACATTGTAAAAAAAGCGAGCTCTATGCTTGGATTTATAAAACGTTGGGCAAAAGAATTTAACGACCCGTACATTAGCTTTTCTCTATATAACTGTTATGTAAGACCTCATCTTGAGTATGTCTCTCAAGTTTGCTCACCCTTCTATGAAATTCATAAAAGTCGTATTGAATCAATACAACATAATGTTGCGAAGCATGAGGTGAGGAAGATATCGGTAAAGTGGAAGGGTAGGAAAGGGAAGAGGTAGGAAAGAGAAAAAGGAATAATTTAGAAAGGGAAGGTGGAATGTCAAGTTCCGGGGACGCGGCCTGCTTGCATCTGCACGGCGTCAGCTCGTCGGACGGGGGGGATCTTGCCCCCGGAAACTTAACCTCGCCTGCAAACAAAAACACATATCAGGCCTAAGGAAAATTAGAGAACAAAAAAGTCGGACTAGAGGACTGTCGGACGGACTATCGTCACACCAAGGCACTGCGGATGTTGTTGCAGTGAGGCCATTACCCACCCTACCAATAGAATCCTTGGCCATTTTTGGATTCCCCAAAATGGTGGATGATCGGTTTCGGATTATACCATCTTCACCGAAACTCAGCTACCCTCAGCACCCCTGAAATAAGGTCTTCAATGATACATGTTTCGATTATTCGAAACAATGAAACAAAACTTCAATCTCATTAAAATGGCTTGGGCTGAAGTTTTATTATTATTATTAATTTTAACTAAGGACAACTTGAGCTAATTAAGAAAAGAAATTTATAAAAATCAATTTAAACATTATTATATCAAATCAAATTATTTAGTTTGAAAATAAATACAATATACACTAATACAAAAAAAAACCAAAACAAATATGATCCTGAAATGTTTCTCAACAGGACTATCAACGGAATTCAAAATAGTACCACTTTTTTGGCACTTTGTACTAATTCTACAAAAACGGTTTTCCCTACCCTCAAGAAAGCTCAATGGAGGTGGATTTAAAACTCAATAATGACCGGATGAACGAATAACAACTAGCGATATCCGAAGAAACAAAACCTTATCATTTACATAAAAGTTTGACAATTTAAATTGAAAATTTAACAACAAAAACAATAAAAAAAAACTTCAAAACCAATTTTGCCGAACACTCGGGAACTTTTTAAGGTGTATAACACTTAAATATCTTTAAAAATAGTTTGGTGAAAAACACCATCGGCTACTTCACTATCTGCGCTAACTTCTGTCTTTCTGCTTCGATATTTTGAACACGTAAATGTAGATGTAAAAATACCTGAATTTCCGTTTTTTTTTTCTAATTCCAGAACTCACTCCAATTAGACGTGGAAATTGGATGGTTGAGTGCTCCAAAATCTTGCCCAAATGCCGTGACGGTTATGGCGGAAGTTCTTCCGTACTCTTACGGCTGATGGACGTATCGGCGGATAGAACCTAGTTTCCAGCTGTAGCCACGTTGAACTGCGTTGGGAGAAGCAGATTCTTTTGGTTTATTCCACTTCTTTACCAGTAAGCAACGTTATGGAAATCAGATGGTTATCCACAAAAATAATAAAAGCTCCAAAAGAGATTTATTGGTATGGGCATTCGTCCCAAAATTCAAAGAAAAAAGTATGTGGCGGCCCGTATAGGAATACGTATATGGGGCCGCCAAAAAGTTACCTAAAAGTTTATAACTTTTTACCATTAATCAATAAAACTTTTTTTTATATCAAACTCACCACTTTGAATTTTTCTATAATTTAAGATTGATTGGGTTTTTTTTTATATACCTCAAAATTGCTGATTGACATTATCTAGGCAAATTCTAAAAAAAAACAACACAATTCAACATTTAATTTTTACGTGAGATGGTTTCAAACTTGAGTAACACACCGTAAATTATTATTTATTAGTTTTTACGTCTCTTTAATTTCTTTATTCTTATCCGATTTAGAAAATTTTTGTGTTTTTTTTTTTCTTATATTTTTTTTTAACTTTTAGCGATCGCACCAACCGGTCGTATCGTCGTATGTCAATCCAAGTATGTGAATTCTTGCCGAACATACAAGAAGTCGAGCAGTTGTCATGCCAAGGAGACGTGGGAATGATCACACACGAAAGAAAGAGATAGATCTTTACTGAGCAAAAAGAAGCAATGAGAAAAACAATTTATATAAAATAAAAACTAAGTCGGATGATTCTCCTCTAACTGGAAAAACATCATCCGATTCACATCTCTGTGTATAACACGTACCTAAATATAACCAACCAAAAACAAAACATAGATGTGTTTACCCCGTTGGGTACTAGTATGGGTGAACAAACCAAAAATATGAGTTTCATAGTCTTCTCTTTTTTTTTTCCATTTTTTCGAATTTCGACAAGGACGTGTTCAACAATAATGGCACGGATACAAGTGGACATAACTATTTGTCGACAGGTGGTGTTGGTAATAAAGTTTCGTGAAACTTTTACGAAATAGATGTTAACATTACTTATTTTTACGTATCCGTATCCGTGTAAAGTTCAGAATCAGTGAGAAATGTCAAAACTCACTTTCTCTACGGTAAAAGTCTAACATCTACAATTACCTTTTTTTTTCTCCAACATTATCAAATTTGGTTGGGACTTAACGACAATCGAAAACACAATAGAAACGTAAATTGACAAAAAGAAACGCTCACGAATATAAATAAAAACGTATAACACAAGTAACAAAAACGAAAGCGTACGTGGTGACGAACGTGTAAACACGAAGTGATGCCGATCGTGTAGTCATATTTGGCCACTGATCGATCCCTCCAATACTTCCAATAAGTTTCTCGTCTCTATATGTATTGTCTTTGGCTATCTGCCAGTTCTCCTTCGCATGGTAAGCATTTGGTTATTATTTTATTATATTCTCTTTTTCTATTTATTTAGGTTTTTTTTTTCCATTGAATTTTATGCAAATATCTTTTTTCTTTCACCCTAGGTGGAGTCCACATTGTATGCTCGGGATTACATGCCAGGCGTTCGCAACAATAAATTCATTCATTTTGCCCTGAAAGGTCTCCCTTGGACTGCCCTTGGACTGCTGCAGGTCCAAACTTTACATCAAAGGCGGGTTAATAATGACTTAATATTTCTTCAGAAATTTTTAAATGGAGAGATTGATGCTCCTGACTTGTTAGCTTGTATTGGCATAAATTATCGCAGAGGATCTCATCACCTGCGAAGATTTGAACTTTTACATATCGATTTTCATCGTACTAACTACGGAATTCATGAACCTTTAAGCCGTATGTGTAAGCTTTTCAATTTAAATGCTTCCGCTGTTGACTTTAATATTGGTAAAATGGGATTGAAAAGATTATTTCGAACCAGTGCTCCACAATCGTGACCGTCTTATATACCTATTAAGATACTTTCAATGTTTTTTTTTATTGTTTAATTTTGTGTATTAGGTATTTGATTTTTGTAATTTTGTACACTGGTTCTTTTTGTAGTTATTTGTAAGCATGTGTTAGTTTGCATTATTTTACTAACCACTAACACATGCACTTATTATGAGCCCTTGTTTGTAGGTTGCAGCTTGATCTAAGCTCTCTACACTCATAGAATCTGAAGTGTTGAAAATAAAATTTGTCGTAAAATTCAAAACAGTTAATTTAATTTTGATTGCTTTTTATTTTATTTTTATTTAAGAAAGTCATCACTCTTATCAAAAAGGGGAGAAATAATCCCCCCAATCTCATACAATTTCTTTTTTCTAAAAATATTATTTCATAAATTATCCTGCATGAAAAAGGTATTTGGTTTTGTTTTGACATCTAATTGACAGTCCGAGGTGAATAATTCTGACCACGTGGCGTGTTCAACAAATAGAAACCAAACTAGAGCCCATTTCACATTGATACATATTTGGCGTAAATTAGTGTGCAGCAGTGTAAAACAAAGTGACGAAAATTGAAATCAATTTTTAAATAACCTACTCGTAGCTTCATTTTTGTGTAGTAGGCTTTTCAATTATTACTTCAATAGGGCACAAGAGTAGGTAGTAGGTATATTAATCGAATATGAAATAAATTTTACAGCCCTATTCTCGCGTTGTGATGTCTCACAAGTTGTTAGATTCTTTTTTTTTTAATAATAGGAAAGCTAAAATCAAATAATACATGCATGCATGTTTATTTTTCAATGAGTTATATTATTTAAAGTAAAAGTAACTAGAATTAAATACAAATGAGCATGTTAATGTGGTTATATGTGAAATCAGAGGTGTTTATTTTTAGTTGTGACCTCCTCCGAGGGAGATCACAGTTTCGATAGTTATTGTGAGGATGACAACTTGTGATATTGCTGCCAGAATACGAAAACCTCACAAAACCAAATTAACCTCACCTTATGTGGTTGTTGTGACTTGTGAGGTATCAGTGAGGTTTTCCATAATAGGGCTGTTAATTTGCAAAATGGAGGAGAGTTGACGAAAGCTTTTTATTTTTGTTTAGCATTGTTTATATTTTGTATCATTGCGAATAATTTGATATAATTTTGTGTTGGTTTGGAGGAGATTTTAATACAATTGCACTCATTAAGTCTGAATTAAAAAAGAAAAACGGATTTATGTGTGAATTTAACTAAAAAATAAAGGCAACCAAAAACTAACATGAAATCATTGCGAATCATTCGTAAAGATACAAAATATGGCAAGCATAAAACCCGTAAAAGCTCTTCCAAAACAATGCGACTTTGCAGTGAATCATTCACAATAATTCAATACACATACATACACAATGCTTAAACAACAACAAGCAACCCAAAACCAACATGAAATCATAGCGAATCATTCGTAAAGATACAAAATATGGCAAGCACACAACCTTTAAAGGCTCTCCCAAACCAATGCAAATTTGCAGCAAATTATTCACCATTTCAAAATATGACACATACACAATGCTAAGCAAAAACAAAAAATTGTCGTCGCTCCGCATTCGCTTTGGTTTGGGAGGATATGTAACTGGAGATTTCGGTCCGAATCTTCAAATTTCCCCATACAGTTTTGAAATTTCGAAATATGAGATTTATCTAATCTCACACTTTGCACTAGTTTAATTTAAAAAAAAAGTTGTCACTCAAAAGTTATATAGCAGAAATAATCCTGTGTAAAAACCCAACACCAATGAATATATAGACAAAAAGCATTTGTCGCTATATGTTCCCGACAAAATGAAATTCGAGATTTTATTTAAAAAGTTTTGTTATTTCAAGTTTATAGAACAAGAGTTCACGAATATTTTGCCGAAATCTCAATAAAAACTCTAGATTACAACAAAATCTTAACGAAATCCTGCTCCAATTTGAGAACTTAAAGTTTTTAGCTGAAATATTAGTTTGGTTTGGTGGAAACGTAGTATTAGATTGCGTATTAAGCCTCAACTACAAGTCTGTTCGTGTACTTCCCATAACTACGAATTTCTACGAATTCTATTTACTTATATGAGCTTTGACAGAACTTTGGACTTAAAGGCTCTCCCAAACCAACGCGAATTCGCAGCGACGACGAATTTTTGTTGTTGTTAAACGTTGTGTACTTGTCATATTTTTTTCTATTGTGAATGATTCGTTGCGAATCGCTCCGCATTCGCGTTGGTTTGGGAGAGCCTTAATTCGTAAAAATTCGTAGTTTTGGGAGTTACGTGAACAGACATTACATTGGCCACTTTTTGCAAAATTACAAAAGTAAAAATATTTCCCCCTAGAGCAGTTGTTTTGTGAAAAAGAATATACAAATTTTTCTCTTAACCAAAATTTTAGCTTTCTTCATCATTTTTATAAGTTTCCCAGTGATAAACACTTTCCCACAATGAGTTTCAAAGTTGTCACCTGAGACACTATAGTATCAGCAATACTACAAAGCCACACAGGCTGACACACATCCTGCTAAGTATTATACTGACAATTTTTTTACTAAAATAAAGTTCTCAAATTCGTCACCAAGGAACAAATCATTGCTCGGAAAACTCAAGTTTTGAAACCATGCTTTTACCTCATTGACCTGCTATATATGGACTGCCAGGAGCCAACTTCACTTCGGTTCAGTCTATTATTATACGCCACTAGCGCTGCCGTCGAATAGGCGGCAGACATGGTGTAACTTTTGACAAATGAATTGAGTGTTTCTTTTGTTTTTTTATTTTATTTTGAAAGACAATAACAACTAACAAATGAATTAAGTTTTTAAAAAAGTGCTGAAAACCATTTATTAAAACATTTAATCGACTTAAGTATGTATGTATGTACATATACTGATTTTTCTTTTTTCTTCTCTGAATCATCATTTATTGCAGCTTCGTGGCTTGACACTCGGATACTCGTAATTTTTTTTAGAAATTCGCCTTTTCTTTTTCGAAGAAAAAAATAAAGAGGAGCTTCTTTTATCCTGGGAAATTTGTTTCTTTTTTATTGGATTTGCCAGTCAGTCGCCAACCCTTTGAGTTCTGAAAAAGAACAAGATAGTTTCAAGGGCTTTTTATTTATCTATCACTTGATTTTTTGAGTTTGTTTTTGACTTACCATTTTGCAATTCTTTGTCTCATGTTGATGATTGGTGATTGATGAAGGTTAAATACCTATCCTGTAAGTTCAACTGCTCCATGATTTTTTCATGACTTTTTCACTAAAAATAATAATAAATATTTGACTTTGACTGACAAATATGATAGAGTGATTGACATACATAGACATTAGGATAGTTGTTTTGTTCGCCGCACGTTCGACGGAAGCTCTTATGTTGCTTAGGAGAAGCTGAACCCTTTTCTATCGAGCTTTTGTATGGAAAAAACATACGACTAGCAGTCCATATATAATAAGTCAATGTTTTACCTTTTTGCTCTCGTAGTTTATAACATGAACATGACACACTTGTTGTATAAGTTAATACTATTACATCCGTACCACTTGTGTGTCACGGGTATGATATGATATCAGTAACCTACACCTTTTTTATTTATAGTTGCTCCAAATCTTCCACATAGTTTTAATTTGTATGATATATAAGGTTAGGTTAGCACTTTAAATTTCGTTCTTATGGTTTTTATACTTTTTGAACATGTCCACGATTTTCAAAAATAACCGACAAATTAACTCACCATTCCTATACAGACTGTGGTGAGTGACTAGTTGCTTCTATGTGTGCGGCTTTCACTAGTGGTGAGTGACTAGTTGATTCTATGTATGGGGCTTGCACTGCTTTTCACTATTGCTTCGCAAATCTAATCATCACAGCTGTTCGCTTCAGTTTGTAGGCAAATCAAACTGACAGCTGAGGATTGCCATCTTTATATTGTTTATCTATGGTTTGTACTTTTTCGGACCAAAGAGAAATTTTTGGTGGTTGCTTTGTACTGGATGTCAAATGCCAACTGTTCGTACGTCAGATTTAAAAAAAATGTCAGTTTAAGGTTTAATAACCAAACAGAATACAAATAGCTAGGGTTACCCTAGTTTTTGGTAGATGTGCATAATTTATTAATTTATTTAACTTTTTATCAATCAAATGATTTTCTTAAAATGCATGTGTCGTTAGGAAAATCTTTTTCTAAAGAAGAAAATTTGGTAATGAAAATTTGTGTAACTCTTATTTAATTTAGTTTTTTAACAAATTGATGTTTCATGATATAATTTGTACTTAAAGAATATTTCTTTGTTTAAGTTTACTCATTTTTATTCATAATAAAGATTTTGCGACCTTTAGTCCAAATGCGTTTCGCCCAGGTATAACAGTTGGGCTTATCAGTTAGATGCTGTTGTACTCTCCTAAGACACATTATTTTCAATCTATAGATACCGACAACTACTCGTAATTAAACTTACAGCGCCAAATTATAATATTTTTGTTTTTACTTCAAATCATTCTTTAATTATTTGTATGCATGTACGCTTCTTTTTTCTTAGCATTCAATTTCTTGTGGTGATTTTGTACAAAAATCTACTGTTCTTCATTCTGTCATTTTGAGTTCCATGACGTTTTTCAGAACAGGTAAGAACAATACTTCCTGCACCTACTTTGTCAAGTACCAGCTAACTTATTTGTTTGGGATAATAATAAACTGAAATTTATCACAGAAATACTTTTTTTGTATTTTTGAACTTAACATAAAGAAAAAAAAAATAAAAGAATGTAAAAAGTGTCAACTTATTTTTATTTTTATTTAAAAAATAAAGTAAACAAATAACAGTAGAAACTTTTTAAATTTAAAATTGCACTGCAGATAGGCAACGGTCAATTCCGTCAACTCAAAGCTGCATTTTGCTGTTCTTTCTTGTTCTGGCAGTTTTCACACACTTGTGCTATTCTGCTCTGTTCTGATCCAGTTTTTCTTCATTAAACACAGCTAGTGCGTTTAAGACCGAGTTTCAAACAGATTGAATATTGAATTCCTTAAAACAAAAAAACCGATTCTCTTTAGAAAAAAATCGATTCGTTTAGAGAGAAGTAAAACTAATATATCTATGAAAAGTTTTTAATTCGTCTATTAGCAGTGAACAATCAACTAAAATGATAAAAATAATAATGAACTTAGATTCCAAGTGCCCAAATTCAATTAAGCATCATCATTCATGACACACACACGAGCACATAAAATGAATCTATTGTTTTTTTTACAGATTCCTTGCAACAGAAAATAGAAATCGATCTCAAAAGGTTAAAAGGAATTCGACATGTGAAGCAGAGAATATCTATTACCAAGAAGCCAACCCTTGGCTGTCATTCGGCTTTGCCTACAAACTGAAGCACGCACACATAGACAGTTGGGCTAAGTCCACCACTAGGTTTTTGCACACATTGGCAGCTGGGCCAAGTTCACCACTGATTTATTCGCACACATAGACAGTTGGGATCAACCCACCACGAATATGTCGGTTATTTTTGAAAATCTTCATTTAATTTCAAATTCACTTGGGCTGCAATGGGCTTGTTCAAAAAGTATAAAAAAAGGGAGAAATTATATATCAAGTGCTCACCGGGCCTTATGAGAATAAGTTGTGTTTTTTTAAATGTAAATTGTAGTCGCTTTTTACTAATTCCCGCCAGTCTGGAAAATAAATAACTTTAATTACTTTCTTTTCGATAATCAATTTGTCTTTTCTGTTTTTTTTTCTTTTCAACTCTCGAAATGTATAAGGAAATGTAGAAAACGTACTCTTTTCTTGACGGAAAATAAGAAGAAAGTTTTAAATAATTATGTGAAATGAAGAAAGATATTCACAAACTAGAATTTTGGCATATATACGACGCTTACTTACTTACTTATCCGGCTCCCGATCCATGGAGGTGCCACCCTGACTGTCCCTACCTAAAAATAACTACCTAAGCCTATGTAAGTCGGCCATACAAAAAGAAAATAGCAAGGTCAACGTTTAAATGTCTGAAGGAACTTCATGTTCGTTTTTCAACCACCAGAACTGGTTCTCCTGCTTAACCCTATCTTCGTTCGGATACAGTCCTACTGAACCAAAGGTACTCAGCTCCGTTTTGTGCGAGGACGTCCCAACTGTAAAGGAGCCGCTGATCTACAGTTCTACGGCCAACGTGGTAGATTAGCGGAACCGTCGCTCTATCCTGGATCAGCCCTCGACTGTCTAGATGGAGGAATGCATCGGGCAGAATAAAGCCACTTAGGCGCACACTCTCGTAGTATTCGTTGTTGGGGTAGTAAGCCCCGAAAATTAAGCTGTTACTCGAAGACATCGCTCTCGCAATGTGACCTCGAATAAGTTTCAGCAAAAAATTATCTATCCTGTTTATGTTGGCACCGTTGTATAGAACCAGGTTGGAATAGTATTGTTTGTACTCCGACTCTGGTGTTTTGTGCAATCCATGGCAGCTTCGAAGACACTGCCTCTCAAACACCCGAATCTTTTCCATTTGACATGGGGCAACGTTGAACCAAACGGGGCATCCATAGGTAATCATCGGCCGGATAAGGGCCATGTAGCAAATCACCTTCACCCTGCTGTCAAGCCGGCTGCTATAACACAACCATTTCGTGAGGGAGAAAGCTCCCCTAGCTCCGGCCAGAGCAGCATTTATATGTCTGTCGATATATAAATACTGATCCATCCAGATGCCAAGGTACTTAACTACACTTTTACTCGCTAGTGGATGTCCATTTGGCCCTACGATCACCAGCTTGGGCCAGTTCTTTCTCGTATCCCTTGGGTAAATGTTGAATAGAATCGGCGAGTTGACCGCTCCCTGCTGAAGACCATTTTTAATATTAAAGGTTGTGGCAGAAGTAGAAGTACATTGCCACTCTTGACAACAAACTTTCTACCATTGAGCATATCATAAAGCATATATAATAGTGGTTTACTAATGCTAAGTCTGGTCAGCTTTAGATAAAGACCCTCTAACCATACGGTGTCAAAGGCCTTCTCCAAATCAACCAGACAGGCACCCGTACACTGCTTCTTAGATTTGTTCCATTGGATATCAGAGACGACTTTCGACGCGGCATCAATGGTGTCATGTCCCGCCTTAAAACCGAACTGATTGTCTGGTATGATATTATTGTCCTCTGCCCACTTAGACAGAGCTCTATTGACAACTTTTTCGAATACCTTGCTGATACTTGGAAGAAGACTTATCAACCGGAGATTCGCCGGATTGCGTGATGTCATTCAAAAGGTAGAAGTGATGGAGCAAGGCCATAGAGTACCTATATTACCTAGAGTTGCGACTCGTACCCCTCTTGCCTAAAACACCCGCAAATTTTATCTGAGCACATTAAGAGAAAACTCTCTTAAATTCCGTGTCTGTGAATACGTGTGAAAATACAAAATGGCATCAGTAGCTCAAAAGGTGACGTTTTGTTTTTTTCCATTATGTAATGTCAAAATGACAATTCTCGGTTGTGTTTGTAAAATTCCATTTATAAATTTTCTTTCAATCGAATTAAATATATTGTATTAATTTAAAGTCGACTCGCTGGTCCGGAAATGGAAAATAAAGAAGAACGTGTACCATTCGCCTTGACAAATGGTTTGGCCTAGGCTTGGTAACTTTGGGGGGTGGTGAAACACCAACTGGTCTGATACACTTCCAACTTCCTGACACACTCTATTATATAGTTCGCGGCAAAAGAATGACCATTACTCGGCCCCCAAAAGGAGAAGTACAAACTACCTCCATTCCAAATTCCAACTGCGAGAAGGTGATACTATTAACATTGATGTCACTCTAGTTCTTCAATGTTCATCAACATCTCCTAAGAACAATTGCCAAAAGTTTAATTCTTTGCAAGGACGTTAAACCAAGCTGAGAATTGCTGTTCAATCAATTTCCAGCAATTCATAGAAAGATCTAAAAGATTGTGAAGCGATTACGTAAGTATTTCTTATGTTGATATCAAAAATATTTCTTTAAATATCGCTCCTACCATTTTAGACAAGGCTTCTGTAAGCTGTGTGCATATGTCTCAAATATGCAGGCACTCAGAACAAATTGGATTCTCGGGAAAGTTTGTTGGAGAATATGCTGGACGAGCAACTGTAGAGAGAACCCTGATGCTGATTCTAATCCCTATATACATAGCTTGTGTATTCTGGAATGAAAATTTGGTAATAATACGAACGATTTTTTATATCTGCGACCTAGAATAGGAACAGATCATTGCCAAGTTACCTATAACTCTCAAATGGCTATGCATATGTCATTAGGATCTTTATTTCTCGTAGCCAGTCGCTCTTGTATGCGCATTGTTTCCAAAATGTTCCAACCACAGGAATGACAATAGGCAAGTAAGGTTTTTTTTTGCTTTTTATTTGTGTTACTCGTATATATTAGACATTACTTTTAAGATAATTTAACTTTCATCTATATATCCATCGTTGATTTATAATTTTTAAGATATAATTCAACCTTTTCGTCATCTTTTTAGCTGTTAAACCACGATATCATGCTGAACTCAAAAAGCTTCCCATGGCACCTTGTTTGCTCCCAGAACTAAGCTCTCTAAATCAATGATTGTAGACTATCAAAATTATTGGCCAGTCTGCTTTGAAAAAAGACGCAACTGGGATCAGTTGGTGTAGGTAAATCGAAAAATACCCATTAATATATTTAACTAATTATTTAATATAGGGCTTACAGGCATTACAAATGCTTCTGGATCGCCAATCGAAAAAGCCATAAGCTTACAAAAGCGGAAGTGGAACGCTATCAACAATTGGACAAGATGCATAGCTTACCAATATATTTATCAATTGTCAATGTAAAAAGACTTGTATTTCTTTCTTTGTATTAAAACATTTTGTTTTCAAACAACCTATGTTTACATTAAATATCTTCCTTAGACTTTGCAAGCAACTAAAGAGAACACAAAGACCTGTGAGGCAACTTAAGCTCATCTATATAAAAATACAAAAAGAAAATTATGTTATTTCCAAGGAAATCGTAAATTCGTAAATTCTGTTTTGGAATATTCAAAATCATGTATAAAAAAAGCTGTCAAATCTCATACAAGATTTAAGACTGAATTGTGGCCATGTTGTCAAAACAACAAATTCGATGTGACTGTTGAAGCTGTAAAACTTTTTATAAACATTTTTTTGTGAAATTTATTTATTAACAAGTTTCGCTGTGCTCGTCATATTGGCGCATATTCATAGATGTTGCCTTTAGTATTGCGAAGCAAATCTGGAGTTAATTAATATTAAAACTTCATTAGCTAAACCCCAGTTTTGTCTAGCAATAGCTTAAACAACATCTATAAATACGCCCCATTGTGTTTTTGCCATGCAAATTGGGGGGTAGTTTTGATTTTATTCCAGCATTATATATTCAGGGTTGAATCCGTTTCTGAAACTTGTGACTAAAACTTCGTGACGCAACAAGAAAACGAAATTCAAAAAAAGAATTAACAATGCATTTTTTGAGGTTGAGGTTATAATTATTCGTAAGTTTCATCAAAGTACAATTGAATGTATATACAATTTTCAATAAATCTCTATTTAAGGTTTTTTCTGCTAACCCATTTGGACTTAAATGCTAGTTGAAAATAAACGAATTCTTACTATTTCCGAAAATCAACTCGGACACATTTTTTAATTACATTGTGCGACAAGATTTTAATTTTGCATTTGCTGCGATTGCTGGTGACTAAACTGCTGTTGTTGTTGTGCCGACATTGGTAAATCTTCAGACTTCATTTGGGAGCCGGGAGGTTGTTGATGTGACAAAGACTGTACTAGCTGCAGAAAATTATTGCGTCTCTGCTCCGAGAAGATGTAATATCTGAAAAGAGTTAGTTTCAATTAGAAAATTTTGGCTATGATAAAAATATTTGATTGGCTTTGTAAAATAATTTAACAAACATCGTTTTTTAAAGTGAAAAAACTTCAAAAAACTACCGAAAACTTGTTAAACGCCTTTTTTCTTCTCAAATATCTTAAAAACAAGGAATGATATTGGCTTTGGGTTAGTTTTATTCTACTAGCTTATCTTCACTTGATTCCATATCAAACCCCTAAAAACATTTTCGAAGATCTTGAATTGGAGATTTTTTCAAAACTAGCTTCCGAGTTCATCAATGGGAAGTTACCAGTGTGTGCTATACTCAGCCTTTTTTTTAATTGTTCGTTGGGATCGGGCAAGCTTCTGTTTAAACTGAAGCAATTTAAAAAGATTTTATTGAATTTCTGAAAAAGTAAATTACGCTGTGATGATTTTTCCTAATGGTTTCACTCACAATGATGATTTATTTATTTTTGAATTCAATATTAAATAGTGCTACTATTTACATTATTTATTTTTAATTTGAAGAAAAATTTCAAAAAACCCTAGATTAAAAGAAGTTTCCTTTTAGGTTTTCAAAAATAATATATAGTAAACTTCTTTTATTCTGTGAGTTTTTCGAAATTTGTTCCAAATACAAATCTTATAATGCTAAATCTGAATAAATACTTAATCTGAAAGCATAAAAATCATCTGTGTGGGTCAAAGAGTTTGGAAAAATTATCACAGTTCAATTGCCTTTTTTCACACACATGATTTAACTCAGAGATAAATATTTGACTGGGACGCGGAATGAAATTCAATTCCTCAACATTGATTCTCAAAGTGAGATACCTAAAAACATTAATCACATAAAAAGTGATTTTAGTAATCTAAAACTACTTATTACATATCAGTGGTATTTCGTAGAAACATAATAGCTCCATACAATAATTTTCATGTTTACGTCCACTTTACATCGAGCTAAAGCTTAAACGGGTTGATCGATTTTTTTTTTTTCAAATTTGGAACATTTATGAATATGTTATTTGAAAAATTATGCTCTATATATGAAGAAAATTGTTTCACACATAAAGTGGACGTTAAAACGCAGATATCAAATCACTGATAAATTGAAAACAAAAATATAAATTAAAAATGAAACATACATACATGACTAATATTTTTTTATTTTTCGTTGGCATCGAGCAAGTTTCTGTTTTTAAACTAAAGCAATTTTAGGATAAAGCTCTTCCATAGGGTGCCGAATACATAGGATAGCCAAGTCCAACGAGCGTATGATGGTATGTGTGTACATGTCTTTGGGGAGGACTTTGACTATCGGCTGGATTACCACTGCCACTAACAGGTATACCAGCCACACCGCCAGGTCCCTGCTGGTGTTTGTTGCCCAGCAGTGTAACAAACACAATTGATTTGTTGTTATCACCGGTCCCAGCCCACCAACACCACTCAGGCCTGGAGGCATTGAGTTTGAGGGTGGTTGTAGGTTTAATGGACCCAACGGATTGGCCGACGGAAGCCCAAGTCCTGAATTGGATCCCCCTGTCACGGGATTATTGGCGGGCGATGGGCCCATATTCACTGGCCCGCCTGGTTCTCCGGGTGGTAAACCGTTGTTGTTGTTGTTGTTGCTGCTGCTGTTGTTGTTGATGTTGTTGCTACTGTTGCTGTTGATGTTGTTGCTGCTGTTGCTTAGCTTTTTGTTGGGCTTACTGTTGAGCTTGTTGTTGTGTTTGTTGTTGAGCCTTTTGTTGTGTCGACATTGGTAGATCTTCGGGCTTCATTTGTGAGTCGGGAGGCTGTTGATGTGGCCCAGACTGTACTTGCTGCATAAAAACTGTTGCGTCTCGGCTCCGAGAAAATGTAGTATCTGAAAGGAGTTAGTTTCAATTAAGAATTTACTCTAAGTTTTTGATGTATGTAAATAACTTACAAATCATATCTTCGTCAGTTTCCATCTTCTCTGCAATGCTGTAAACAAACAAATATTTAAAAAAAAATGTTTCAGTTTTTTTTTTCTATATTTATTTATGCAACGAAGTAAAATTCAATCGGCAGTTTGAAGAAGGATAAGTCCTAAAATAAAATTTTTGGGAAATTAGAAGAAAGCTGATTGAAATTGGTAAACGCCAATTTAAAGAGGATTCAAATTAGAGCTTAGGGATGTATCAACCATTATCCTAGGATAATTATTTTGGAAGTTACACCCAAAAACAAATACCAGTTCTTTCAAATTCAAACATATATGTAAATATATAGGTACACTCTTACCAAAAACCAAATTTTGAACCGTTGACTGAAATTGAAATCAAATACCATTTCTTTCAAATATTACTACTAGTTCATAATAATTAATAATTTATAGGATTTGTAAAAAAAATCAACATGTAGTTCTTTTAAACGAAAAAAACTACAAGAAACTTTAGCAAAAATCGTTGACATTTTTTTTCTCCCAAATACCCTGAGATCACACAAATTGGTATTGGCTTCGGGTTAATTAAATTCTATACACAAGTTCATTATTGATATTTGATTGGTTTTGTAAAACCATAAGATAAATTCATTTATCAATGATAAATTAATTTATCAATGTATTTATCTTATAGTTATAAATTTATTTTTTAGCCAATCGTAAATTGAAATGTTATAAAGCAACATTGAAATTGAAACTGATCTTATCTTCACTTGATTGCATATTAAACATCTTAAAACGTTAACGGACATCTTGAATTGTAGATTTTTTGAAATAAAATAACTTTGGGCTTCTAGCTGCTGAGTTCACCAATGGCAAGTTATCAGTGTGGGTCTTACATAGCCTCTTTTTTTAATTTTTCGTTTGGTAGGGCAAGTTTTTGTTTAAACTGAATTAATTTAAAGCTAAAGCTCACCTTCATAGGACGCCCGATACAAAGGATAGCCAAGTCCAACGTGCGTATGATGGTGTGTATGTGCACATGTCTTTGGTGTGGCGGACTTCGACTATCGGCCGGATTACCACTGCCAATGTGGCAGGTATACCAGCCACACTGCTGCTGCTGTTGTTGATGTTGATGTTGTTGTTGTTGTTGTTGTTGTTGTTGTTGTTGTTGTTGTTGTTGTTGTTGTTGTTGTTGTTGTTGTTGTTGTTGTTGTTGTTGTTGTTGTTGTTGTTGTTGTTGTTGTTGTTGTTGTTGTTGTTGCTGCTACTGCTGCTACTGCTGCTATTGTTGTTGCTGAGCTTACTGTTGGGCCTGTTGTTGAGCTTGTTGCTAAGCTTGTTGTTGAGCTTGTTGCTGTACCTGCTGCTGAGACCGCATTTGCTGCTATTGCTGGTGACTGAACTACTGTTGATGTTGTGCCGACATTGGTTGATCTTCAAGCTTCATTTATGAGCCGGGACGCTGTTGATGTGACCCAGACTGTTGCGTCTCTGCTCCGGGAAGATGTAATATCTGAAAAGGGTTAGTTTCAATTAGAATATGTTGGCTACGATAGAAATGTTTGATTGGTTTTGTAAAATAATTTAACAAATATTATTTTTCAAAGTGAAAAAACTACAAGAAACTTTACCGAACATTTGTTAAACAACTTTTTTCTTCTCTTCTGAAAACAATCAATGATATTGGATTTGGGTTAGTTTTATTCTACTAACTTATCTTCACTTGATTCCATAGGGTGGCGGATACATAACATAGCCAAGTTCAACGTGCGTATGATGGTGCGTATGCACATGTCTTTGGGGTGGTGGACTTCGACTATCGTTTGGATTACCACTGCCACTGTGGCAGTCATACTGCTGCTTTTGTTGGTGCTGCTATTGCTGTTGTTGCTGCTGCTGCTGTTGATATTGTTGTTGCTTCTGTTGCTGAGCTTGTTGTTGGGCTTGCTGTTGAGCTTGTTGTTATGCTTGTTGCTGAGCTTGTTGTTGAGCTTGTTGCTGTGCCTGCTGCTCAGCCTGCATTTGCTGGTATGTATATAATATAGATTCCGGGAGATATCTTCGGGAGCATGATAACGTGCCATTGGCAGGTGATATAGTGATGTAATGTAGGACGTAGACATCAACACGTTTCGATACATAGGGTGACTGGCATCGAAACCAAAAGGACTCGGACTAATGTGAGATGAGGTGGCCCCTGAGTTTCTATTGTGGGCTTCTGTCCCTCCGGGGTATATTTACATCCTTTTCGTCTCTTTTGCGTTGTTGTCGGGTTTCCTGTTGAGCTTGTTGCTGCGCTTCCTGTTGAGGTTGCATTTGCTGCGATTGCTGGGGACTAAACTGTTGGTTTTGTTGTGTTGCGCCTCTGCTCTGAGAACATGTAATTTCTGAAAAGAATAAGTTTCAATTAGAATATGTTTTTAAACGATCGAATTACCACAATTATAAAACTTTTTTTTACCCTTTTTTCATCTGTCAAAATATTGAGCTACTTGTCTACATTTGATATGGTAGAAGTAGGGCACGTACGCACTGAGTTTCAAGGGTACACTCCTACTTTTTGAATGAATTTTCTTTAATTTTAATAAAAATATACAGAAATATTATTTTATTTGTATGCCAGAAGCAACAAAAAGCTATTTTATATACTTTTTGTTCCTAACGAGTTAAAAATCTAATTGTATTGAAAAAACAAAAAATATTTTCAATTTTTGAATTCAACGGATTAATATTTTAAATATCTGAGCGTGGTAGTCCACAGAATTTGAGCACTGAGCACTGTAGCAACATTTCTTTCATTGTGTTGGTGCGGTCTCCATTTAAAATGCACGGAACAACCAATACATGCTAGGAAATTTGGTCAAAGTGCTCTCAACTCAGCTTGTAGGGTGAAAGAGAACCAACCCCCTGAGCCGCGACTCTAGATAATATAGGTACTCTATGCGCAAGGCTCTGTTTCCCAGGTCATGATTGGGGCGAATGCAAGCATTCACCTTGTACACTTGCTGGAAAGCAGCCCCCACAGCCTTCACTTTCTCTTGCGGATCTTCGACAATAAAGAGGTCATCGTCCAAGACGGCGTCCTCTGGATTAATTCCTGCTGTCAGAAGTACGTCTCTGTTGTCTGTCCTTCTCTGATGCTTAAGACACGAAAGGTCGTTCTGATCATCATCCTTCTAAATATCTTCTTAATTTGGGGAAACATGCTCGGGTCGCTAGAATTAACGGCCCGAATTTTGTTATACCAATAAAAATTAATTGACCACCGATAGTGCTCTTTAATTAGTTGGTTGATGTTCTTGATCGATTACTACAGTGTCCTAATCTCCAGATTGTGAGGGTCAGTAAACCGTCAGTGCAAGAGTTTTAGTCTTGTCAACAGTCCACTTCTTTGTCTGTATAATGCGTCAATGGTCGCGTTCCGGTACATGTCGGTTGCGTCCCGTTGTTTGTATTTCGGTATTGTTCTGTTCATTGTTCGTTTGATTGTCTCGTCCATTTGTTCTAAGTATTGGTCTATTCCGTTATTTGTCAAATTTCTGTCATTTGGTGGGGATATATTGTTCGATCTAATGTCGTTCGTTAAGGCGTTGGTAAAGCGTGGCCAGCGCACCTTACTGTAATTGTAAGTATGCACAGGTACATACTCATCCAACTTCTCGAGCTCGTTCGGAAGCTTTACTACAGCGGCGAGTCCGCAGTGGTTACTATCGCACTCGATCGTTCGTAAATAGTGTCTTGGTCTTTGATCCACAGTGTAAGTAATTGTCAGTCTTGCGTTTAATAACAATAAATCCAAATAGGCACCGCTTCTTGGAAACGATGGCCGATCCACAGCCAGCAGTTCTATATGATATTCAGCGTTATACTGACTCATCCAATTAAAAAGATGAATACCTCTCGCATTCTGTACTTAATTTCCCCCAATCTAAGTGTTTGGCATTCAAATCACCGGCCATGAGAAAGTTATTTTCTTCCAAGCTCAAGTGTAGACATTCGAAAAGTTTTTCAAGCTCTGTCAAAAAATCAGTTGGCTGAGGTGATTTCAGTGCATAAGCCGCAATCACATACATTCGTTTCCCCTGTTGGAGAGGAATGTATACGATACACGCCTCTAACAGCCAAAATCTGCGCAGATTACTATTATATATAACTTTATGATTAATGCCTTCTCGTATGAAGATTGCAACGCCCGGTGCATAAGCAGCAATCACATACATTCGCTTCCCCTGTTGGAGGGGAATGCTTACGATACTCGCCTCTAACAGCCGAAATCTACGCAGATTACTATTATATATAACTTTATGATTAATGCCCTTTCGTATAAAGATTGCAACGCCCGCCCTTGAGTGGAGTTTGGTCGATCTCTTCTAACGATATTGTTATTGTTGTTAGTCAACTTATATTTCTGGTTCAGCTTAGTTTCGCTGACCATAAACACATCTGGACTTTGGTCTTTCAACAATTGGAAAAGATTAGCTCTACATTCGGTCCTAATCAGTGAATTTACATTCACAGCAAGGATCCTATGAGGCCTCTCCGACAGCGTGCCTTTAATTTAAAATTTGCGTTAAGCTAGGCAAAACAGTGTTGAGGTAGTCTACCCTAGTCGCCTGCTCCTTTATCTGATTGTGAAGTCCTGTTAACTGGTCTTGAATCGCCAGCAACATGCTTCTAATCTCGGCCTGAGCGTCCGGAGCCTTTGGAACGAGGGCCGGTTGGGCTACCTTAGCTGCAGGCTGTACCGTTTAACCCCTCCCTGCCGCCATTTCAGCGTGGGAAATTTGGGAGTTGACAGGCGTTGCTGTAGGAGCACGAGTTGATGGGCGTATCTCTACCGCTGTCTGCTTAGCTACTTTGTTAATTCTTATCTGCTGAAAAGCTGAGCAACCCGGATAATTAGGGTGCCCCTCCTTTTCGCAAAGTGCACATTTAAGCTGGGTTATATCATCGACCCGTTCCTCTCTGAGCTTACAGTCTCGCTTAATGTGGTTTTCACTGCACTTCACGCAGCGTGACTGCATTTCGCAATTTGCTGCAGCGTGGCCAAACCTTTGGCAGGGCATGCATTGAAGCATGCCACCGCGTCTCTTTAATTTATCCCTTGTTACAACCTGGCAGTTGAGGACGGAGATACTCCTCAGACTATCCAGTTTGCTGATGGGTGGGAGTTGAACCAGGAAGAATGGTAGAGACCGCTTCTCCCGTCTGGCTCTGACTGTAGCGAACGGCTTGACCCCAATAAAGTCGAGATCATCGTTCGCTTTTTGACGGAGCTCACTTAGGAGCACCTCTGGTTCCGTGCAGGAATCTATGCCCTTCAGAAGGACCGTCTGAACCTTGTCTGCCTTCGGGGTAAAGCTGAAGTCTCAGTAGTTGATGCTTTCAACAAATCCTTAACTATTTTGTGATCTTTCACCGTATAACAGTGAATAGCGTGTCTATCACTACTTAAACGTTTTATAATAAAATTATTGCCTATGGCCGACTTACATAAATCTATTGTGTCCTTAAGGTCCATCTTATAGGTGTTATTCGCTGGCACCCTTTCTTTCCTGTTTAGCGACGGCTGTGGCTGCTACTGGTGTTCTCCCTACTGCTTTTGTCTTTGTTGCTGCTTTTGCTGTTCCTGATGTTGCTTTTGTTGTTGTTGTTGCTGCCACTGTTGTTGTTCTACGTCCTACGCACTAACCACCATACCACGAGGTACTACGAGACACTACAAAAAATAATAATTATTGAATATTTGTCTACGTTTTAATTTATTGAGTTCATACTTTCATTTAGTATAATGCTTTTGTCTATATTTCTTTTCTTTTTATTTGATTTTATTTTTTTTTAATATTTCTCGATAGGATTCGTAACCTCACGACAGCAAAATAAAACATTTATCTTCATTCATCTCTCTCACTCCTTCATGAGCATAGATATGTCAAAAATTAACCACTGGCCAGCCAAAATTCTAACGAGCTCCTGAGCAGGTTAAATTTAAGCGTCTATATTCACCTCAATAATGTCAAAATTTAGCCCTGGGATCAAATTTAACCATACTCTTAATGCAATTGGCACACGGAGACAGATGGGAATAAAATCTTCTCAGATAGAAGAAAAGCTGTCAAAATGTCGTGAACGGTTTGGGCACTAATTTGCACCACGTCAAAAGAAATATTTGACTAGAACTGCCATAAGACAGTCAGAAGAAGATAGACAGTAAGAAAAAGGAAACGTATACGTAAAAAAATAATTAAACTTAAGCAAAGAAATATCCTTCAATTACATATTAAATTATGAATCTTATATTTGTTTAAAAAGGAAGAAAAAAACTACATTAAACAAAAAGTACACAAATTTTCATAACAAAATTATCTTCTACGAAAAAGATTTGCTTAGCAACACATGCGTTTTAAAAAATTCTTTATTTTATAAAAAAAGATAAAAAAATTAATACATCCACCAAAAACAAAACAAAAAAAAGTAACACTTCCCAGCGGGAAAAATTTAAAAATTCATTGAGTAAAAACCTGCTTTTTCCTTGAGGAATGGAAGCTGCATCAGCCACTTTTCAGCTTATTCCTTTGATGAATTTAACATGGGCGTGTAATTCGCGGGAAGCACATGCCACTTTCTTGATGAAAATTTCTCAACGAAATCACTACTTCGTTGGAAGATGTTTATTCACCAACCCATGATGAAAAATTTGGTGATTGCATAATCTGTGAATTCACTGCATACATGTAATTGCCTTATTCATCAGTTCTATATTTTTAATGAAAAATTAAATGAATATTCAATTGCGAAATCATGAGATTTTCATTTGTTGCCTATTCAGCAGCTAGTTGTTCAATATGTTTTTTTTTCAACGAACCAAAAAGTAGCTCTTATTTGAAAATTCAAAAGTTTTACCTATTAGCGTTTTGGAAAACGCAATCTAAGTTATATTTGGTTCATGTTTCATTGATTTCTTACAGAAAGCCACTGTTAACTACACCCAACAAGATGAGAATTTATAGTCAAACAAATAATCAATTTATAGACAAACAAATCACAAAATATGAACTGATGAACTTGTACATTCCTTCTCAATAGATTTTTCATCGCATAATTTCCCTATTAGAACAGCAAATTGTAGTTCAGCGAAAGAAAGGGTTGTTTCTTAAGCTCAAAGCAGAAAGTGGAGTAAAATCTATGAACTGAGGAATCTTTGCATTACCCTTCACTTAATTATTCATTGCATGTCGCTCCTTGCATGATTTGGCAAGTGAATTAAATGATGATTTCAGCTTTAAGAATCATTGAGGAACATATTTCCCGCTGGGTTGGGTAACCCTAGCTATTTGAAATCTGTTTTGTTTTTTGAATTCAAACTGACATTTTTTTCAAATCTGATATGCGAATTCTTGGCATTTGACATCCAGTACAAAACAGCCACCCGAAATTTCTGGAACCAAATATGGCAAGTAGGGGAAATTTTTTCCTCTCTCATAGCTTTTACTTTTGTAGAAAAAAAAACATCTAAATTAATAGTAAAAAAGCTGATTCGTAGATGTCACTCATATCAATAATAGTTGCCGAACTGGCTTTTTTTGCGTTTCAATGCAGCTCAACTCAAATTTCATATTTTTTTTTGCAGGAAGGTAGCGCTATCTTTGGCCCAAAAATTTACAAACTTTCACTTGTGGAACGACTTCGCAATAAAAAAGAATAAATATGTAGGTTTCAAACTGTTTGCAACTCGTTCTGGAACACACACCTTGTTTTGTACTGGATGTCAAATGCCAGATGTTCAATTTTGTCAAATTTGAAAAAAATGTTAGCTTAAATTCAAATAACAAAACAGAATACAAATAGCTAGGGTTACTCAAGTGTTACTTTTCTTTGTTTTGTTTTTGGTATATTTATTATTTGTTTTAACTTTTTATAAATCAAGTAATTTTTTTCAAATGCATGTGTCGCTAAGCAAATCTTTTTCGGAGAGCGAAATTTTGTTATGAAAATTTGTGTACTTTTTGGTTATTGTAGTTTTTTTCTTTCTTGTTAAACAAATTTAAGTTTCATGATTTAATATGTTATTGAAGAATATTTCTTTGCTTCAGTTTAATTATTTTTATACGTATACGTTTCTTTTTTCTTACCGCCATATTCACTTTGGACTTACATTGAATTTACGTGAATTTTAAATCCAACAACTGAATACGGATTTATTTAATCAAAAATTTTAAATCCATGTCCATATTATTCACCTTAAACATGAAATCCAATGGATTTGAAATGCCCTTAATCCAGATGTTAAATGTTTTAAATCCAGATTAAGATCGATTAATCCAAATGTCAAATTTGCAAGACGTAAATTTTTCTACCGTGAAAGTTCTTGAAATGTTTTTAAATCACATATTATGATCAAATTTAATGCATTCGAAAACTGTTTGTATAAATTGTTAAATTTTATTTTACTACGTTGCATTTTTCGTTGTTCATAGTATACAACTTTCCTTAAGAAATGTAACCTTTCAATGGGATACTCTGCATTGGAATCCGGAAACACTCTTCCTTGAAACAAAAATACCATAACACAAAATGGATCATCCAGGATCAGCAAATTGTTGCGCAGTGTGAACACACAGTCTCAGTTCAGAACAAAATGCAAGTCAAAACAGATCTATTTTATAAATGCAGTTTGAAAGCATTAGTAGGAGTCGGCCAAATTTGAACGAAACGTCTTTTAGTAGGGGTATCGTTCGTAGGAACAAGAATACGGGTCTTCTTTGTCCTTTTCAATTCAACCAGCAGCCAGTATAGTCTGCTTAAATAAAAACGAAAAAGAAAAAAAATGGTAAGTGAAAAAGAAAAGAGTTTGGACATATGATCCTAAGAAATTAAATAAGAAAGAAATAAATATACATCAAAAGCAAAGGAACATAAAAACCTACGTTAAATATAACACCCACATAAAGAACGAAATAAACGAATTGGATAAATACAGTCATTACCAGAGAATATCAATTACCAAGAAGTCAATCTTTCGTACGTTTCACCCTCCAAAACCCATTTGTTTACATTGTTGTATTTGTAATTTCACTTCCTGTCGATGAATAGATGTGAATCGCAACAACAATGTAACGCGGTGAGATTTATTTGTTTTGACAGCTCAGTTTTTTTTTCTTTGAAAATTGGAAAAAAAAATTTGAGAATTTTACTTCGGCTGATAGCAAAAACATCGATGTGAAATTGTTTAATTAATTTAAAGTACACAAGCAATTGTAATTGTCAGTTAATATTCACCCACGATTATAATAAAATGCACAAAATGAATCCATAAAATGTCTTCAATCACACAGATTTCCAAATATCTTCAATGCATATTGCATATTATACAGGGTGGCCCTTTCTTCTTCCAGAATAATTTTAAAATTATTGTTGGATATATTCTAAGGAAAAAAATAGTTAAGAAAAATAAGAAGTAAAAGTATAGTTTTTCTGCAACCTGACACCAGAACTTTAATTTTCTTGTTTAAACTCCACTAAACTGTCAATTTCCAATTTATAAGTATTAAAGTTGATATCAGGGGTTTTATTATCTTCTGTCGGGATTCGGGCTTTGATTTGGATTTAACTTTAGTACAAAAAAGAAATAATGAGGAGTTTTCAAAATCGTTTTCGTAGCACGTGTTAAAAGTAAATCCAGCCCTCTTTTGCAGATAAAAAAACAGCAATAGTTATTTGTAATTTTTTTTTTTTAACTTCATGACATCTAAGCATTTGGTTTTGAGTGTTTAATAGGAGTATTGAATACTTATCACTGAAATTTTACTTCATACTATAAAAGAAATGAAATAGTTTTAACAAATACACTAACTTTTTTTTTAAGTTTTAAGTTGTATAATTATTTTTTTTGTAAAAGATTACGAAACAACTTAATTAGAAAAATTGATTCGAGAATGGTTTTAAGAAATTTTGACATGACCTAGCTGTTGTCTTATTTTTTAGTTATTTTTATTTGGTCGTAAAATTCAAAAAAAGTTAATTAAACAAAAATAAAAAGCATAACTTTGCAAGTTGCAAGTTAGTAGTGCCGTTGATTTTCATTTTTTTAAAGAAAGTTACTACTCTTATCTAAAAGCGGATAAATAATCCCCCCTTCCCATACGATTTTTTTAAATATCATTTCATAAATTATCCTGCATGAAATAGGGAACACCATGTATTTAGTTTTGTTTTGACATCTAATTGACAGACCGAGGTGAATAATTTTGACCACGGGACGTGTTCAACAAACAGAAACCCAACTAGGGCCAGGTTCACATTAGGTGTGTTTGGACGAAAAAAACGACGTCGGGGCTAAACAATGCTCCGTGGTTCAAAATTTTTAATCCATCAATTTCTGTAGATTTACTGGGTTTTAATGATGATTTAGGCTTCATGTAAGTTATAAAAGTCAATTACATGCTTGAACCACCCTCAGTTAAACCACAAAATCAGTGAGCTAAAAGTGCGGAGCTATGGATCAAAACAATAACCCTGTTCAATTAATACGAACACATATCGTTAAATAAATAAATAGATAGATATAATAGATAATAGATATAATATATAATATAATAAATAATAAAGCATTTTGGCTTACAGTAATGAGAAATAATAGAAATATGCTCGGGTGCCAAACTGAATTAAAATTATAAAATGGCTAGTAGCTCCTAGCGTGGCCATACTAATACAATCAAAATAGAAATGAAGAAAACAAACTAAAAGCTCTTCCAAGCCAACGCCAACAAGGAGTGACGATGAATTTTTGTTGTTGTTAAGTATTGTCTATGTTTTTGTCATATTTTGTACTATTGTGAATGATTCACTGCGAATCAATCGGTATTCGTGTTGGTTTTGGAAAGCCTTAATACTACGTTTTCGTTAGACCAAATGAGGAAATTTCGTTGAAAATTTTCAAATTTGATACGAAATCTTCTCATTTTCCACACAAATTCAAATTTCGAAATGAGATAATTTCAACCAAACTTGCACACAATTTTCTAGGAAATTAAGTCAAAACCTAACGAACACACTGAATTGGGCACATTTTGAATAGCTCTGAAAAGATTTTGAACGAAAATGTTAAAGCTGAATTAAAAAATTAACAACAAAAAGTGATTTACAGGCAGGGTTGAAACTCAAAAACTGAAATGAGCTGTCAAAAGAAATACAAAATTACTGATGAAAACACTTTTTCTGTAATTTGCAAAATTACGTCATTTGGGCTCTTATGAAAACGTTTAAATATGCATTATATTAATATTATTATTATTAATAACCAATTGATTAAAAACTATAGGGCTCATTGTAGAGTTATTTAATTCAATATTCAGTAATTTTAACTAATTAATTACAGCTGGTTAGCTGATGCTCGACGATTATGCCCACAAACAAGCAAATAAACAGACCATAGCTCAATATCTGTAAGACCATCTCGTTGATCCAGGTTTTTCGTCACAAATTTCGACTCGACTCCGCTCCTCGAACGAGATCTAGTCAAATCAAGCTCATTTCGACTCGACCCAGGCTTACAAAAAATGACGCGAGCTTCAAGCTGGTTTAACAACACATGCAAGCGTAGTATATATGCCAAAATTCTAGTTTGTGAATATCTTTTTTCATTTCGCATAATTATTTAAAAATTTCTTCTTACTCACCGTCAGTTATTTTCCGTCAAGAAAAGAGTACATTTTCTACATTTCTTTATATATTTTGGGAGTTGAAAAGAAAAAATAAACAGAAAAAACAAATTGTTTATCGAAAAGAAAGTAATTAAAGATATTTATTTTACAGACAGGCGGGAATTAGTAAAAAGCGACTACAATTTACATTTAAAAAAAAAACCACAACTTATTCTCATAAGGTCCGGTGAGCACTTGATATATAATTTCTCCCTTTTTTATACTTTTTGAACAAGCCCATTGCAGCCCAAGTGAATTTGAAAATAACTGAAGATTTTCAAAAATAACCGACATATTCGTGGTGGGTTGATCCCAACTGTCTATGTGTGCGAATAAATCAGTGGTGGGTTGATCCCAACTGTCAATGTGTGCAAAAACCTAGTGGTGGACTTAGCCCAACTGTCTATGAGTGCGTGTTTCAGTTTGTAGGCAAAGCCGGATGACAGACAAGGATTGGCTTCTTGGTAATTGATATTCTCTGGTCATTACCTTTACATTACCTACATATAAGAAAGTTTTTACATGATTTGAATTTATATATGAAAATTCTGAGTAGTTTTCTTTTATATAATTCAGACGTCGAGGAGCTTTCGTTTGGGGTCTCGGCTAACTGGCCACATGGCTGAAGCAAGAGGAAGGCTACCCAAAAAGGGTAACGTTGAAGCCACGTGATTGTAACACCTAATCATCATCATCACTCGAGCTTATAATTTAGTTTTTTTGTTTTGCGGTATATAGTACCAGTAGCATTTGCCTAAGAAAAGCAAAAAGAATAAAGCAAATCAATAAAAAGGGAATTGATAAAGAAAAAAAAAAGATTATAAAATCATAGGGAAAAAAAAACAATTTTCCATATATAGTTGAAAAATATAATAGTATAGGCAGTGTTTGGTGTCGTTTTAAGATAAAAAAAATTAAACTGTGTTGGCAAAATAGTGTTATTACTGTATGTTAAAAAAATATGGGCAAGATTGTACCTACTTAAACAGTATAAAATGTGCGAAAAGGAAAAAAGTCGGTAAAAAAGGTAATATTAAAATAAAAAAGAAAAAAAGAGATGTGAAAGTGTCTTTAAAAATAAAGAAAGAGAAAATATATAGAAAACAATACAGATAGATAGATAGAAAGATTAGATTTTATTCAATATAAAGTTGTACATTTGTTATCATTTAGAATGAACAACTGAATAATTAAGGCATGACAATATTTGTCGTCTGCCAGAGTGGCACATTTGCTAAATTTAACAATAATTTCAATTTTAAAACAAATTTATAAATTAATAATATAATTAATGTTTTTGTTTAAATTATTTTTTTTTTAAAGAGCTTTTTGTTTTTTTAGAGAAAACAAAAAATTTTTTGTTTTTTATAAAGGCTTTTAGTTTAGCGAAAACCATTTTTTTTAAATATAAGGAAGTCTGAGTTAAAGTAAAAAAAAACATCACTCTAAGTTATTTTTAAAACGATTGCAATTTTAAAAGCTTTCTGTGGTTAATCTTCTTCTTAAAGCGCTGGCCTTTTGATAGTAGCTGAACAGAAGTTTCCAGTCTAACCCGTTTAGATACTTTTTAGATAGATAGATATATTGTATTTGCAAAACAATTTAAAAGGTTATGTGACCGCACATTATACAATTCAGAGATATGAAAATACTTATCTTACATCTGAGACATTATCGTTTTATTATTAAGAATAAACATTTGTGTAATTTGTATTTGGAGGAAAATGCATTTAAAACCTTCAATTTAAATTTGGAAAAAAAGAGAAAAAAAAACAAAACAAAAGTGACTAGATTTCATATTACATATGAATAGATAAAAGAAAACAAAAAGTTGGTATAATTATTGCAAAATTGATAAGTAAATTGACGAATATAAAGAAATATGTAAAACTTATGTTTAATTTACTTATGTTTAATTTCTTACATGAATACTTGCATACAACAAAAATATATTAAAAACAATGTAGGTAAATGCATGAATAATTATGTACATAAATAGATACAAAATTGACCAGTAAATTAATAAATAAATACATGAAATGAACAAATAAATAAATAAATAAATAAATAGATAAATAGATAAATAAGTAAATGATTAAATAACAAAATTAATAAATAAACAAATAAATAAATAAATAAATAAATAGATAAATAAATAAATAGATCAATAAATAAATAAGTAAATGAATAAATAAAAAATTAATAAATGAACAAATAAATAAATAAATAAATAAATAGATAAATAGATAAATAAATAACAAACAAACAAATATTAATAAATTAACAAATAAATGATAAAATACAAGGAATCTATTAAATAATTTACTAAATAAATAATTATGTACATAAATAGATAGGATAGTTAAAAAAACAAAAAAAAAAAAATATTTAAATAAATAAATAAATAATGTTTAAGCTTAACAAAAAATAAATAAATAATAAAAAAAGAAAAAAAAAATTGTACAGAGAAAATATTAATAATAATCATATAAATTGCTAACGTTTTATAAGGAAAGAGAAAAAAGAATAAGAAACAAACGTTTATCACAGATTTTGAGCATATAGCTGATTTATGAGTGGGTTATCAGAACTATCACAGGTAAAAATAAAGTTATTTTCAAGCTTTTGAATTCGTTCAGAAATCAACTAAACACTCGCTCTTCGATGGAGATCCATAGTCGAATGGCGCCAAGGTAGATTTAGCATCATTTTAAGCAATTTTACTTTTTAACTTCATCGAATTCAAGAGTATTTTTTCCAAAGAAAGATCGTCTTATCTCCTTCAACACGGGGCATACTCCAATAAAATGAAAGATATTTTCTGTCTCTGCACAAATCGCAGTTGCCAGTTCCTTCGGTTCGATGTGGTGAATAATTAAGGCTTATTAATTCTCCTCTTATTTTGAAAATTGCTCCGATCATAAAGCATGAAAAACTGCTGTTGAAGTAATTTGCTTCGTTTAAATTATAGTTAACTTTCGAGTAATAAAGCCTCTCTATTGACTCGCGGGCTTTTTCAATAAAAGAGCATCCCTCAATCTCATCAGTTGTCCGAATAACTTCATAAAGCGTCTGTTTCCATTGGTCCATTCTAACTTCTGATAAATTCAACACTATACCACAATCTGCAGCCAGTTTTCTCCAATTTTTGGAAAAAAAGTATATTTTTTTGGACTGCATACCGCAAAATCTGCTTTGGTAGCCGAATTTCATCCATTTTAGCCACTCTTGATAAATAATCAGCATGTAGCTTTAAAGATGAGATAAACAGTGATGGTAAGCCCGACTCAAGGTAATACACATACTTGGGGGTGTTGATTGGCAAATACAAAATTTTCCTCAGAAAAAACCGTAGCAATTATTCCACCACCTCAAATCGCTGACCACCCCAAATTTGTGCACCATATAGAAGAATGGATTGCGCTGTTGCATTAAACACACCATATTTTGAGCTAACAGCAATAAGTTTGTTGCTAAAAATTCTTTTCCAATTCACGCATATTGCTATTTTAGCCTTATCTACTTTGGTTTTCAGGTGCTTTTCCATGTTTAGGTTGTAAGCTAGCTCAATTCCTAGGTAGGTGTATTTTTTTACTACCTCCAGGTTAAAGTCACCATATTTCCATTTTTCACTTGCCGCTATCCTGCCTGAGCCCTTTTGGAAGATCATAACTTTTGACTTATTAACGTTGACTTCTAAGCCCGACATTGTACAATACCCGTACAGTTTGTTGATCTTTAATTGCAGTGAACAAGCTGATTCCGCAAGTACAACTATGTCGTCTGCGTACATGATGATTTTTACTTTTATGCTGCCAATATCTACACCACATGTAAGTGAGTCCACAAGATCATCTAAAATGAGTGCGAATAGCAGAGGGCTAAGATTGCAGCCTTGCTTAACTCCACGGTTTATTTCCAATTTTTCGGAACGCTCATTTCTATTACCAATATATGCCGTTGATTGTTGATATAGTTTTTTTAGAGCTCTGATAAACTTTGAGGAAAATCCTAAATTATGTAATTTATAGAACATCGCATTTCGATTTATAGTATAGATTCAAAAGCCGCTCTAAAATCCACAAAAAATGTGTACAGCTTTTGATTTTGGTTCAACTTCATTTGAGCTAAAGATGTAAGCACGAAGATGTTATCAACTGTCGAATAACCAGCACGAAATCCAGCCTGAAACTCACTGAGTTTTTTGTTAGAATTTACCCATACATTCAGTCTCTTGTTTAATAAAGTTGTATACGTTTTTAGCGTTGAGTTCAGGAATGATATGCCTCTGTAGTTAGTCTGATCAGACGGATCACTCTTTATATATATTGGGAAAATCAACGCTTCATAAAAGTGTTCAGGTAGAGTTCCAAAATTGAAAATTATGTTCAGTGCTTTTGTTAAATTTACTTTAAAAGCATCTGTGTTGTATTTCAAAAACTCAGCTGGAATTCCATTTGACCCTGCTGCTTTGCCGTCTTTCAGAGAACTTAGTACACTTTTAACTTCTTCCAGTTCAATATTCTTATCTAGAATTTCGTCCTTGACAAGAGGCTGTGCATAGTTCCATTTAATCTGATTCGGCACATACAAAAGGGAGGTGTAGTGTTCACGCAATCTTTCCACTAGAATTATTGCAGTATCTTTTGAGGTATAATTCCCAGATAATTTTCTTGTTAATGACCAAAACTCGGCCGAATCTCTGCTTTGACTTAACTGGAATGCGAGCTTTTCAAAGTGAGATTCCTTTTTTGCTTTGCAGATCGTTTTATATTGCTTGTTGGCTTCAACATATTCAATTTGTATGCTTTGTGCCTTATAATTTCGCAGAAGATTAAGAAGTTCAAAGCATTTTTTTTAGTAAATTCTCGCAAAACAATACACATATTAATGATATATCGGTGACAAATATTTTTATACAATATTATATTTCTCCTAAATCAAGCTAAGGACATCTGGAGAGTGGTAATCTGTTCACATATTCTACGCCCAGGATGGAACCGTAAGTTGATATTCAATTTTTTGTATCGTGTATATTTGTTAGTGATAGATCATTGGTACAGTGTATACGAAAAGGCCTACACTGAGAGATATAATATAGTAAAAATAAAAACATAATAAGGTGAATTAGAACAATTAATTAAATGAATTATTACCTTTTCATTTATTTTGAATTATATAAAAAAAGGAAATAACAAGTGGTTCAGATATTAAATTAATTAAGGAAATCATAAAAAGAAAGCATTGACACATACCTACTTGCCTACTATATTAACCATGTTATGAACCTACGTATAAAAATTTCATATACGAATATAGATTTAGTATAGACACACACATGTGATATTGTTTAAATAATACTGTAACATGAAAGCTAACACTAGAAGTTTATTTTTAATAAAATGAAAAATGTTTTGAAAAGTGAATGAAGAAATAGACTTACAATTTAAAGGGGGAAATGAACTGTCAAACACTTTTCTTGTTGGCGCATTAGAGTACTGTGACTCAATGTTGGGATAACTACCCATCAACTCAGGATAAAAAAAAATAAATTTGGTGGCATAACAGCTCGTGGAGAACCAAGGCCTAGTGACTAACAACTCTCAACCATTCCTGTGTGCGTATTTTGGGCAGGAATGGAGGGGACCTACAATTTTTTGCCGAGTCTGAACGGCTAATGAGAAAGCACTTATTCGTGTCAAGTAATACTCTTGGAGGATTTGTCAGTTCCTCGCAAGAGGCAGTACCTCGGAAAAAAATATTTCTGTTTTTAGGTGGCAGCGGCTGGGAATCGAACCCAGATCTTTGGCATGACAGTCCTACGCACTTTTTTTTTTTTTTTTTTTTAATTCAAATTTTTATTCAATATTAACTTATATCTACTTACATGCTAACAAAATTCAGAAAACTAGCCTAATTAATAATACTTAAATATAACTTACTGGCCCTAAACGGGCGCTCTAAGGAATTCATGATTTCTTAAATTAATGCCTTTCGGCCTATGAACTAATATTTTTTTCCTCTTTTTTTTTCGTTTATTTTGTTAGAAAATTAAAAAAAAACTAACATCATTTTCTTTTATTTTATATCTTACATACTAAGTCCTTAAAATAAAACTTAAAACTACCCCTAACCTACCTACACACTACTTAAAACTAGAACAACCGCAGCGGCAAAAGCTATGTCCATGTCCATATTATGTGTTGTTGATTATTTTTGTAAGTTTTTTTTTATATTATTTTGTTTTTGTTTTTTTTTATATTTTTTTGATTGTTTTGATTGTTTTTTTTTTTTTTTGTTTTTTTTTATTTTGTCTTTGTTTTTTTTTTTTTTTTTTTTTAATTTTTTATTTTTATAGTGCCACCGTCCCTACTCTACTTAACCTAAACCTAAGACTAAAACAAGTATGTAAGCCGGCCAAGGCAAAAACTACCCCACCCCGGTTTACCCCATATCAAATACATTTAGCCACCAAAACTGGTTCTCCTGCTTCCTCCTATCAATACGGTCCTGTTCGGACACAGCCCTACTGAACCGTAGGAGCTCCGCTCCATCTCGGGCGAGGATGTTTCGTTCGTACAAGAGTCGCCGATCCACGGTTCTACGCCTGACGTGGTAGATAAGCGGTACTGCCAATCTATCCTGTATCAGGCCGCATTTATCTAAATAGAGGAATGCCTCTGGTGGGATAAAGCCGCTCAAGCGTGCCATACCGAAGTATTCGTCGTTCGGATAGAACGCCCCGAATATCAAGTTGTTGGTCGAAGTCACAGCTCTCGCTATGTGACCCCGAACAAGTTTTATCACGAAATTGTCAATTCTGTTGATCCGAGCTCCGTTGTACAAGACCTCGTTAGAATAATAATGCAAATAAGAAGATTCTGGTGTCCGATACCAACCGAGACAGCGCCGTAGACACTGCCTCTCGAACACCCGAAACTTCTCCATTTGGGAAGGGGCAATGTTGAACCAAACGGGACAACCATAGACAAGCATTGGCCGTATGAGGGCCATGTAGCAAATTACCTTCACTCTGGGGTCAAGCCGACTGCTGTAAAACAGCCGTTTCGTCAGAGCGAGGGCTCCTCGGGCTCTGGTCAGAGCAGCATTTATATGTCTGTCGAAATACAAATACTGGTCCAACCAGATACCGAGGTACTTCACTACACTTTTACTCGCCAATGACCGCCCGTCGGGCCCAACAATTACCATCTTGCGCCAATTCTTGCACGTATCTCTCGTGGCCTTAGCCAAAGGAGTCCGGAACAGAATTGTCTCCGACTTTTGGACATTTATTTTCAGTTTCCAGTCGTCGCAGTATCGCTGAATCTTCTCGAAGTCACGCTGCAAGAGTATTCTAATAACCTCAACCTTTCGGGCCGTTCTGTACGCAATCAGGTCGTCGGCATACGCTATTGCGTTAGTTAGGCTACCTATCAGATCACTGGTAAAAATGCTGAAGAGGATCGGCGAATTAACCGCCCCCTGTTGAAGACCGTTTTTAATTTCAAAGATGCTGGTAGAGGTTACATTGCCACTTTTGACAACAAACTTTCTACCATTGAGCATATCATAAAGCATATACAATAATGGTTTACTGATGCCTAGTCTGGTGAGTTTTAGGTACAACCCTTCTAACCATACGGTGTCGAAGGCCTTCTCTAAGTCAACCAGAACAGCACCCGTGCATTGTTTTTTTGACTTGTTCCATTGGATATCAGAAACGAGTTTAGACGCGGCATGAATACAGTCATGTCCTGCCTTGAACCCGAACTGATTATCCGGAATTATTGTGTTGTCCGCAGCCCACTTAGCCAGAGCCCTATTGATTACCTTCTCGAATACCTTGCTGATGCTTGGAAGAAGACTAATTGAACGAAGATTTGAAGGATTGGAGTTGTCCTTTCCCTTTTTCGGGAGAGGATGCACCACAGCTGTCTTCCAACGCACTGGATAATATGCATTATTCAGCGCGTTGTTGAACAGTGTAGCATAAATGTCTATAGCTTCAATCGGTAAATGTCTTAGAACAATGTTGGGTATACCATCGACACCTGTTGACTTTTTGTTCTTTATTGAATCGAGGATGAGCTGGAGCTCTACCTTCGTGATGAGCAAGGGACTTGAACCCGTTCTTTCGGCGATTATAGCGTTTGCTAAGAAATCGTCATCAAACCGTGTGAAACCACAGTTCTCGGATCGCCAATGAGAAATATCATTCCTTAGGTAGAAGTGATGAAGTAAGGCTCTGTTCTCCAGGTCGTGGTTCGGGCGAGTGCAAGCATTCACCTTATACACTTGCTGGAAAGCCGCACCAATTGTCTCCACTTTCTCCTGCGGATCCTCAATCACAAAGAAATCATCGTCCAAGACGGCTTCCTCTGGATTAATTTGCGCTGTCAGAAGTACGTCTCTGTTCTCTGTCGTTCTCTGAAGCTTAAGACACGGGAGGTCGTTTTGATTATTTTTCCGGAAAATCTTATTAATTTGCGGGAACATACTCGGGTCGCTAGAGTTAACGGCCCGAATTTTCTTGTCCCAGTACAAATTAATAGATAATCTGTAATTTTCTTTAATCAGAGTGTTTACGTTTTTTATTGACGACTTCAGTGTCCTAATCTCCAGGTCGTGGGGGTCTGTGAATCGTCTGTATAAGTTTTTAAGTCTTGTCAGTAGTCCGCTTTTTTGTCTGTGAAGTGCGTCTATAGTCGCGTTACTGTAGACGTTAGTTTGGTCGCGTTCTTTGTACTTCGGTATTGTCCGTTTCATTGTTCGTTTTATTATATAGTCCATCTGTTCAAGGTGTTGGTCGATTTCTGTGTTTGTCAAGTTTCTGTTGTTTGATAGGGCTATGACCCCCGAATGGAGTTCTCTTGATAGAGCTTGGGTGAAACGTGGCCAGCGCATCTTACTATAATTGTAAGAATGCGTTGGGACGAATTCATCCAGCTCCACAAGCTCGTTCGGGATTTGTATTAAGGCAGCCAAGCCGCAATGGTCATTGTCGTATTCAATTGTCTGTAGGCAATTACGCGGGTGGTTACCCACTTTGTCAGTTACTGTCAGTCTTGTATCGTACAGCAACAGGTCCAGAAAAGAGCCGCTCCTTGGAAATGATGGCCTTTCAGTGGCCAGCAGGTCGACACCGTGACCCTCACGATCTGGAGATTAGGACACTGAAGTCGTCGATCAAAAACATCAACCAACTAATTAAAGAGAACTATCGGTTGTCAATTAATTTGTATTGGGATAACAAAATTCGGGCCGTTAACTCTAGCGACCCGAGCATGTTTCCGCAAATTAACAAGATATTTAGAAGGAATGATCAGAACGATCTTCCGTGTCTCAAGCTTCAGAGAACGACAGACAACAGAGACGTACTTCTGACAGCAGGAATTAATCCAGAGGACGCCGTCTTGGACGATGACCTCTTTATTGTCGAAGATCCGCAGGAGAAAGTGGAGGCTGTGGGGGCTGCTTTCCAGCAAGTGTACAAGGTGAATGCTTGCACTCGCCCCAATCATGACCTGGAAAACAGAGCCTTGCTCCACCACTTCTACCTTCGGAATGACATAACGCAATGGCGATCAGAGAACCTTGGTTTCACCGGGTTCAATGAAGATCATTTGGCAAACGCCATAATCGCCGAGCGAAATGGGTCCAGTTCCCTGTTAATTACGAAGGTGGAGCTACAGCTCATCTTCGATTCATTAAAGAAGAAGAAGTCAGCAGGAGTCGATGGCATATCCAACGTTGTACTTCGACATTTACCTCAAGAAGCAGTAGACATTTATACCACTCTGTTTAACAATGCTCTGAATAATGCATATTATCCAGTGCGTTGGAAGACAGCTGTGGTGCATCCTCTCCCGAAAAAGGGAAAGGACAACTCCAATCCGGCGAATCTTCGGTCGATAAGTCTTCTTCCGAGTATCAGCAAGGTATTCGAAAAAATTATCAATAGAGCTCTGTCTAAGTGGGCAGAGGACAATAATATCATACCGGACAATCAGTTCGGTTTTAAGGCGGGACATGACACTATTCATGCCGCGTCGAAACTCGTTTCTGATGTCCAATGGAACAAATCTAAGAAGCAGTGTCTGGTTGATTTGGAGAAGGCCTTCGACACCGTATGGTTAGAGGGTCTTTATCTAAAGCTGACCAGACTGGGCATTAGTAAACCACTATTATATATGCTTTATGATATGCTCAATGGCAGAAAGTTTGTTGTCAAGAGTGGCAATGTAACTTCTGCCACAAACTTTAATATTAAAAATGGTCTTCAGCAGGGAGCGGTCAACTCGCCGATTCTATTCAGCATTTACACCAGCGATCTGATAGGTAGTCTTACTCAGGCAATAGCGTATGCCGACGATCTAATTGCGTACAGAACAGCTGCAAAAGTCGAGGACATCAGGATTCTTTTGCAGAGTGACTTCGATGAGATTCAACGATATTGTGATGACTGGAAGTTGAAAATCAACTTTCAGAAATCAGAAACTATCTTGTTTAGGACTCCGTTGCGTGGAGCCACAAGGGATACGAGAAAGAACTGGCGCAAGCTGGTGATCGTAGGGCCAAATGGACATCCACTGGCGAGTAAAAGTGTAGTAAAGTACCTTGGCATCTGGATGGATCAGTATTTGTATTTCGACAGACATATAAATGCTGCTCTGGCCAGGGCTAGGGGAGCCTTTGCCCTGACGAAACGGTTGTTTTATAGCAGTCGGCTTGACAGCAGGGTGAAGGTGATTTGCTACATGGCCCTTATCCGGCCTATGATTGCCTATGGGTGCCCGGTTTGGTTCAACGTTGCCCCATCTCAAATGGAAAAGATTCGGGTGTTTGAGAGGCAGTGTCTACGACGCTGCCTTGGATTGCACAGAACACCAGAGTCGGAGTACAAACACTACTATTCCAACCTGGCTCTATACAACGGGGCCAACATAAATAGGATAGATAATTTCTTGCTGAAGCTTATTCGGGGTCACATTGCAAGAGCGGTGTCCTCGTCCAACAGCTTAATTTTCGGGGCTTATTACCCTAAATACGAATACTATGAGAGTGTGCGTCTAAGCGGCTTTATTCCGCCCGATGCATTCCTCCACCTAGACAGTCGAGGGCTGATCCAGGATAGAGCGGCAGTTCCGCTAATCTACCACGTCGGCCGTAGAACTGTAGATCGGCGGCTCCTTTACAGTCGAGACGTCCTCGCACAAGACGGAGCTGAGCACCTTCGGTTCAGTAGGACTGTGTCCGAACGGGACCGAAGAGATAGGGTAAAGCAGGAGAACCAGTTCTGGTGGTTGAAAAACGAAGATGAAGTTCCTTCAGACATTTAATAGTTGACTTTGCTATTTTCTTTAGTATGGCCGACTTGCATAGGTTTAGGTAGTTAGTTTTAAGTAGGGACAGTCAGGGTGGCACAAAAAAAAAAAAAAAAAAAAAAAAAAAAACACAAAAATTATAAAATCCACAAAAACACAAAAAAAATCATAAAACCGGAAAATGCTTGCTGTGGCTGTTCTAGTATGTAAGTAGTCTGTAAATAGCTTATAAGTAGGTTGTAACTAGTTTGTAATTAGTTGTAAATAGTTTTAAGTAGCTTTAAGTAGTTTTAATTAGTTTTAATTAGTTTAAATTAGCTTTAATTTAGTTTTATGTAGTTTGTAAGTTTTATATAAAACCAAAAAAAAAAATATAAAGACACTGATACCGAGTTTTTTTGTAAATTCTTCTCGGTAAAAAATAAAACCGATCTGGATTTAGTATTAAGATAGTTCTTAGGCCGAAAGGCATTAACATTAAGTTATTATAGTTTAACTTAGAGCGCCCGACTGGGGCCAGTAAGTTAGTTTTTAAGATAATGATAAGTAGGCTAGTTTTTATGAATTTTTGTCTAGCTTTAAGATAGTTTTAAGAAAATTGAAAAATAAAAATGAATTAAAAAAAAAAAAAAAAAAAAAAAAAAAAAGGTCGACACCGTATTCAACACTGCAAAGATTCATCAAATTAAAGAGATGATTACCTCTTGGGTTACTTATTTTATTTCCCCAATCTCCGTGTTTGGCGTTCAAATCTCCGGCCAATATAAAAAAGTTCTCTTCCAAGCCCAGTTGGAGTACTCTAAAAAGAATCTCGAGCTCTGTGATGAAGTTAGTTGGCTGCGGAGCATCAGCCGCGTAAGCCGCAATCAAATATAAGTGCTTACCTCTAGTGAGGGAAACACGTACGACGCAAACTTCTAACGTCTGAATCTTTCGCAAATCATTATTGTACATAACTTCATGATTAATGCCTTTACGTATGAAGATTGCAACACCGCCTCCTTGATTAGAACCGGGTCGATCTCTTCTTACGATATTGTAATTATTGTGAGTCAATTTGTGTTTCTGGTTTAGCTTGGTTTCGCTAGCCATAAACACATCAGGACTGTGGTCTTTCAGCAACTGAAACAAATTGGCTCTACGTTCGATCCTAATCAATGAATTTACATTCAAACCTAGGATCCTAAGGCGCGACTTCGGCAGCGCGCCCTTAACCATGAATTTGCGCTCGGCCAGGCAACAAAGAGTAGAGGTAATCTACTCTTTCGCCTTGCTCCTTGATCTGACTTTGCAGTCCTGTCAACTGGCCTTGAATGCTCAGCAACAAGGATACAATGTCTGGCTGCCTCGCCGACACCTGAGGCACTTGGGCCTGCGGGGCGACCGGTGGTGGAGCTTGTCTCGTGTTTACCCTTCCTTTCGCATAGTTGGCGTAAGAAACGTTGGGATTAACGATTGAAGTTTTTGTTGTTGGAGCTTGTCTTACGGGTTGACTTTCAGCTTTTTGCCTGGCCTGTTTTTCCCGTATCGCTTGGACCTTAGGACAACCCCGATAATTAGCAGGGTGCCCCTCGTTCCCGCAGATGACACACTTGAGCTGGGCCATGTCTTCGACCCGCTCAGTCCCTAACCTGCATTCACCCCTATTGTGGGTTTCGGCGCATTTCACACAGCGCAACTGCATTTCGCAGTTGGCCGCAGCGTGACCGAACCTTTGGCAGCGCATGCACTGCAGCATGTCGTCATGCCTCTTTAATTTTTCCCAGTGTATGACCTGGTAGTCTAGGACATTAATATTCCTCAGATTCTCCAGTCTACTTTGGGGCGACAGAGTTACGAGGAAGATTGGCAGTTTCTGCCCCTCCCGTCTGGACTTGACCGTGGTAAACGGCTTGACCCCGACGAATTCGAGATCATCGCTGGCCTTCTGACGGAGCTCAGCTAGGAGCTCTTCGGGTTCCGTGTAGGAACTGATTCCCTTTAACAGGACCGTTTTAGGTTTTTCACTCTTAGGAGTGAAGCTGAAGAATTCAGCAGTGGCTTCCCTAAGGCAATCCTTAACTAATTTGTATTCGGCCAATGTGAAGCATTGAACCGAATACCTCTTTTGTTGTTCGTTTATAATTTTAATATAAAAATTGTTTTTAGTGGCCGACTTACATACCTGTTTTATGTCTGCAAGGTCGACCCTATAGGTACGAATTGGTGGCACTTTCTCGGACTTTGGCCGTGGTTGCTGCTGGTGTTGCTGTCTCGCTGCTGCTGATGTTGATGCTGCTGCTGCTGATGGCGCTGCTGATGGCGCTGCTGATGGTGCTGCTGCTGCTGATGTTGATGCTTCTATTGGTGCTGCTACTGGTGCTGCTACAGAAGCAGGTTGTACTGCAGCTAGTACTGCCGTTGCTGGTTTTGGGGCCCCCGATGTACTGGGGCCTGATTGTGCCACCCCTGTGCTTTGTTTGGGCGGTTGCTTTTGCTGTTGCTGTGGCACCCTTTGAGGTTTGGGTGCTGCCGACGGCTTGTGCTTTGCAGCTTTATTTGGCTGCTGCTGTTGTTGCTGTTGTTGTTGCTGCTGTTGCAGTTGTTGTTGTTGTTGTTGCCTTCGCATTTCATCCTCCTTTTGACGGCTCGCTTCCTGCTTCTTTTTCAGCACTTGTAGGTAAGGCTCCATCTTTCGCTTGATGTTTTCTATTTCATCATACAAATCGTTGACGATTGACTGGGCCTTTTCTACTTCGCCCTCTCCTTCTTCATCTGAGGACGACTCTGTCGATAGGCCCGCAAACCTATTGCTGTCCCCGGACCTGAACATTACCTCACCATCTTCGGACATATATACTATGTCGTCATCGGATGGCGATGTATTTAGTTGCCATTGCACCTTTTTGGCTGCTCTTGTCTTGGCGTTGCGCGCCGTCTCTTTGCCTGCAGCTGGCAGCTTAGCTGAGGCGATGGTAGAGCGACGCTTTACCAGGTTCGGTGTATATCTAATACTCCTCCTCCTTTTAACTGTAGAATCAGTTGATGCTTTAGCTGGTGTTGTTGGTTTGTGAGCATCTTGCGATGTCACCGTGGCTGTTGCTGTTGTCGTTGGTGGCTTCATAGCTGTTGTTGTCGTTGTTGCTGCTGTTGGCTGGTCGTCTTTCGACGATCCCGCTTTAGCTGTAGCTATTGATGCCGTTGGCGATCGACTTGCTTTTTTTGGGACATCTTTCGATGCCCCAGCAAGTTTTTTCCCGTCCATATGAGAATTCTCCCACTCAATAAAATTTTCCACTTCTCTGTTGTGGAAAAAAGCAGATAAAATTTGTATGCCCGACTCGGGCTCGAACTTGGAACCTCTGGCTCTGGGTTCCGCCACCTCTTCCACTGTGCTATGGGCACTATTGAAAAAAAGGCAACTTATTTAAACTTTTGTACTAACACTCGCGAAATTAGTTAGAAATACTGTGAAAGCCAATACAATGCGTGTTCACTCTTTCGCAGATCGATATCGACTGACAGTCCTACGCACTAACCATCATGCCACGAGGTACTACGATCAGGCATGATGGATATAGTGGTTATTAAAGGTATAAGATAGGGTGGGAAACAAATGTATCCGAAGTGATAGTACACCAATCACTCTGAAAGCAATGCCCTTATGAAACTTTCTGTCCGTCCGGTTTTATTTTGAGTATAAATTTGGCATGAAGATTGAAAATTTAAGATTAAATTCAGTTGGATTGATCGAGATTGGATTTAAAAAAATGGATTTAAGTTTGGATTAAAGGAGTGAATAATATGGAATTGGATTTAATGTTTGGATTTAAATGACTCTTAATCTGGATTTAAGTTTTAATCTAAATCAAACGAGTAAATAACTTGGGCGTTAGTTTCTTGTATAGTGATTTTCTAAATAAAGTTTATTGATTTATGATTGTCCTATGCTAAATATTTCTTTTGACAAGGAGCAAATTAGTGCCCAAACCGTTCCCGACATTTTGACAGTTAAGGTGTGTTCCAAAACGAGTTTCATATACATAGTTTGAAACTGCCAGATTTAGTCTTTTTTAGTGCGAAGTAATTCCTCAAGTGAAAGTTTGTACTTTTTTGGACCAAAGAGACCGCTCATGAGAGAGAAAAAAAATTTCCCTTACATGCCAGATTTGGTCCGAGAAATTTCTGGTGGCTGTTTTGCACTGAATGTCAAATGCCAAGTGTTCGTATGTCAGATTTGAAAAAAAATTTCAGTTTGGAGTTAAATAACCAAACAGAATACTAAAAGCTAGGGCTACCCAACTAACAAAATTGCTTCGCATTTCAGACATTAAAGTGTTATTTGTTCTAAAGCGCTCCATTAAGCCCTCTGACAGAAAGTAAATACCTTATTGGACTATTACTGAATCCTTAAATATTTTCTGGTGCAAATTATATCAGCTTGATAGAGGCAATGTACCAATGTTTCTTTAATCTCTCTATAATGCTCTTATGAAATAACCAAGATATTATCGCCTCAATAGTCATCCCATAAAATTCTTAAACAATCTTTATGTTAGTTTTTGTTTCTATATTGCTTATATTTGTAATTATGGCGTCACCAAGCTATAATCGGCCATTTTATATTTTATATTCAATTTAGCATCTGAGCACATTTATTTATTATTATTTTCAATGTTTCCGGTTGATATTAATTAATTAATTAATTAATTAATTAATCAATTATACCCCTATTTATTTAATTAACAATATTTGTTTGTTTTAGCCTTACCAATCTATCATATTATACTTTTCTTGAACAAAGTTTTTTCTTATTAATGCAAGCTTCTTGTTGTTGAAACGAGACAATTCATGATGAAAGTGATTCCAATTTAATGCATTGAACTGTATGTCTGAGATTGGTGGAGCGGTTAGCGAGCAAGTTGGATGAGTATGTACCTGTGCATACTTACAATTACAGTAAGGTGCACTGGCCACGCCTTACCAACGTCTTATCGAGCAAAATTAGTTCGAACAACATATCCCCACCAAATGACAGGAATTTGACAAATAACGAAATAGACCAATACCTAGAACAAATGGATGAGACAATCAAACGAGAAATGAACAGAACAATACCGAAATACAAACAATGGGATGCAACCGATGTGTACCGAAATGCGACCATTGACGCACTACACCGACAAAAAAGTGGGCTGCTGACAAGACTAAAACTCTTGTACCGACGGTTTACTAACCCTCACCATCTGGAGATTAGGACACTGAAGTCGTCGATCAAGAACATCAACCAACTAATTAAAGAGAACTATCGGCTGTCAATTAATTTGTATTGGTATAACAAAATTCGGACCGTTAATTCTAGCGACCCGAGATGTTTCCCCAAATTAACAAGATATTTAGAAGGAATGATCAGAACGACCCTCCTTGTCTTAAGCTCCAGAGAACGACAGACAACAGAGACGTACTTCTGACAGCAGGAATTAATCCAGAGGACGCCGTCTTGGACGATGACCTCTTTATTGTCGAAGATCCGCAGGAGAAAGTGGAGGCTGTGGGGGCTGCTTTCCAGCAAGTGTACAAGGTGAATGCGTGCATTCATCCGAATCATGACCTGGAAAACAGGGCCTTGCTCCATCACTTCTACCTTCGGAATGACATCACGCAATGGCGATCAGAGAACCTTGGCTTCACCGGGTTCAATGAAGATTATTTGGCAAACACCATAATCGCTGAGAGAAATGGGCCCAGTTCCCTGTTAATTACGAAGGTGGAGCTCCAGCTCATCTTCGATTCATTTAAGAAGAAGAAGTCAGCAGCAGTCGATGGCATATCCAACGTTGTATTTCGACATTTACCTCAAGAAGCAGCAGACATTTATACCACTCTGTTTAACAACGCTCTGAATAATGCATATTATCCAGTGTGGTGGACGACAGCTGTGGTGCATCCTCTCCCGAAAAAGGGAAAGAACAATTCCAATCCGGCGAATCTACGGTCGATAAGTCTTCTTCCGAGTATCAGCAAGGTATTCGAAAAAGTTATCAATAGAGCTCTGTCTAAGTGGGCAGAGGACAATAATATCATACCGGACAATCAGTTTGGTTTTATGGCGTGACATGACACCATTCATGCCGCGTCGAAACTCGTTTCTGATGTCCAATGGAACAAATCTAAGAAGCAGTGTACGGGTGCCTGTCTGGTTGATTTGGAGAAGGCCTTCGACACCGTATGGTTAGAGGGTCTTTATCTAAAGCTGACCAGACTTGACATTAATAAACCACTATTATATATGCTTTATGATATGCTCAATGGTAGAAAGTTTGTTGTCAAGAGTGGCAATGTAACTTCTGCCACAACCTTTAATATTAAAAATGGTCTTCAGCAGGGAGCGGTCAACTCGCCAACTCTATTCAGCATTTACACCAGCGATCTGATAAGTAGTATAACTCAGGCAATTGCGTATGCCGACGATCTAAGTTCGAGCAGAACAGCTCCAAAAGTCAAGGTCATCAGGATTCTTTTGCAGCGTGACTTCGAGAAGATTCAGCGATATTGCGATGACTGGAAGTTGAAAATCAACTTTCAGAAATCAGAGACTATCTTGTTTCGGACTCCGTTGCTTAGAGCCACAAGGGATACGAGAAAGAACTGGCGCAAGCTGGTGATCGTAGGGCCAAATAGACATCCACTGGTGAGTAAAAGTGTAGTAAAGTACCTTGGCATCTGGATGGATCAGTATTTGTATTTCGACAGACATATAAATGCTGTTCTTGCCAGGGCTAGGGGAGCTTTTGCCCTGACGAAACGGTTGTGTTATAGCAGCCGGCTTGACAGCAGGGTAAAGGTGATTTGCTACATGGCCATGATCCGGCCGATGATTGCCTATGGATGCCCGGTTTGGTTCAACGTTGCCCCATCTCAAATGGAAAAGATTCAGGTGTTTGAGAGGCAGTGTCTACGACGTCGGCCGTAGAGCTGTAGTTCGGCGGCTCCTTTACAGTGGGGACGTCCTCGCACAAGACGGAGCTGAGCACCTTCAGTTCAGTAGGACTGTGTCCAAACGGGACCAAAGGGATAGGTTAAGGCAGGAGAACTAGTTCTGGTGGTAAAAATACGAAGAATGAAGTTACTTCAGATATTTAAAAGTTGTCCTGGGGTTTTCTCTGTCATGGCCGACTTACATAGGTTTTAAGCAGTAAGTTTTAAGTAGGGACACTCAGGGTGGCACAAAAAAAAAAAAAAAAAAATATATAAAAAAGATAGAAAAACACAAAAAATTATAATATCCACAAAAATACAAAAAAATATAAAACCGGAAAATGCTTGCTGTGGCTGTTCTAGTTTGTAATTAGTCTGTAAGTAGCTTATAAGTAGGTTGTAATTAGTTTATAATTAGTTGTAAATAGTTTTAAGTAGCTTTAAGTAGTCTTAATTAGTTTTAATTAGCTTTTATTTAGTTTTATGTGGTTTGTAAGTTTTATGTAAAACCAAGCAAAATAAAAACATAGATACCGAGTTTTTTGTAAATTCTTCTCGGTTAAAACTAAAACCGACCTGGATTTAGAATTAAGTTCTTAGGCCGAAAGGCATTAGCATTAAATTATTATAGTTTAACTTAGAGCGCCCGACTGGGGCCAGTAAGCTAGTTTTAAGATATTGGTAAGTAGGCTAGTTTTTATAAATGTTTGTCTAGCTTTAATATAGTTTTAAGAAAATTGAAAATTAAAATGAATTAAAAAAAAAAAAAAAAAAGTGAGCAAGACAATTGGTTCCGAGAGAGACGGGTTCGATTCCTGGACCTGTCAACTTTTTTGTTTATATAATTAAATGTGAACTTCCTTAAAACTCTCATAATTAACGCCATAAGGGTACAATAGGAGTTAAAAAAGGTCGCCTTTTTCACTCTATGGGGTTCTATGCATTGGTTATATGCGTAGGTTGAATGAAACCAAAAAGCATCTATGGAGGAATATAGAAGCGAAATCGTTAGTTGGGTAGCCCAAGTATTACATTTTTTATTTGTTTTTGGTAGATGTGCATAATTTATTAATTAATTTATCTTTTTATCAATCAAATGATTTTCTTAAAATGCATGTGTCGTTAGGCAAATCTTTTAGCCGCGTAAAGTTAGCATTACAACTTTCGAAAAAATTACTTTTGAGTATGCCAGTAATTGCCGATTAATTGCCGTAAATATGCCGTGGAAACAAAAAAATTGCCGCTCTTTCGGTTTGTCCACAAAGTACAATACTGCTAACTTTATATAAAGTTAGCATGAAACTTTTTATTTTTGGTCAAAAATTATTTTTGAAAATGCCAGTAATTGCCGTAAATATGCCGTGAAAACCAAACAGTTGCAGTTCTTATGGTTTGTCTTAAAAGCGCAATCCTGCTAACTTTACGCGTAAAGTTAGCATGACACTTTTTTGTTTTTGGAAAAAAATTATTTCTGAAAACGCCATTAATTGCCGTAAATATGCTGTGGAAACAAAAAAATTGCCGCTCTTACGGTTTGCCCACAAATTGCAATCACGTAAATTTTGGGTGTAAAGTTAGCATGACAACTTTTGAAAAAATTATTTTTGAAAACGCCATTAATTGCCGATTAATTGCCGTAAATTTGCCGTTAAAACAAAAAAAAATGCCGCTCTTATCGTTTGCCCACAAAGAGCAATCACGTAAATGTGGCGTAAAGTTAGCATGACAACTTTCGAAAATAATATTTTTGAAAACGCCATTAGTTGCCAATTAATTGCCGTAAATTTGCCGTGAAAACAAAAAAATTGCCGCTCTTATCGTTTGCCCACAAAGAGCAATAACGTAAATTTTATGTCTTACACATTTAACTTTTTAATTTTTGGTCAAAAATTTGTTTTGAAAACGCCATTAATTGCCGTAACCATACCGTGAATTCAAAAAAGTTGCAACTTATACGGTTTGCCCACAAAGGGCAATAACGTAAATTTTAGGCGTAAAGTTAGGATGATAACTTTTGAAAATAATATTTTCAAAAACGCCATTGATTGCCGATTTATTTCCGTAAATTAGCCGTGAAGTCAATTGCCGCTTTTATGGTTTGCCCCCAAAGGGCAATCATGTAAATTTAAGGTGTAAGGGCTAACTTTTTAATTTTTGGTCAAAGATTATTTTTAAAAACGCCATTAATTGCAGATTAATTTCCGTAAACATACCGTGAATTCAAAAAATTGCAACTCATACTGTTGGCATGGATGGGTGCCAACACAAAAAAACTTGTAATAACTCCCACGATGAGAGGACGATGAGTGGGGACAAATAAAAACCACCTCAATCCTTGTGGCAAAGTTATAACCTTTATTAAAGTTTTAAATTCATTAGCTTAAATTATAGTTAATTCATTATAAATAATTTTTATCTTACAATAGTTTTTTTTTATATGTTTTATCCGAGTTCTCGTGCTAATTTGTGGGTAAGCTTAAATTTTGAAGATGGATGGTTGGACTAGTTGGCGCTGCGCTGATGGTTGAACAAAAAGTTAAAAGCCGGATATGGCAAATGGCAGCCATTGGCATTCTAGTACCTTGGAAGGTTCCTACCTCTAGTACATTATGTTTGGGTGTTGCCAACACTCCCCCCCGGTAGGTCCTTCCGTGGACTAACTTCTTTGGGGTTTATGATGTCCAAAGTCGCCAACTTAACAACAGGTCTCTCGTATATACCGGTTTTGGTGTGGACAAAGGCACTGCGAATCTGCCCATCCTTGGAGGTTCTAGTTTGAACCACACGACCCTTTGGCCAGCAGTTCCTTGGGCTATTTGGGTCGGTAATAAGAACTATATCGCCCACTTGTATCGGTTTCACTGGTTTGAACCATTTAGCACGACGAGTAATTGTGGGAAGGTACTCTCGTACCCAGCGTTTCCAAAAGCGTTCTGCGAACTGCTGCGACGTTTGCCAATTCTTTTTCAGCACCCTAATGTCGTCGTCGAATACCGCTATTGGTTTAGATCCACTTGAAGATCCCAAAAGGAAGTGGTTGGGAGTTAGAGCCTCTTCGTTTTCGTTATCGATGGGAATGTAGGTTAAAGGTCGCGAGTTTACAATATTCTCTACCTCGATAAGCATGCTTCTAAGAAGTTCTTCCGAAGGATTCCTGGTCGGCATTATCTGGTACAGTGTATTTTTCACGGATCTTACTAGCCTTTCCCAGCTTCCTCCCATATGCGGAGATCCTGGTGGAATGAATTTCCATTTGGTGGTAGTGGATGTGAAGTTTTCTATCAGTTTATCTTTGTTTACCATCTTAAAGGCTTCCCTCAGTTCTCGCTCGGCACCTATAAAATTCGTCCCATTATCACTGTACATTTCGATTGGAGTTCCGTGACGTCCGATGAAGTTTCGAAGTGCCATAATACAGGAGTCCGATGATAACGAGTGGGCGATCTCGAGGTGGACCGCTCTTGTAGTCAGACACGTTAAGAGGACACCCCATCTTTTTTCTGTTCTTCGGAGAATGGTGACATTTATCGGCCCAAAGTAGTCTACTCCGACAAATGAAAAGGGCCGACAAAACGAAGCAAGCCGTGCTGGTGGAAGCTGTGCCATAATGGGGTGAAGAGGTTTAGCTCTGTTATTTTTGCAAGCCTGACAAACGCGACTGACTGCAGCAAGAGCTGCTCTCATTTGAGGTACATAAAATTGTTGCCGCAGTTCATTTACAACCGTCTCATGATTTTGGTGGTTGTAGCGGCAGTGTACGTCCATGATAATCAAGTGGGTTACCCGATGGTTTCTCGGAAGAATAATGGGCCTTTTCATGTTATCGTCCACCCTGTCTGTAAACTGAATTCTACCATTTGCCCGAATGACACCATTTTCATCTAAAAACGGACAGAGATTGTGAAGTGGGCTGGATGTTTATATAGACTGGTTGGATTCTAAATCAGCAATTTCTTCGCCGTACACGCTAGCCTGCGCTTCTTTCAAGAGTGCTAGCTGGGCAAACTGAAGTTCTTGTTGCGATAGTGGTCCGTATGTCCTTTCATATTTCAGCCTTTTACTTTGAGCGTTATAGATGAAACGGAGCGTGAAAGCTGTACTTCTCAACAATCGTATCCAACGGGAGATTTCGTGATAACGAAAGATGTTTGTTTGGGTAGAAATGTGGACATTAATGAAGTACGCTTTAATTTCTTCTTCCGTACTGCCTTCCTGGTGAGCTTCCTGAGGCCAGCTGTCTGGGTGGGACTTGAGGAAATCTGGTCCGGTAAACCAGCGGCTCGAAACTTTGAACTCAGGATGCTTCTGCCACTTCGTTCCCTCATCAGCTACGTTCATCTTCGTGGGAATCCAACGCCAATTTGATATCTCTGTAAGATCTAGGATTTCGCTTATTCTGAAGGCAACAAATTGCCTATACCTATGGTGATCCGATCGAATCCAACTAAGGACGTTTTTAGAGTCAGACCAAAGGAAAAGTTTCGAAAATTTTATTGCATGGGACTCCATTATACACTTTGAAAAACGAGCGCCCAGAAGTGCGGCTTGCAATTCAAGTCTGGGTATCGAGAGACTTTTCAAGGGTGCCACTCTTGTTTTGGCGCCAATAAGCGAACACTCTACCATGTCTACTGTGGAATTTCTAATATATGCTACCGCCGCAAATCCGTTCTCACTAGCATCCACAAAAACATGTAACTGTCTTTCAGATTCGAGATTAGGCTTGGTAGTGATATAGCATCGAGGAATTTTGAGCGTTTCCATCGTGGGTAAAAACTTAACCCATTTTAACCATTTTGTGAATTCTGCGTCTTTAATTTCTTCGTCCCAATCGATTTTTGAGCGCCATATTTCGTGTAGGAGTACTTTAATGTACATCAAATGCGCTAGCAATCCCAAAGGGTCAAAAATCGTCATTAGTATTCTTAGCACGTCACGCTTCGTGGGCCGGCGCCCACCAAAGAGAAATTCAGTTTGACTTGTGTTAGTGGTCAGTTTATATGTGAAACAATCCGATGATGTACACCACCACATTCCCAGAACCTTTTCTGTGGTCAGTTCAACGTCAACATTCAGATCCTTGCTAGATGTGGGGCCAGCCTTCAACGCCTTGAGGACTAAAGGCGAGTTGGAGATCCAGTTTCTGATCAAAAAACCACCCTGATAATGCACATAACGAACCTCTTTGGCAAGCTGAATTGCCTCTTCTTCCGTCGCTACGCTGTCCATGAAATCGTCGACGTAATGGTTTTCCTTAATGGAACGAACAGCTCGGGGAAATGTCTCTCTGAACTCGTCAGCATTTTTATTTTTAATAAATTGGGCACAACAAGGGGAGCATGTTGCTCCAAAGGTCATTACATTCATCACGAATACATCTGGTTCCTGTTTTTCGCTTTTGCTCCAGAGAAATCTTAGAAAATTGCGATCTTTTTTACGTATTCGGACCTGATGGAACATCTCCATTATATCTCCGCATATAGCAATAAGATTTTCTCTGGCCTTGTATATCACGGCGGTAAGTGAGGTGAGTTGATCCGGTCCTTTGAGCAGCATAGAATTAAGTGATACACCTTGGACCTTTGCTGCAGCATCCCACACAATCCTTACCTTTCCTGGCTTATTCAGGTTTTGGACTGGAAATATCAGCAGGTACCAAACTCCATTCCTTTCTTGAGATATTTCGTTTGCAGAGAGTTTTGTGGCATAGCCCTTGGAAACGTACTCCTGAATTTTATTTTCGAGGGTGTCAGCTAAAGGAGGCTCTCGTCTCATGCGCTTGTGGAGACACGACAATCTTTTTTTGGCCATAGGTAGACTATTCGGCAACTGGATATCATCAGACTTCCACAAGAGCGAGGTCTCAAAGCGACCATTTTTCCGAATAGTATAGGTGTTCAGCAACTCTAATGCACGTTTGTCTTCAGTTGGAAGAATGATCTTTTCAGAATTTGAGGTTCCGAAACTGTCACACGTAATGAACTCCTTCACCAGACGTTGTAGTTCAGCGTGATTGCATTCACAACTGTGAAAGCTATGATAGTCATACTGAATGGCACCTTTGGAGCTTTGTCCATCAGAACGACCATGCACCACCCATCCTAAGCGCGTTTTAGTTGCAACTGGTTGCTTGGATCCTCCTTCTTTATATCGCAGGGGAAGGCTCAGTTGGAGTTGTTCAGGCCTATAAGCAATTTCGGGATCACACCCTTGTATGATTGAATGGGTAGTCCCCTGAGGTGCTCATATTGTTGCTGCAAGTGGTCAGCGTTAATAGACTGTTCTGGCAGCTGCAAGCATTCAACCGTGTGTACATCTGCTAGACTGAACCGTTCTGCATTCGAAGCTGTACCAGAGATTTGCAACGAAAATATTTCGGAGCCATTCTCATACCTGTGGGTGTTTCCGGTCCATTTTAAACAGAGTGGTTGTGGAGTTCCCTTTATGTTTAGCTCTCTAGCTAATTCTTCATCCATGAGCGATAGAGAAGAGCCGTCATCTAAAAAGGCATAGGTGTGAACTTGAATGTCCCTATGGTAAAGAATAACTGGCACGACACGAAATAAAGTGATGTGAGTGTCGTTGATGTGAGCATTGCAGTATGTTTGGCTATGGAGTAGAACTCGCCCAATTGTTGAAGTTTGTTTTTCTCGATTACTCTCGTCGTCGATATGCAGAAGTCGATGATGTTTAAAGGTGCATCCGCCTTTGCCACATACAGCAGTGGAGGGGCAACTTCGGTTGTTGTGTTTTCCTAAGCATCTTCGACATAGCTGGTGCTTCTTTACTGCTGACCATTTTAAGGTGCGGCTGAGTGTCTGAAATTCATTGCAGTCAACGAACGATTCGCAATTTCCTTGGCATATGCAACACTTGTATTTCGATGAAGGCAAGTCATCAATTACATAACCATCGTGTGCGTTGAGAATACCTTTCTCTTTCTCCTTTCTTCCTGGCTGCTTAAACTCCGAAGTAGATGACGTTATATCTGGTATAAGAACACTATTGGCAGCTTCGGCTAGTTGGTAGATCCATATGCTGAAATGAGAAAGGTTACAGTCCGATATATCTCGCTTGTATTTCGCCCAATCAAGGCGTATTGCTGGTGGTAGTTTATGTACGAGACGATGCAAAATTGTTGCATTATTAAGGTGGGCTACTAGTCCGGTAGCCTCAATAGTTGCGCATAGATTTTGAACAATTAGAGCAAAGTTCACAAGGGTTTCCAGCTTTTCCGCCTTTGGAGCTGGTGCTGATTGTATCTTCTGAGTGAGTGTGTGGATAATAAGTTCTGGGTCTCCATATAGCATTTTGAGTGTTGAGATGACTCGGCTCACGCAGTTGGGCTGTATTAAAAGACTGCGAACTGCCTCCAATGCCTTTCCTTTCAAAGCTCTTTGCAACCTCACTGAATTCTCTTCATCCGTGAAGGCGCAGAGTTCTGTGCTTCTGTAAAAGTTTGATATGAACAGAGGCCATTCATCGGGACTACCCCCGAAGCATTGTAGATCTCGCGATATTAGCTGACGTGATGCTATATTGGCTCTGGACAAGCCGTGACTTGGCAACACAGGCAGAGGCTGACCAGGTGTTCTTAAAGTCGACAAATACTGAGGCTGATGATTAACAAATGTTTGAGTTTGATGCAACGGCTGTGGAATCGAACTGGGGTGTGGTGGCTGAGACATATGTTTCAAGGAATCCGGTTCAGGCTGCCAGCTGGGTTGGTGTCGTACAAATGTCTTCATTGGTTGTTGTGGGTACGGATGTTGTTTTGGCAAGGGATGTACCTGTTCGGTGGCTGGTAAATGGTTGATCGTCGAAACAAGGCAGCCCTTAGATGGATGACCACCAAGCCAGTTTTTCACCTTGGTTATTGAAGTAGATGTATCATCCTCCTCGGTGCCCGACGAGTTATCCTCCAACTGACGCAGAATCCGATATTTTTTCTCCAAATATTCACTGTCTCTCTTTGCCTTTAGTTCCCGCTCCTCACGGTCCCGCTCCACCTTCAAAAGCCTCTCCTCCTCCAACCTCTGCAACTCGATTTTAAGTTTTTTCCCACAGGATGCTTTAGAGCCTCTTGAGCTAATGGACCACAGACTCTTGTCGTGATTAAATAAAGCATTTCGGTTTTCGATGTTGATAAGGCCATCAGAGACCTCGTTTCGCATAATTCTGTTGCTACCTGTGGCAGAAGAAACCGTAACCTTGGTAGAAGAAGCATGGTTAATGGAGCATGCTGAAGTTATAGGAGCATGCGATGAGGCAATTGTCTTTGCACCTGCCGTATTACCCACCGCATTATGTTCTGTAGAAGGTTTGATGAAATATGGAGTAAAGCTGGTAGGTTTTGAAATTCCTGTACCTCCGAGTGCATGAGACATCGTAGCTTTAGATGCGTTAACTGGATTTGTAGCAGCGGTGGAGATAAGAGCTGCATAAGAAATAGCGGCAGTGACGGAGTCTACTGTATTGGTTGGAAAACCGTACGTAATCTTTGCAGATCTAATTGCACTCACTGCAGCATCAGTGGCTTCATCTACAGCATGGGATGTAGCCAATACCCTCTCATTCAATTCAGTCGATGTGTTAGCATAAAGGACGGCTGCCGACGAGGTGTTGGTTGAGATAGGCATTGCGCTAGCTACGTCAGAATAATTTGTATCGGCTGTCGTAGCACTTGTCGACGAAAATAAATCGTTTAACCCTGAAGTATATGTATACGAGGACGAAGCAGTATTTGTGGCAGTATTGACGACATTATTTGGGGCATTATTTAAGCATTGTATTGGGGCAATGTTCTGACCAGCAGACGCAACAACTACTTCTGAACTACTAGGCAAAAGAGCAAACTTACCTGTCGTGCATGTGGGGCAAATCCAACTATGATTTTGGATAGAACTGTTTACGCCGGCACAGCTATCATGGCTCCACGCATCACAGTTGTCGCACTGAACCATATCTGCGAAAGAGTCCGGTAGTTCACACGAACAACAATTGAACTCTGCTTGAATTGGTGATCTGGGTGTCTTGTTGGACCTCGGGAAGGCAGGTTGACTCTTTTTCGGCGGCATTTTGTAGCAACACGTGGTTGTGACCTCTTGTGCGGTAAAATATTGTTATAAATTGTTGGCATGGATGGGTGCCAACACAAAAAAACTTGTAATAACTCCCACGATGAGAGGACGATGAGTGGGGACAAATAAAAACCACCTCAATCCTTGTGGCAAAGTTATAACCTTTATTAAAGTTTTAAATTCATTAGCTTAAATTATAGTTAATTCATTATAAATAATTTTTATCTTACAATAGTTTTTTTTTATATGTTTTATCCGAGTTCTCGTGCTAATTTGTGGGTAAGCTTAAATTTTGAAGATGGATGGTTGGACTAGTTGGCGCTGCGCTGATGGTTGAACAAAAAGTTAAAAGCCGGATATGGCAAATGGCAGCCATTGGCATTCTAGTACCTTGGAAGGTTCCTACCTCTAGTACATTATGTTTGGGTGTTGCCAACACCTACGGTTTGCCCACAAAGGGCAATAACGTAAATTTTAGGCGCAAGGCTAGCATGACAACTTTTGATAATAATATTTTTAAAAGCGCTATTAATTCCCGATTTATTGCTATAAACAACAAAATTCCCGCTCTTATAGTTTGCCCCAAAAGGGCCATAACTCTAATTTTATGTGTAAGCATGAATTTATAATTTTTGGTCAAAAATTATTTTTGAAAACGCCATTAATTGCCGATTAATTGCCATAAGCATACCGTGAAACTGAAAAAAATTGCCACATTTTGCATACAAAGGGCAATGACGTAAATTTTAGGCGTAAATTTAGCATGACAACTATGTATTCATTTTCGATCAGCTTCCATTAGCATATTGTATCCAATTCTAGGCAGATTTTATTAAAATATTTTGATCCATGTGCGATAGTTCTCACCCTGTGAAAGCTAAGGATTGCAGTGTCCGAACGATTTAAATAAAACCACTGTTTAGGTGAGCATTATTTATTCAAGTGCTCTCGACTTATCGTGATAAGATCTCGCAACTGCCTTTATAATACATTATACAAGTAATGCATCATTGTAGTAACTAGACTTATATGAACAATATACATACACTAGTATACTTTTACATAATGCAATTGTTGTGTATATTACAGGACATTCCCCTTCTTAAGTTTTTAATTTAATAGGTAATTAAATTATATTTTGTAAAATTTGTGAATATAAATCAAGAAACAAATCAAAACCAATATAGATATTACAAATTTCATATTTTACCTAATTTGTATTGAAAGTATGTAAGTAAAATAAAAATAAATTCAATTTTAATCCAATATAGCGTATGCCCACTATTCTGGTTCTTTTACTACCCGCCCATTTTTGGTTTCATACGTTGTTTGCGAAGTCTTCAACTGGTTGCTCAGTTCTTCGGACGTTTGTATATTATTTTCAGGGTCAGCAGTTGAAATCGCTTGTTTTTCTTCTACATTTGGCGTCTGCGGCTCCTCTTGTGATAGAATAACTTTTTCTCCTGGTTTATAGGGTGGTGTTTCGTGGTTCGATTTTGTCAAATGAAAAGAATTTCGACGAAGAGCTCCAGTCTGTGTTTTCGCACTGTAAGATCTTGGAAATGGTCTTTTTTGCACTGCTGTTCCACACTGCTTCACATCTCGAACCCAAATTACATCGCCTGGTTGAAATTCGTCTCTATCTCGCACTCCATGATGTCTGTTATAATCATTTGCCTGCTTTTCTCGTCTCTTTTCTTCAGTTCTGTATTGATCCTAGCACTTTGTATGCTGTGCGCGAGATCCATGTCCCTTTTAAATAATTGAAAATGGCTGACACAGTATTAAAACAGATGCGGAAACTTTCAGTCAATTTTTAAGAGTTTTTTCTACCATTTCACCATATAAAATAAAAATAACTTCAAACTGCAAATTCTAAATATTTTCTTTATTAGTTTGTCACGTTTTTTTACAATTTTATACAAAAAATCAAAAGAAAAATTAATATTTATTTGCTTATTTATTGTGAAACATCTTTAATCTGAGTTTATTTTCGTCTCCAAAATTCTTCAAACTGGTCTTCCGCACTTCTTCAAAAATCTGGGGAGATTGATGGAATTTAAGGATTGAAGGTTTGTCTGTGTAATGTCTTTGTTAAGCATTGCCTTTTGTCTAATCCAACCCGTATCTTAAAAACTGAAGGGGCGATTAAATCAAGTTTTTGCACCGGTTTGGAAAAATCTTACTGATATCAACGTATTATAACGGGTGATTTTTTAAGAGGTTTAGAACTTTAAAAAAAAAAAAAACACAAAAAATTCGAAAAAATGAATGAAATATTTATTTGAATCGATAGTTTGAACCTTGCAATTTAATGTTTAAAGATAATTTCATGCAAATGTTGACCGCGGCTGCGTCTCAGGTAGCCCATCCGCTGAGTCCAATTTTGGCATACTCTTTCACACATATCGGCCGGTATCTCACGAATGAATGCATGGATGTTGGCTTCCAGTGCGTCAATCGAAGCGGGCTTGTCCCTATAGACATTAGCCTTGACATACCCCCACAAAAAATAATCTAATGGTGTCAAATCGCACGATCTAGGCGGCCAATTGACCGGCCCGAAACGTGAAATTAACTGTTCACCAAACTCGCCTCGCAATTGCGCCATTGTTTCGCGTGCTGTGTGGTATGTGGCACCGTCTTGTTGAAACCACATATCATGCAAGTCAAGAACTTCCATTTCGGGCAAAAAAAAGTTTGTTATCATCGCTCGGTAGCGTTCACCATTGACAGTAACGCTGCGATTCGCATCATCTTTGAAGAAATATGGCCCAATAATGCCGCCGGCCCATAAACCGCACCAATCAGTGGCTTTTTCGGGATGCATTGTTAGCTGTTGCAATGCTTCTGGCTGATCTTCACTCCAAATGCGGCAATTATGCTTATTTACGTACCCATTCAACCAAAAATGAGCCTCATCGCTGAACACAATTTTTCGATAAAAAAGCGCGATGAACATTTCGAACCGAGCACGAATTTTGATAGTAAAATTCAATAATTTGCAAGCGTTGTTCATTTGTAAGACGATCCATGGTTAAATTGCAAACCAAACTGAAGCTGTTTGACAGTGACACAAGGTACTAAACACACGTCAGCTGTCAAAACCAGTGTTGCCAAAACCAAACCAGCTAAAAAATCACCCTTTATATATATATATATATATATTAAATATATTGTTTACTTACACTTAAAATTCACGTTATTGCCCTTTGTATACAAACTGTAGCAATGTTTTCAGTTTCACGGTATGCTTATGGCAATTAATCGGCAATTAATGGCGTTTTCAAAAATAATTTTTGACCAAAAATTATAAATTCATGCTTACACATAAAATTAGAGTTATGGCCCTTTTTGGGCAAATTATAAGAGCGGGAATTTTGTTGTTTATAGCAATAAATCGGGAATTAATAGCGCTTTTAAAAATATTATTATCAAAAGTTGTCATGCTAGCCTTGCGCCTAAAATTTACGTTATTGCCCTTTGTGGGCAAACCGTAGGAGTTGCAATTTTTTAAATTCACGGTATGTTTACGGAAATTAATCTGCAATTAATGGCGTTTTTAAAAATAATCTTTGACCAAAAATTAAAAAGTTAGCCCTTACACCTTAAATTTACATGATTGCCCTTTGGGGGCAAACCATAAAAGCGGCAATTGACTTCACGGCTAATTTACGGAAATAAATCGGCAATCAATGGCGTTTTTGAAAATATTATTTTCAAAAGTTATCATCCTAACTTTACGCCTAAAATTTACGTTATTGCCCTTTGTGGGCAAACCGTATAAGTTGCAACTTTTTTGAATTCACGGTATGGTTACGGCAATTAATGGCGTTTTCAAAACAAATTTTTGACCAAAAATTAAAAAGTTAAATGTGTAAGACATAAAATTTACGTTATTGCTCTTTGTGGGCAAACGATAAGAGCGGCAATTTTTTTGTTTTCACGGCAAATTTACGGCAATTAATTGGCAACTAATGGCGTTTTCAAAAATATTATTTTCGAAAGTTGTCATGCTAACTTTACGCCACATTTACGTGATTGCTCTTTGTGGGCAAACGATAAGAGCGGCATTTTTTTTTGTTTTAACGGCAAATTTACGGCAATTAATCGGCAATTAATGGCGTTTTCAAAAATAATTTTTTCAAAAGTTGTCATGCTAACTTTACACCCAAAATTTACGTGATTGCAATTTGTGGGCAAACCGTAAGAGCGGCAATTTTTTTGTTTCCACAGCATATTTACGGCAATTAATCGGCAATTAATGGCGTTTTCAGAAATAATTTTTTTCCAAAAACAAAAAAGTGTCCTGCTAACCTTACGCGTAAAGTAAGCAGGATTGCGCTTTTAAGACAAACCATAAGAACTGCAACTGTTTGGTTTTCACGGCATATTTACGGCAATTAATCGGCAATTACTGGCGTTTTCAAATAATTTTTGACCAAAAATAAAAAGTGTCATGCTAACTTTATATAAAGTTAGCAGTATTGTAATTTGTGGACAAACCGAAAGAGCGGCAATTTTTTTGTTTCCACGGCATATTTACGGCAATTAATCGGCAATTACTGGCATACTCAAAAGTGATTTTTTCGAAAGTTGTAATGCTAACTTTACGCGGCTAAATCTTTTTCCGAAGAAGAAAATTTAGTAATGAAAATTTGTGTATCTTTCGTCTTTCATGATTTAATATGTGCATAAAGAATATTTCTTTGTTTAAGTTTACTCATTTTTATTCATAATAAAGATCTTGCGCCACCTTAAGTCCAAATGCGTTTCACTCAGGTTCAACAGTTGGGCTCATCAGTTAGATGCTGTTGTACCCTTCTAAGACGCATTATTTTTAATCGATGGATACCGACAACTAATAAAATTTACAGCGCCAATGCACTGTAAATTATATAATTGTTTTTACTTTTCATCATTTTTCGTTTCCTTTTTTTTTATCATTCAATTTGTTGTACATTATATTTATTTTATTATATTATAATATTTTTTAAAAATATTGATTGAGTTTTGATTGCACTACGGCAGCTCTATTCAAATATTTCTTTTGACGTGGTGCAAATTAATGCCCAAACCGTTCCCGACATTTTGACAGTTTTTCTTCTCTCTGAGAGGATTTCATTCCCACCTGTCACAATTTGACATTTATGTTGAATTCCTTGCAAGAAAAAATTTATTCTGTTTAGAAAAAAATCGATTTGTTTAGAAGAAAAAATCAATTTTTCTAGACAAATCAAATCTTTGATTTTTAGCAAGACTTACATAGACTTTCACACACACTGTTTAAGCTAATACTACCTTATCTTAATTATTGGTTTTCTTATTTTGTAAACAGCTTAAACTATTGTTATAGATCTGAAGCCACAGGGGACACCTTGATTTGCACATGCAAATGTTTTGTAAACTAGTCAAACCCACTGATCTCTATAATACACTGGATAGCGTATCGACACGAGAAAAATGATTCCATTTGAAGAATTGTTATATTATGAAGCTGACCACTTTTTTGTACAACAATATAACTGTACAATAAGTTATACGAAATAATCCACTTTGAAGACGTCAAATTTCCGTTCGTTGCTAAATAGTTGTATCATGACTGTTGATGCCCAACATCACAACCACAATCCAATCAACAAACAGCAGATTTTTTCTCGCTGTGCAAATTATATCATGTCGTTTCATTTCTCTCTCACCACTACTTCTATCTTTTGCAGCAATATTCAACTCAAATTATAAAAACAAAGGTCACGTAAATAAATAACAACTTTTGCATCAATATTTACCTCCAGATATAACGAAAATCAGACAAAAAACTCACACGCACGTGAAATCTTAAATCTCATAGCGAAGCTTGAACAGCGTTTACGTGCTGTTCAAAATTTGGTTTTCTTCGACATGTCGTCGACAAGACATGGATTTTTTTCCTCCATTGTTTTTTTTCTCGACAGGTTCATAGTCCGAGCATGCCTCATGTCTAGTGGAGCCGCCATATTATACTAAATAAAACAAGAAAAACGTTTTTTTCTAAAATCGATTTAAAATTATTTAATTACTGGGATCAATTCTGCATCCCAACATATGGTCCTACATCGAGCCAAATAATATAAAATCTCCGATTTTACACGAGTACTTCTACTCATTTGGCACCTAAAAAGAAAAACCTGGAATTTCTTTCCAAATCATTATTAAGCTCTCCTCCGCAAGACTAATCCAATATTATCATCAGGTTTGACAAATTTCATTTGTTCAAACCACATTTGTCCATCTGAAAAGAAAAATCTACATACAAAACTAAAATCATTCATCAGCAATCCTAATCATTTTGCATCTTAAACATCATCATCAGTATCTTCATTAAAATCCCCATCATCATAAACCACCACACAATGTTCCCGCATTGATCATTTACCTATATTCACCACTTCACCCAAAAACCACAAAGTATTCTCATCCAATAACTTCATTATTAGCATAAAAAGCTTTCTTCCATTCAACTTTAACTATCATCAAGAAGTATTACTCTTATCACTCAACTAATCGCAGCAAGATCACAGCAGCGCGATCTTTTCAAGGTCTTACGATCAATAACCACTTTTTTATCATAATTCATACGTGTCTTTTTGTGAAAATTATTTAGTTCGTTATTTTATCTATTTAATCTTTGAACGGAATAATAAAATTGAAAATTTCATATTTCATGCAGATAATCTAGTTGAATATTTCGCGGACTTAAAGGAAATTAATAAAAATTCCTTATCGCTCCATTCGTGGGAAGGAAGGAAAGTAGAGCTTTCAAGTTTATGGGCAGATGATAAAATTGCATATGCAAATTGCGTTCGCAACACGGTTGAGCCAATAACTGAAGAAAATTTAAGTGCAGTGAAATCTAAAAATAAGGCTTCAAAGGAAATTTATATCTCGTGCTTAGAATTTATTTTAAGTGCAATTAATGCGTTAAATCCTACTTCTAATGCTGGTGAATCTTCCAAATCGATAGATAAGCCTGAAAATATTGCTTTGGGGGTCAAGTGCTACTGCAGGTGAGATCTCTTGCCAAAGCAACCGAAAATGCTGCACATGGATCCTTAACACTCCCTGCTTGTGATTCAAGTGTTTTTTCCGGTGATTATGTCTCGTAGCCTTCGTTTCGCGACATGGTTACTGCGGTTTACATTAAACACCCAAAGCTAAGTCCAGTTCAGAAGCTATTTCACCTTCTAGCTAAGACTCGAGACGATGCTCATGGCATTGTATTTAAATTTTCCTTAACGGATGACAATTTTGAACTTGCATGGAATGCTCTTAATGAACAATACAAAAATAAGTGAATATTAGTTAATAAACAATTAAAAATTTTATTGAATATTTCGCACAATACAATTGAAACGGATAAAGGTCTTTAACAAATTAATAGAGATGTAAGCGTTTGTATAAGTGCTATGGTTTCATGCGGGATTCGAACCGTAACATTGGATTCATTCCCTACATTTTTAGTTTCAAGTCGTTTACCCGAAAAAAAAACGTTATAACTTTGGGAAGAGAGCTTAAAAAACCCATCAGAGATACCAACAGGGAAATCCATGCATATCTTTTTAGTTTCTCGATACTAAGTGCTTGAAACGGGTAACGATATTCGCATTAAAATCCTAAACAGAATGTTTCTGTTCCACAGACACGACCAACGAGGAAATTGAAGACGCATTATGATAAAGTCAACAAAGTTGCCTGTTTAGATTGTCAAGGAAAACATTCGTTACACGCTTGCCCTTCATTCCTGCAAAAATTAGTTCTGAATAGAATTGAAATTGTTAGAAAAAACAAAGCTTGTTTCAATTGTTTGTCTATTTAGCATACTACACAATAGTGTAAAAGCATTTTTACATGCAACAATTGCAAAAAGCGGCATCATACACTTTTACATTTGCAATAATCGATTCAATCTCCAATACATAGAGTACTTATTTTATCTAGAGAACCGACTTCAGGGCTTTTTCTCTTTCACCCTACAAACTCCACTGTGAGTTTTTCCTCCACATGGCTGAGCATGTGTTAGCTGCCCAATGCATTTTAAATGGAACCTCACCAATACAATGATAACATAATGGATTTTGGCTCATTAGACTGAAAACAACAAAAAATTGAATCGAAAAATTGAAAACATTTAGAGCTATCACACGTGTTCACGGACAGGGAATTTAAGAGAATTTTTTCTTAATGTGCTCAAATAAAATTTGCGGGTGTTTTAGCTAAGAGGGGTACGAGTCGGTTCTCTAGATAGTATAGGTACTCTATGCTCCAATATCAAATCAATTCAATCTACTCCTCAAAACAATGAACAATGTCAAAATTTGAAACCATCAATTCAATCCAGTTCAAATACGAATTCTCAACCAAATACTAATTTAAAGTCCACTTCGATATCAAACCTTCCAAACGTTAATTCTTATTTTTCAACGTCATCAAAACAAATTCTTTTAGCCACAGCTTTAGTGAATGTCTTTTCTCAGGGTACCAAGCACACTCTCCGAGCTTTGATTGACCCTGGATCTGAAATCACTATGATTTCAAAAGATGCTCAACATCATTTAGATTTTCATTGTACTCCCACAAATGCTACAGTTTCTGGAGTTAACACTACCCTAGCAACAACATCAAATAAGTTATGCTATTTTACAATGGGTTCAAGAAAACTTCCTTCTCAATCAAATATATCTTTTGATTTTTCAAAACTATCTGGGTTTCAACTTGCTGACCAAAACCTTCACAAATCCTCTTGAATAGATCTGCTCATTGGAGCAGATATTTAATCTAATATCATTCTCGAAGGACTTCGTCATGATATTTATGGAGACTTGATAGCACAATATACAATTTTTGGCTGGATTATTTCTGGTCCCCTTCAAAAACCGAATAATACTACTCCTTCAAAATTTGTATCTTTTGTTAACCAAGTCATACTTGATGACGAAATCAAACGTTTAAGGGAGCTAGAAGAGATTTCTACCCCTTAGCCAATGTCACAAGAAGATCGCTTTTGCGAAAATTTATATTCAGAAACGACTTATCGACAACAGGATGGTAGGTATGTCGTAAAACTACATTTTAAAAGTGAATTTCCTCATGATTTACAACTTGTTTTATCAAGAAATATCTTTTAAAATGGTTTATTTCTTCCAAAAATCGTGTTAAAAATACACCTTTAATTGAAGCTGAATACAATAATGTTATAAAAGATTATTTAGAAGTTGATCATATGAAAGAGGTTTCTTCTCAAGAAGTATTTCTTGGCAATAAAATTATTTCATATTATCTTTCCCACCACGCTGTTGTACGACCAGAAAGCTCAACAACACGTCTGCGACGCCTCCGAGCAAGCTTATGCTGCCGCTATTTATGTGAAAGTCATTTATCCTAGTACAAATAGTAGATATCAGCTCTTGTGTGCAAAAACAAAAGTAGCACCAGTCAATACGATTTCATTGCCGAGACTGGAGCTTTGTGGAGCGGTTCTTTTGTCAAAGCTTATGAAAAACGTATATGGTATAGTCAATGTCGAAAACATTTCTGTTTACTTATTGACAGATTCATCCATTGTACTAGCATGGTTGGAAACACGACCATGTTCTTGAGAAACTTTCATAGCTCCATTCGTGGAAAGGAAGGAAAGTAGAGCTTTCAAGTTTATGGGCAGATGATAAAATTGCTTATGCAAATTGCGTTCGCAACACGGTTGAGCCAATAACTGAAGAAAATTTAAGTGCAGTGAAATCTAAAAATAAGGCTTCAAAGGAAATTTATATCTCGTGCTTAGAATTTATTTTAAGTGCAATTAATGCGTTAAATCCTACTTCTAATACTGGTGAATCTTCCAAATCGATAGATAAGCCTGAAAATATTGCTTTGGGGGTCAAGTGCTACTGCAGGTGAGATCTCTTGCCAAAGCAACCGAAAATGCTGCACATGGATCCTTAACACTCCCTGCTTGTGATTCAAGTGTTTTTTCCGGTGATTATGTCTCGTGGCCTTCGTTTCGCGACATGGTTACTGCGGCTTACATTAAACACCCAAAGCTAAGTCCAGTTCAGAAGCTATTTCACCTTTTAGCTAAGACTCGAGACGATGCTCATGGCATTGTATTTAAATTTTCCTTAACGGATGACAATTTTGAACTTGCATGGAATGCTCTTAAGGAACAATACAAAAATAAGTGAATATTAGTTAATAAACAATTAAAAATTTTATTGAATATTTCGCACAATACAATTGAAACGGATAAAGGTCTTTAACAAATTAATAGAGATGTAAGCGTTTGTATAAGTGCTATGGTTTCATGCGGGATTCGAACCGTAATATTGGATTCATTCCCTACATTTTTAGTTTCAAGTCGTTTACCCGAAAAAAAAAACGTTATAACTTTGGGAAGAGAGCTTAAAAAACCCATCAGAGATACCAACAGGGAAATCCATGCATATCTTTTTAGTTTCTCGATACTAAGTGCTTGAAACGGGTAACGATATTCGCATTAAAATCCTAAACAGAATGTTTCTGTTCCACAGACACGACCAACGAGGAAATTGAAGACGCATTATGATAAAGTCAACAAAGTTGCCTGTTTAGATTGTCAAGGAAAACATTCGTTACACGCTTGCCCTTCATTCCTGCAAAAATTAGTTCTGAATAGAATTGAAATTGTTAGAAAAAACAAAGCTTGTTTCAATTGTTTGTCTATTTAGCATACTACACAATAGTGTAAAAGCATTTTTACATGCAACAATTGCAAAAAGCGGCATCATACACTTTTACATTTGCAATAATCGATTCAATCTCCAATACATAGAGTACTTATTTTATCTAGAGAACCGACTTCAGGGCTTTTTCTCTTTCACCCTACAAACTCCACTGTGAGTTTTTCCTCCACATGGCTGAGCATGTGTTAGCTGCCCAATGCATTTTAAATGGAACCTCACCAATACAATGATAACATAATGGATTTTGGCTCATTAGACTGAAAACAACAAAAAATTGAATCGAAAAATTGAAAACATTTAGAGCTATCACACGTGTTCACGGACAGGGAATTTAAGAGAATTTTTTCTTAATGTGCTCAAATAAAATTTGCGGGTGTTTTAGCTAAGAGGGGTACGAGTCGGTTCTCTAGATAGTATAGGTACTCTATGCTCCAATATCAAATCAATTCAATCTACTCCTCAAAACAATGAACAATGTCAAAATTTGAAACCATCAATTCATTCCAGTTCAAATACGAATTCTCAACCAAATACTAATTTAAAGTCCACTTCGATATCAAACCTTTCAAACGTTAATTCTTATTTTTTAACCTCATCAAAACAAATTTTTCTTAGCCACAGCTTTAGTGAATGTCTTTTCTCAGGGTACCAAGCACACTCTCCGAGCTTTGATTGACCCTGGATCTGAAATCACTATGATTTCAAAAGATGCTCAACATCATTTAGATCTTCATTGTACTCCCACAAATGCTACAGTTTCTGGAGTTAACACTACCCTAGCAACAACATCAAATAAGTTATGCTATTTTACAATGGGTTCTTACTTCAACTCTAATAAAGTTCTGGTGCAAGCCCTAGCTGTCGATAACCCAACAGGAAAACTTCCTTCTCAATCAAATGTATCTTTTGATTTTTCAAAACTATCTGGATTTTAACTTGCTGACCAAAACCTTCACAAATCTTCTTGAATAGATCTGCTCATTGGAGCTGATATTTATCCTAATATCATTCTCGAAGGACTTCGTCATGATATTTATGGAGACTTGATAGCACAATATACAATTTTTGGCTGGATTATTTCTGGTCCCCTTCAAAAACCGAATAATACTACTCCTTCAAAATTTGTATCTTTTGTTAACCAAGTCATACTTGATGACGAAATCAAACGTTTTAGGGAGCTAGAAGAGATTTCCACCCCTTAGCCAATGTCACAAGAAGATCGCTTTTGCGAAAATTTATATTCAGAAACGACTTATCGACAACAGGATGGTAGGTATGTCGTAAAACTACATTTTAAAAGTGAATTTCCTCATGATTTACAACTTGTTTCATCAAGAAATATCTTTTAAAATGGTTTATTTCTTCCGAAAATCGTGTTAAAAATACACCTTTACTTGAAGCTGAATACAATAATGTTATAAAAGATTATTTAGACGTTGATCATATGAAAGAGGTTTCTTCTCAAGAAGTATTTCTTGGCAATAAAATTATTTCATATTATCTTTCCCACCACGCTGTTGTACGACCAGAAAGCTCAACAACACGTCTGCGACGCCTCCGAGCAAGCTTATGCTGCCGCTATTTATGTGAAAGTCATTTATCCTAGTACAAATAGTAGATATCAGCTCTTGTGTGCAAAAACAAAAGTAGCACCAGTCAATACGATTTCATTGCCGAGACTGGAGCTTTGTGGAGCGGTTCTTTTGTCAAAGCTTATGAAAAACGTATATGGTATAGTCAATGTCGAAAACATTTCTGTTTACTTATTGACAGATTCATCCATTGTACTAGCATGGTTGGAAACACGACCATGTTCTTGAGAAACTTTCATAGCTAACCGAACAGGCCTGATAAAGAGTAACGTAGGTGATATTCCTTGGAGACATGTGTCCTCAGCAGAGAATCCAGCTGATTTGGCCACTAGGGGGATGGCTCCTGATGAGCTTCTTGACAATAAATTGTTGTGGCACGGTCCAATTTGGCTACGTACCGATCAAATAATTCACCCCTCGACCATTCGCTCATTTGTCAACGAGGATGACCTAGAGTCTAAACCTATAAAAGCGTTTCACACTTCTCAAAATAATCCAGAAGATGTTCTTCAAAACTTTTCATCTTTTCCAAAAGCATTAAGAGTAATATCGTACATAGTTCGGTATAACCCACGGTTCAAGCTATAACCAAATTATAAAAATTTTGAAGCCCAGAGAGATAAGATCCGTTTTGTAAAAGAAAGACTCATAATGCTTTCTCAAAAAACTTGCTTTCATTCTGAATACAAGCATTTAAAATCTAACCAATCAGTCAGTAGATCAAGTCCACTTTTAACACTGAATCCAGTTTTGGATTTGAAAGGTGTTATGAGATTAAACGGTCGACTTGTCAACTCGAACCTTTTTTGGGCTGAGAGGTATCCCATTATATTGCCATAAAACTCTTTGTTTGTAAAACTTCTTGTGGATTTTATACATGGCATAACTCTTCATGGGGGTAATCAACTAATCTTTGTTCTAATTCGGCAAGAATATTGGGTCCCTAAGCTCAAGAACTTGATCAAGACTCCCATTAACAAATTCAAAATTTGTGTGATTCACAAGAAACATCAACGCTCTCAACTGATGGCTGCCTTACCTCCAGAAAGGTCGAACTTTTCAAGACTATTTCCAAAGTTGGAGTAGATTTTGCTGGCCCTTTCATATTAAAACATATTTTGGGTGCAGTTGTCGTATAACTAAAGGCTATGTTTGCATTCTTGTACAAGAGCCATTCATTTAGAAGGAACCACAGAGTTACCCACTGCATCATTTTTGACAGCTTTTTATAAGTTTGTTGGAAGAAGAGGTCTTCCACAAGACATTTATTCCGACAACGGAATGAATTTTGTTGGAGCTCATAGAGCTCTCAAAGAGGATTTTAAAATCAGCCTCAACGAATCAACTTCTCAATTTTGTAAACATTATAGCAATTGGCCTTCCTGGCATTTTATTCCACCTCGCTCCTCACATGGGTGGTCTGTGGGAGGCAGGGGTTAAAAGCTTAAACTATTGTTATAGATCTGAAGCCACAGGGGGCACCTTGACTTGCACATGCAAATGTTTTGTAAACTAGTCAAACTATCCTTCCTGTGTGCTTTTTACTTTTTGTTCAGTCTCTTTTTCGAATAACACTCTTCGAGGTAAGATATAATTCCTAATAATAAATAAAACAAGAAACACGTTTTTTCTAAAATCGATTGTGTTTTGCTTTAATTTCCTTTCCTTTCAAATTATTTAATTACCGGTATCAATTCTGCATCCCAACATATGGTCCTACATCGAGCCAAATAATATAAAATCTCCGATTTTACACGAGTACTTCTACTCATTTGGCACTTAAAAAGAAAAACCTGGAATTTCTTTCCAAATCATTACTAAGCTCTGCTCCGCAAGACTAATCCATACACGTGACAGCATTTAAGCTACGAGAAAAATATCCATTTCATCTTTTAATTCATCTTTAATAAAATACTATCATCAGGTTTGACAAATTTCATTTGTTCAAACCACATTTGTCCATCTGAAAAGAAAAATCTACATACAAAACTAAAATCATTCATCAGCAATCCTAATCATTTTGCATCTTAAACATCATCATCAGTATCTTCATTAAAATCCTCATCATCATAAACCACCACACAATGTTCCCGCATTGATCATTTACCTATATTCACCACTTCACCCAAAAACCACAAAGTATTCTCATCCAATAACTTCATTATCAGCATAAAAAGCTTTCTTCCATTCAACTTTAACTATCATCAAGAAGTATTACTCTTATCACTCAACTAATCGCAGCAAGATCACAGCAGCGCGATCTTTTCAAGGTCTTACGATCAATAACCACTTTTTTATCATAATTCATACGTGTCTTTTTGTGAAAATTATTTAGTTCGTTATTTTATCTATTTAATCTTTGAACGGAATAATAAAATTGAAAATTTCGTATTTCATGCAGATAATCTAGTTGAATATTTCGCGGACTTAAAGGAAATTAATAAAAATTCCTTATCGCTCCATTCGTGGGAAGGAAGGAAAGTAGAGCTTTCAAGTTTATGGGCAGATGATAAAATTGCATATGCAAATTGCGTTCGCAACACGGTTGAGCCAATAACTGAAGAAAATTTAAGTGCAGTGAAATCTAAAAATAAGGCTTCAAAGGAAATTTATATCTCGTGCTTAGAATTTATTTTAAGTGCAATTAATGCGTTAAATCCTACTTCTAATGCTGGTAAATCTTCCAAATCGATAGATAAGCCTGAAAATATTGCTTTGGGGGTCAAGTGCTACTGCAGGTGAGATCTCTTGCCAAAGCAACCAAAAATGCTGCACATGGATCCTTAACACTCCCTGCTTGTGATTCAAGTGTTTTTTCCGGTGATTATGTCTCGTGGCCTTCGTTTCGCGACATGGTTACTGCGGTTTACATTAAACACCCAAAGCTAAGTCCAGTTCAGAAGCTATTTCACCTTCTAGCTAAGACTCGAGACGATGCTCATGGCATTGTATTTGAATTTTCCTTAACGGATGACAATTTTGAACTTGCATGGAATGCTCTTAATGAACAATACAAAAATAAGTGAATATTAGTTAATAAACAATTAAAAATTTTATTGAATATTTCGCACAATACAATTGAAACGGATAAAGGTCTTTAACAAATTAATAGAGATGTAAGCGTTTGTATGAGTGCTATGGTTTCATGCGGGATTCGAACCGTAACATTGGATTCATTCCCTACATTTTTAGTTTCAAGTCGTTTACCCGAAAAAAAAACGTTATAACTTTGGGAAGAGAGCTTAAAAAACCCATCAGAGATACCAACAGGGAAATCCATGCATATCTTTTTAGTTTCTCGATACTAAGTGCTTGAAACGGGTAGCGATATTCGCATTAAAATCCTAAACAGAATGTTTCTGTTCCACAGACACGACCAACGAGGAAATTGAAGACGCATTATGATAAAGTCAACAAAGTTGCCTGTTTAGATTGTCAAGGAAAACATTCGTTACACGCTTGCCCTTCATTCCTGCAAAAATTAGTTCTGAATAGAATTGAAATTGTTAGAAAAAACAAAGCTTGTTTCAATTGTTTGTCTATTTAGCATACTACACAATAGTGTAAAAGCATTTTTACATGCAACAATTGCAAAAAGCGGCATCATACACTTTTACATTTGCAATAATCGATTCAATCTCCAATACATAGAGTACCTATTTTATCTAGAGAACCGACTTCAGGGCTTTTTCTCTTTCACCCTACAAACTCCACTGTGAGTTTTTCCTCCACATGGCTGAGCATGTGTTAGCTGCCCAATGCATTTTAAATGGAACCTCACCAATACAATGATAACATAATGGATTTTGGCTCATTAGACTGAAAACAACAAAAAATTGAATCGAAAAATTGAAAACATTTAGAGCTATCACACGTATTCACGGACAGGGAATTTAAGAGAATTTTTTCTTAATGTGCTCAAATAAAATTTGCGGGTGTTTTAGCTAAGAGGGGTACGAGTCGGTTCTCTAGATAGTATAGGTACTCTATGCTCCAATATCAAATCAATTCAATCTACTCCTCAAAACAATGAACAATGTCAAAATTTGAAACCATCAATTCAATCCAGTTCAAATACGAATTCTCAACCAAATACTAATTTAAAGTCCACTTCGATATCAAACCTTTCAAACGTTAATTCTTATTTTTTAACCTCATCAAAACAAATTTTTTTTAGCCACAGCTTTAGTGAATGTCTTTTCTCAGGGTACCAAACACACTCTCCGAGCTTTAATTGACCCTGGATCTGAAATCACTATGATTTCAAAAGATGCTCAACATCATTTAGATCTTCATTGTACTCCCACAAATGCTACAGTTTCTGGAGTTAACACTACCCTAGCAACAACATCAAATAAGTTATGCTATTTTACAATGGGTTCTTACTTCAACTCTAATAAAGTTCTGGTGCAAGCCCTAGCTGTCGATAACCCAACAGGAAAACTTCCTTCTCAATCAAATGTATCTTTTGATTTTTCAAAACTATCTGGATTTCATTTTGCTGACCAAAACCTTCACAAATCTTCTTGAATAGATCTGCTCATTGGAGCTGATATTTATCCTAATATCATTCTCGAAGGACTTCGTCATGATATTTATGGAGACTTGATAGCACAATATACAATTTTTGGCTGGATTATTTCTGGTCCCCTTCAAAAACCGAATAATACTACTCCTTCAAAATTTGTATCTTTTGTTAACCAAGTCATACTTGATGACGAAATCAAACGTTTTAGGGAGCTAGAAGAGATTTCTACCCCTTAGCCAATGTCACAAGAAGATCGCTTTTGCGAAAATTTATATTCAGAAACGACTTATCGACAACAGGATGGTAGGTATGTCGTAAAACTACATTTTAAAAGTGAATTTCCTCATGATTTACAACTTGTTTCATCAAGAAATATCTTTTAAAATGGTTTATTTCTTCCGAAAATCGTGTTAAAAATACACCTTTACTTGAAGCTGAATACAATAATGTTATAAAAGATTATTTAGACGTTGATCATATGAAAGAGGTTTCTTCTCAAGAAGTATTTCCTGGCAATAAAATTATTTCATATTATCTTTCCCACCACGCTGTTGTACGACCAGAAAGCTCAACAACACGTCTGCGACGCCTCCGAGCAAGCTTATGCTGCCGCTATTTATGTGAAAGTCATTTATCCTAGTACAAATAGTAGATATCAGCTCTTGTGTGCAAAAACAAAAGTAGCACCAGTCAATACGATTTCATTGCCGAGACTGGAGCTTTGTGGAGCGGTTCTTTTGTCAAAGCTTATGAAAAACGTATATGGTATAGTCAATGTCGAAAACATTTCTGTTTACTTATTGACAGATTCATCCATTGTACTAGCATGGTTGGAAACACGACCATGTTCTTGAGAAACTTTCATAGATAACCGAACAAGCCTGATAAAGAGTAACGTAGGTGATATTCCTTGGAGACATGTGTCCTCAGCAGAGAATCCAGCTGATTTGGCCACTAGGGGGATGGCTCCTGATGAGCTTCTTGACAATAAATTGTTGTGGCACGATCCAATTTGGCTACGTACCGATCAAATAATTCACCCCTCGACCATTCGCTCATTTGTCAACGAGGCTGACCTAGAGTCTAAACCTATAAAAGCGTTTCACACTTCTCAAAATAATCCAGAAGATGTTCTTCAAAACTTTTCATCTTTTCCAAAAGCATTAAGAGTAATATCGTACATAGTTCGGTATAACCCACGGTTCAAGCTATAACCAAATTATAAAAATTTTGAAGCCCAGAGAGATAAGATCCGTTTTGTAAAAGAAAGACTCATAATGCTTTCTCAAAAAACTTGCTTTCATTCTGAATACAAGCATTTAAAATCTAACCAATCAGTCAGTAGATCAAGTCCACTTTTAACACTGAATCCAGTTTTGGATTTGAAAGGTGTTATGAGATTAAACGGTCGACTTGTCAACTCGAACCTTTTTTGGGCTGAGAGGTATCCCATTATTTTGCCATAAAACTCTTTGTTTGTAAAACTTCTTGTGGATTTTATACATGGCATAACTCTTCATGGGGGTAATCAACTAATCTTTGTTCTAATTCGGCAAGAATATTGGGTCCCTAAGCTCAAGAACTTGATCAAGACTCCCATTAACAAATTCAAAATTTGTGTGATTCACAAGAAACATCAACGCTCTCAACTGATGGCTGCCTTACCTCCAGAAAGGTCGAACTTTTCAAGACTATTTCCAAAGTTGGAGTAGATTTTGCTGGCCCTTTCATATTAAAACATATTTTGGGTGCAGTTGTCGTATAACTAAAGGCTATGTTTGCATTCTTGTATGCTTTTGTACAAGAGCCATTCATTTAGAAGGAACCACAGAGTTACCCACTGCATCATTTTTGACAGCTTTTTATGAGTTTGTTGGAAGAAGAGGTCTTCCACAAGACATTTATTCCGACAACGGAATGAATTTTGTTGGAGCTGATAGAGCTCTCAAAGAGGATTTTAAAATCAGCCTCAACGAATCAACTTCTCAACTTTGTAAACATTATACCAATTGGCCTTCCTGGCATTTTATTCCACCTCGCTCCTCACATGGGTGGTCTGTGGGAGGCAGGGGTTAAAAGCTTAAACTATTGTTATAGATCTGAAGCCACAGGGGGCACCTTGACTTGCACATGCAAATGTTTTGTAAACTAGTCAAACTATCCTTCCTGTGTGCTTTTTACTTTTTGTTCAGTTTCTTTTTCGAATAACACTCTTCGAGGTAAGATATAATTCCTTATAATAAATAAAACAAGAAACACGTTTTTTCTAAAATCGATTGTGTTTTACTTTAATTTCCTTTCCTTTCAAATTATTTAATTACCGGGATCAATTCTGCATCCCAACATATGGTCCTACATCGAGCCAAATAATATAAAATCTCCGATTTTACACGAGTACTTCTACTCATTTGGCACTTAAAAAGAAAAACCTGGAATTTCTTTCCAAATCATTACTAAGCTCTGCTCCGCAAGACTAATCCATACACGTGACAGCATCTAAGCTACGAGAAAAATATCCATTTCATCTTTTAATTCATCTTTAATAAAATACTATCATCAGGTTTGACAAATTTCATTTGTTCAAACCACATTTGTCCATCTGAAAAGAAAAATCTACATACAAAACTAAAATCATTCATCAGCAATCCTAATCATTTTGCATCTTAAACATCATCATCGGTATCTTCATTAAAATCCTCATCATCATAAACCACCACACAATGTTCCCGCATTGATCATTTACCTATATTCACCACTTCACCCAAAAACCACAAAGTATTCTCATCCAATAACTTCATTATCAGCATAAAAAGCTTTCTTCCATTCAACTTTAACTATCATCAAGAAGTATTACTCTTATCACTCAACTAATCGCAGCAAGATCACAGCAGCGCGATCTTTTCAAAGTCTTACGATCAATAACCACTTTTTTATCATAATTCATACGTGTCTTTTTGTGAAAATTATTTAGTTCGTTATTTTATCTATTTAATCTTTGAACGGAATAATAAAATTGAAAATTTCATATTTCATGCAGATAATCTAGTTGAATATTTCGCGGACTTAAAGGAAATTAATAAAAATTCCTTATCGCTCCATTCGTGGGAAGGAAGGAAAGTAGAGCTTTCAAGTTTATGGGCAGATGATAAAATTGCATATGCAAATTGCGTTCGCAACACGGTTGAGCCAATAACTGAAGAAAATTTAAGTGCAGTGAAATCTAAAAATAAGGCTTCAAAGGAAATTTATATCTCGTGCTTAGAATTTATTTTAAGTGCAATTAATGCGTTAAATCCTACTTCTAATGCTGGTAAATCTTCCAAATCGATAGATAAGCCTGAAAATATTGCTTTGGGGGTCAAGTGCTACTGCAGGTGAGATCTCTTGCCAAAGCAACCGAAAATGCTGCACATGGATCCTTAACACTCCCTGCTTGTGATTCAAGTGTTTTTTCCGGTGATTATGTCTCGTGGCCTTCGTTTCGCGACATGGTTACTGCGGTTTACATTAAACACCCAAAGCTAAGTCCAGTTCAGAAGCTATTTCACCTTCTAGCTAAGACTCGAGACGATGCTCATGGCATTGTATTTAAATTTTCCTTAACGGATGACAATTTTGAACTTGCATGGAATGCTCTTAAGGAACAATACAAAAATAAGTGAATATTAGTTAATAAACAATTAAAAATTTTATTGAATATTTCGCACAATACAATTGAAGCGGATAAAGGTCTTTAACAAATTAATAGAGATGTAAGCGTTTGTATAAGTGCTATGGTTTCATGCGGGATTCGAACCGTAACATTGGATTCATTCCCTACATTTTTAGTTTCAAGTCGTTTACCCGAAAAAAAAACGTTATAACTTTGGGAAGAGAGCTTAAAAAACCCATCAGAGATACCAACAGGGAAATCCATGCATATCTTTTTAGTTTCTCGATACTAAGTGCTTGAAACGGGTAGCGATATTCGCATTAAAATCCTAAACAGAATGTTTCTGTTCCACAGACACGACCAACGAGGAAATTGAAGACGCATTATGATAAAGTCAACAAAGTTGCCTGTTTAGATTGTCAAGGAAAACATTCGTTACACGCTTGCCCTTCATTCCTGCAAAAATTAGTTCTGAATAGAATTGAAATTGTTAGAAAAAACAAAGCTTGTTTCAATTGTTTGTCTATTTAGCATACTACACAATAGTGTAAAAGCATTTTTACATGCAACAATTGCAAAAAGCGGCATCATACACTTTTACATTTGCAATAATCGATTCAATCTCCAATACATAGAGTACCTATTTTATCTAGAGAACCGACTTCAGGGCTTTTTCTCTTTCACCCTACAAACTCCACTGTGAGTTTTTCCTCCACATGGCTGAGCATGTGTTAGCTGCCCAATGCATTTTAAATGGAACCTCACCAATACAATGATAACATAATGGATTTTGGCTCATTAGACTGAAAACAACAAAAAATTGAATCGAAAAATTGAAAACATTTAGAGCTATCACACGTATTCACGGACAGGGAATTTAAGAGAATTTTTTCTTAATGTGCTCAAATAAAATTTGCGGGTGTTTTAGCTAAGAGGGGTACGAGTCGGTTCTCTAGATAGTATAGGTACTCTATGCTCCAATATCAAATCAATTCAATCTACTCCTCAAAACAATGAACAATGTCAAAATTTGAAACCATCAATTCAATCCAGTTCAAATACGAATTCTCAACCAAATACTAATTTAAAGTCCACTTCGATATCAAACCTTCCAAACGTTAATTCTTATTTTTTAACGTCATCAAAACAAATTCTTTTAGCCACAGCTTTAGTGAATGTCTTTTCTCAGGGTACCAAGCACACTCTCCGAGCTTTAATTGACCCTGGATCTGAAATCACTATGATTTCAAAAGATGCTCAACATCATTTAGATTTTCATTGTACTCCCACAAATGCTACAGTTTCTGGAGTTAACACTACCCTAGCAACAACATCAAATAAGTTAAGCTATTTTACAATGGGTTCAAGAAAACTTCCTTCTCAATCAAATATATCTTTTGATTTTTCAAAACTATCTGGATTTCAACTTGCTGACCAAAACCTTCACAAATCTTCTTGAATAGATCTGCTCATTGGAGCTGATATTTATCCTAATATCATTCTCGAAGGACTTCGTCATGATATTTATGGAGACTTGATAGCACAATATACAATTTTTGGCTGGATTATTTCTGGTCCCCTTCAAAAACCGAATAATACTACTCCTTCAAAATTTGTATCTTTTGTTAACCAAGTCATACTTGATGACGAAATCAAACGTTTTAGGGAGCTAGAAGAGATTTCTACCCCTTAGCCAATGTCACAAGAAGATCGCTTTTGCGAAAATTTATATTCAGAAACGACTTATCGACAACAGGATGGTAGGTATGTCGTAAAACTACATTTTAAAAGTGAATTTCCTCATGATTTACAACTTGTTTCATCAAGAAATATCTTTTAAAATGGTTTATTTCTTCAGAAAATCGTGTTAAAAATACACCTTTACTTGAAGCTGAATACAATAATGTTGTAAAAGATTATTTAGACGTTGATCATATGAAAGAGGTTTCTTCTCAAGAAGTATTTCTTGGCAATAAAATTATTTCATATTATCTTTCCCACCACGCTGTTGTACGACCAGAAAGCTCAACAACACGTCTGCGACGCCTCCGAGCAAGCTTATGCTGCCGCTATTTATGTGAAAGTCATTTATCCTAGTACAAATAGTAGATATCAGCTCTTGTGTGCAAAAACAAAAGTAGCACCAGTCAATACGATTTCATTGCCGAGACTGGAGCTTTGTGGAGCGGTTCTTTTGTCAAAGCTTATGAAAAACGTATATGGTATAGTCAATGTCGAAAACATTTCTGTTTACTTATTGACAGATTCATCCATTGTACTAGCATGGTTGGAAACACGACCATGTTCTTGAGAAACTTTCATAGATAACCGAACAAGCCTGATAAAGAGTAACGTAGGTGATATTCCTTGGAGACATGTGTCCTCAGCAGAGAATCCAGCTGATTTGGCCACTAGGGGGATGGCTCCTGATGAGCTTCTTGACAATAAATTGTTGTGGCACGATCCAATTTGGCTACGTACCGATCAAATAATTCACCCCTCGACCATTCGCTCATTTGTCAACGAGGCTGACCTAGAGTCTAAACCTATAAAAGCGTTTCACACTTCTCAAAATAATCCAGAAGATGTTCTTCAAAACTTTTCATCTTTTCCAAAAGCATTAAGAGTTATATCGTACATAGTTCGGTATAACCCACGGTTCAAGCTATAACCAAATTATAAAAATTTTGAAGCCCAGAGAGATAAGATCCGTTTTGTAAAAGAAAGACTCATAATGCTTTCTCAAAAAACTTGCTTTCATTCTGAATACAAGCATTTAAAATCTAACCAATCAGTCAGTAGATCAAGTCCACTTTTAACACTGAATCCAGTTTTGGATTTGAAAGGTGTTATGAGTTTAAACGGTCGACTTGTCAACTCGAACCTTTTTTGGGCTGAGAGGTATCCCATTATTTTGCCATAAAACTCTTTGTTTGTAAAACTTCTTGTGGATTTTATACATGGCATAACTCTTCATGGGGGTAATCAACTAATCTTTGTTCTAATTCGGCAAGATTATTGGGTCCCTAAGCTCAGGAACTTGATCAAGACTCGCATTAACAAATTCAAAATTTGTGTGATTCACAAGAAACATCAACGCTCTCAACTGATGGCTGCCTTACCTCCAGAAAGGTCGAACTTTTCAAGACTATTTCCAAAGTTGGAGTAGATTTTGCTGGCCCTTTCATATTAAAACATATTTTGGGTGCAGTTGTCGTATAACTAAAGGCTATGTTTGCATTCTTGTATGCTTTTGTACAAGAGCCATTCATTTAGAAGGAACCACAGAGTTACCCACTGCATCATTTTTGACAGCTTTTTATGAGTTTGTTGGAAGAAGAGGTCTTCCACAAGACATTTATTCCGACAACGGAATGAATTTTGTTGGAGCTGATAGAGCTCTCAAAGAGGATTTTAAAATCAGCCTCAACGAATCAACTTCTCAATTTTGTAAACATTATAGCAATTGGCCTTCCTGGCATTTTATTCCACCTCGCTCCTCACATGGGTGGTCTGTGGGAGGCAGGGGTTAAAAGCTTAAACTATTGTTATAGATCTGAAGCCACAGGGGGCACCTTGACTTGCACATGCAAATGTTTTGTAAACTAGTCAAACTATCCTTCCTGTGTGCTTTTCCTTTTTGTTCAGTTTCTTTTTCGAATAACACTCTTCGAGGTAAGATATAATTCCTTATAATAAATAAAACAAGAAACACGTTTTTTTCTAAAATCGATTGTGTTTTACTTTAATTTCCTTTCCTTTCAAATTATTTAATTACCGGGATCAATTCTGCATCCCAACATATGGTCCTACATCGAGCCAAATAATATAAAATCTCCGATTTTACACGAGTACTTCTACTCATTTGTCACTTAAAAAGAAAAACCTGGAATTTCTTTCCAAATCATTACTAAGCTCTGCTCCGCAAGACTAATCCATACACGTGACAGCATCTAAGCTACGAGAAAAATATCCATTTCATCTTTTAATTCATCTTTAATAAAATACTATCATCAGGTTTGACAAATTTCATTTGTTCAAACCACATTTGTCCATCTGAAAAGAAAAATCTACATACAAAACTAAAATCATTCATCAGCAATCCTAATCATTTTGCATCTTAAACATCATCATCAGTATCTTCATTAAAATCCTCATCATCATAAACCACCACACAATGTTCCCGCATTGATCATTTACCTATATTCACCACTTCACCCAAAAACCACAAAGTATTCTCATCCAATAACTTCATTATCAGCATAAAAAGCTTTCTTCCATTCAACTTTAACTATCATCAAGAAGTATTACTCTTATCACTCAACTAATCGCAGCAAGATCACAGCAGCGCGATCTTTTCAAGGTCTTACGATCAATAACCACTTTTTTATCATAATTCATACGTGTCTTTTTGTGAAAATTATTTAGTTCGTTATTTTATCTATTTAATCTTTGAACGGAATAATAAAATTGAAAATTTCATATTTCATGCAGATAATCTAGTTGAATATTTCGCGGAATTAAAGGAAATTAATAAAAATTCCTTATCGCTCCATTTGTGGGAAGGAAGGAAAGTAGAGCTTTCAAGTTTATGGGCAGATGATAAAATTGCATATGCAAATTGCGTTCGCAACACGGTTGAGCCAATAACTGAAGAAAATTTAAGTGCAGTGAAATCTAAAAATAAGGCTTCAAAGGAAATTTATATCTCGTGCTTAAAATTTATTTTAAGTGCAATTAATGCGTTAAATCCTACTCCTAATGCTGGTGAATCTTCCAAATCGATAGATAAGCCTGAAAATATTGCTTTGGGGGTCAAGTGCTACTGCAGGTGAGATCTCTTGCCAAAGCAACCGAAAATGCTGCACACGGATCCTTAACACTCCCTGCTTGTGATTCAAGTGTTTTTTCCGGTGATTATGTCTCGTGGCCTTCGTTTCGCGACATGGTTACTGCGGTTTACATTAAACACCCAAAGCTAAGTCCAGTTCAGAAGCTATTTCACCTTCTAGCTAAGACTCGAGACGATGCTCATGGCATTGTATTTAAATTTTCCTTAACGGATGACAATTTTGAACTTGCATGGAATGCTCTTAATGAACAATACAAAAATAAGTTAATATTAGTTAATAAACAATTAAAAATTTTATTGAATATTTCGCACAATACAATTGAAACGGATAAAGGTCTTTAACAAATTAATAGAGATGTAAGCGTTTGTATAAGTGCTATGGTTTCATGTGGGATTCGAACCGTAACATTGGATTCATTCCCTACATTTTTAGTTTCAAGTCGTTTACCCGAAAAAAAAACGTTATAACTTTGGGAAGAGAGCTTAAAAAACCCATCAGAGATACCAACAGGGAAATCCATGCATATCTTTTTAGTTTCTCGATACTAAGTGCTTGAAACGGGTAGCGATATTCGCATTAAAATCCTAAACAGAATGTTTCTGTTCCACAGACACGACCAACGAGGAAATTGAAGACGCATTATGATAAAGTCAACAAAGTTGCCTGTTTAGATTGTCAAGGAAAACATTCGTTACACGCTTGCCCTTCATTCCTGCAAAAATTAGTTCTGAATAGAATTGAAATTGTTAGAAAAAACAAAGCTTGTTTCAATTGTTTGTCTATTTAGCATACTACACAATAGTGTAAAAGCATTTTTACATGCAACAATTGCAAAAAGCGGCATCATACACTTTTACATTTGCAATAATCGATTCAATCTCCAATACATAGAGTACCTATTTTATCTAGAGAACCGACTTCAGGGCTTTTTCTCTTTCACCCTACAAACTCCACTGTGAGTTTTTCCTCCACATGGCTGAGCATGTGTTAGCTGCCCAATGCATTTTAAATGGAACCTCACCAATACAATGATAACATAATGGATTTTGGCTCATTAGACTGAAAACAACAAAAAATTGAATCGAAAAATTGAAAACATTTAGAGCTATCACACGTATTCACGGACAGGGAATTTAAGAGAATTTTTTCTTAATGTGCTCAAATAAAATTTGCGGGTGTTTTAGCTAAGAGGGGTACGAGTCGGTTCTCTAGATAGTATAGGTACTCTATGCTCCAATATCAAATCAATTCAATCTACTCCTCAAAACAATGAACAATGTCAAAATTTGAAACCATCAATTCAATCCAGTTCAAATACGAATTCTCAACCAAATACTAATTTAAAGTCCACTTCGATATCAAACCTTCCAAACGTTAATTCTTATTTTTTAACGTCATCAAAACAAATTCTTTTAGCCACAGCTTTAGTGAATGTCTTTTCTCAGGGTACCAAGCACACTCTCCGAGCTTTGATTGACCCTGGATCTGAAATCACTATGATTTCAAAAGATGCTCAACATCATTTAGATTTTCATTGTACTCCCACAAATGCTACAGTTTCTGGAGTTAACACTACCCTAGCAACAACATCAAATAAGTTATGCTATTTTACAATGGGTTCAAGAAAACTTTCTTCTCAATCAAATATATCTTTTGATTTTTCAAAACTATCTGGATTTCAACTTGCTGACCAAAACCTTCACAAATCTTCTTGAATAGATCTGCTCATTGGAGCTGATATTTATCCTAATATCATTCTCGAAGGACTTCGTCATGATATTTATGGAGACTTGATAGCACAATATACAATTTTTGGCTGGATTATTTCTGGTCCCCTTCAAAAACCGAATAATACTACTCCTTCAAAATTTGTATCTTTTGTTAACCAAGTCATACTTGATGACGAAATCAAACGTTTTAGGGAGTTAGAAGAGATTTCTACCCCTTAGCCAATGTCACAAGAAGATCGCTTTTGCGAAAATTTATATTCAGAAACGACTTATCGACAACAGGATGGTAGGTATGTCGTAAAACTACATTTTAAAAGTGAATTTCCTCATGATTTACAACTTGTTTCATCAAGAAATATCTTTTAAAATGGTTTATTTCTTCAGAAAATCATGTTAAAAATACACCTTTACTTGAAGCTGAATACAATAATGTTGTAAAAGATTATTTAGACGTTGATCATATGAAAGAGGTTTCTTCTCAAGAAGTATTTCTTGGCAATAAAATTATTTCATATTATCTTTCCCACCACGCTGTTGTACGACCAGAAAGCTCAACAACACGTCTGCGACGCCTCCGAGCAAGCTTATGCTGCCGCTATTTATGTGAAAGTCATTTATCCTAGTACAAATAGTAGATATCAGCTCTTGTGTGCAAAAACAAAAGTAGCACCAGTCAATACGATTTCATTGCCGAGACTGGAGCTTTGTGGAGCGGTTCTTTTGTCAAAGCTTATGAAAAACGTATATGGTATAGTCAATGTCGAAAACATTTCTGTTTACTTATTGACAGATTCATCCATTGTACTAGCATGGTTGGAAACACAACCATGTTCTTGAGAAACTTTCATAGATAACCGAACAAGCCTGATAAAGAGTAACGTAGGTGATATTCCTTGGAGACATGTGTCCTCAGCAGAGAATCCAGCTGATTTGGCCACTAGGGGGATGGCTCCTGATGAGCTTCTTGACAATAAATTGTTGTGGCACGGTCCAATTTGGCTACGTACCGATCAAATAATTCACCCCTCGACCATTCGCTCATTTGTCAACGAGGCTGACCTAGAGTCTAAACCTATAAAAGCGTTTCACACTTCTCAAAATAATCCAGAAGATGTTCTTCAAAACTTTTCATCTTTTCCAAAAGCATTAAGAGTAATATCGTACATAGTTCGGTATAACCCACGGTTCAAGCTATAACCAAATTATAAAAATTTTGAAGCCCAGAGAGATAAGATCCGTTTTGTAAAAGAAAGACTCATAATGCTTTCTCAAAAACCTTGCTTTCATTCTGAATACAAGCATTTAAAATCTAACCAATCAGTCAGTAGATCAAGTCCACTTTTAACACTGAATCCAGTTTTGGATTTGAAAGGTGTTATGAGATTAAACGGTCGACTTGTCAACTCGAACCTTTTTTGGGCTGAGAGGTATCCCATTATTTTGCCATAAAACTCTTTGTTTGTAAAACTTCTTGTGGATTTTATACATGGCATAACTCTTCATGGGGGTAATCAACTAATCTTTGTTCTAATTCGGCAAGAATATTGGGTCCCTAAGCTCAAGAACTTGATCAAGACTCGCATTAACAAATTCAAAATTTGTGTGATTCACAAGAAACATCAACGCTCTCAACTGATGGCTGCCTTACCTCCAGAAAGGTCGAACTTTTCAAGACTATTTCCAAAGTTGGAGTAGATCTTGCTGGCCCTTTCATATTAAAACATATTTTGGGTGCAGTTGTCGTATAACTAAAGGCTATGTTTGCATTCTTGTATGCTTTTGTACAAGAGCCATTCATTTAGAAGGAACCACAGAGTTACCCACTGCATCATTTTTGACAGCTTTTTATGAGTTTGTTGGAAGAAGAGGTCTTCCACAAGACATTTATTCCGACAACGGAATGAATTTTGTTGGAGCTGATAGAGCTCTCAAAGAGGATTTTAAAATCAGCCTCAACGAATCAACTTCTCAATTTTGTAAACATTATAGCAATTGGCCTTCCTGGCATTTTATTCCACCTCGCTCCTCACATGGGTGGTCTGTGGGAGGCAGGGGTTAAAAGCTTAAACTATTGTTATAGATCTGAAGCCACAGGGGGCACCTTGACTTGCACATGCAAATGTTTTGTAAACTAGTCAAACTATCCTTCCTGTGTGCTTTTTACTTTTTGTTCAGTTTCTTTTTCGAATAACACTCTTCGAGGTAAGATATAATTCCTTATAATAAATAAAACAAGAAACACGTTTTTTTCTAAAATCGATTGTGTTTTACTTTAATTTCCGTTCCTTTCAAATTATTTAATTACCGGTATCAATTCTGCATCCCAACATATGGTCCTACATCGAGCCAAATAATATAAAATCTCCGATTTTACACGAGTACTTCTACTCATTTGTCACTTAAAAAGAAAAACCTGGAATTTCTTTCCAAATCATTACTAAGCTCTGCTCCGCAAGACTAATCCATACACGTGACAGCATTTAAGCTACGAGAAAAATATCCATTTCATCTTTTAATTCATCTTTAATAAAATACTATCATCAGGTTTGACAAATTTCATTTGTTCAAACCACATTTGTCCATCTGAAAAGAAAAATCTACATACAAAACTAAAATCATTCATCAGTAATCCTAATCATTTTGCATCTTAAACATCATCATCAGTATCTTCATTAAAATCCTCATCATCATAAACCACCACACAATGTTCCCGCATTGATCATTTACCTATATTCACCACTTCACCCAAAAACCACAAAGTATTCTCATCCAATAACTTCATTATCAGCATAAAAAGCTTTCTTCCATTCAACTTTAACTATCATCAAGAAGTATTACTCTTATCACTCAACTAATCGCAGCAAGATCACAGCAGCGCGATCTTTTCAAGGTCTTACGATTAATAACCACTTTTTTATCATAATTCATACGTGTCTTTTTGTGAAAATTATTTAGTTCGTTATTTTATCTATTTAATCTTTGAACGGAATAATAAAATTGAAAATTTCATATTTCATGCAGATAATCTAGTTGAATATTTCGCGGACTTAAAGGAAATTAATAAAAATTCCTTATCGCTCCATTCGTGGGAAGGAAGGAAAGTAGAGCTTTCAAGTTTATGGGCAGATGATAAAATTGCATATGCAAATTGCGTTCGCAACACGGTTGAGCCAATAACTGAAGAAAATTTAAGTGCAGTGAAATCTAAAAATAAGGCTTCAAAGGAAATTTATATCTCGTGCTTAGAATTTATTTTAAGTGCAATTAATGCGTTAAATCCTACTTCTAATGCTGGTGAATCTTCCAAATCGATAGATAAGCCTGAAAATATTGCTTTGGGAGTCAAGTGCTACTGCAGGTGAGATCTCTTGCCAAAGCAACCGAAAATGCTGCACATGGATCCTTAACACTCCCTGCTTGTGATTCAAGTGTTTTTTCCGGTGATTATGTCTCGTGGCCTTCGTTTCGCGACATGGTTACTGCGGTTTACATTAAACACCCAAAGCTAAGTCCAGTTCAGAAGCTATTTCACCTTCTAGCTAAGACTCGAGACGATGCTCATGGCATTGTATTCAAATTTTCCTTAACGGATGACAATTTTGAACTTGCATGGAATGCTCTTAATGAACAATACAAAAATAAGTGAATATTAGTTAATAAACAATTAAAAATTTTATTGAATATTTCGCACAATACAATTGAAACGGATAAAGGTCTTTAACAAATTAATAGAGATGTAAGCGTTTGTATAAGTGCTATGGTTTCATGCGGGATTCGAACCGTAACATTGGATTCATTCCCTACATTTTTAGTTTCAAGTCGTTTACCCGAAAAAAAAACGTTATAACTTTGGGAAGAGAGCTTAAAAAACCCATCAGAGATACCAACAGGGAAATCCATGCATATCTTTTTAGTTTCTCGATACTAAGTGCTTGAAACGGGTAGCGATATTCGCATTAAAATCCTAAACAGAATGTTTCTGTTCCACAGACACGACCAACGAGGAAATTGAAGACGCATTATGATAAAGTCAACAAAGTTGCCTGTTTAGATTGTCAAGGAAAACATTCGTTACACGCTTGCCCTTCATTCCTGCAAAAATTAGTTCTGAATAGAATTGAAATTGTTAGAAAAAACAAAGCTTGTTTCAATTGTTTGTCTATTTAGCATACTACACAATAGTGTAAAAGCATTTTTACATGCAACAATTGCAAAAAGCGGCATCATACACTTTTACATTTGCAATAATCGATTCAATCTCCAATACATAGAGTACCTATTTTATCTAGAGAACCGACTTCAGGGCTTTTTCTCTTTCACCCTACAAACTCCACTGTGAGTTTTTCCTCCACATGGCTGAGCATGTGTTAGCTGCCCAATGCATTTTAAATGGAACCTCACCAATACAATGATAACATAATGGATTTTGGCTCATTAGACTGAAAACAACAAAAAATTGAATCGAAAAATTGAAAACATTTAGAGCTATCACACGTATTCACGGACAGGGAATTTAAGAGAATTTTTTCTTAATGTGCTCAAATAAAATTTGCGGGTGTTTTAGCTAAGAGGGGTACGAGTCGGTTCTCTAGATAGTATAGGTACTCTATGCTCCAATATCAAATCAATTCAATCTACTCCTCAAAACAATGAACAATGTCAAAATTTGAAACCATCAATTCAATCCAGTTCAAATACGAATTCTCAACCAAATACTAATTTAAAGTCCACTTCGATATCAAACCTTCCAAACGTTAATTCTTATTTTTTAACGTCATCAAAACAAATTCTTTTAGCCACAGCTTTAGTGAATGTCTTTTCTCAGGGTACCAAGCACACTCTCCGAGCTTTGATTGACCCTGGATCTGAAATCACTATGATTTCAAAAGATGCTCAACATCATTTAGATTTTCATTGTACTCCCACAAATGCTACAGTTTCTGGAGTTAACACTACCCTAGCAACAACATCAAATAAGTTATGCTATTTTACAATGGGTTCAAGAAAACTTTCTTCTCAATCAAATATATCTTCTGATTTTTCAAAACTATCTGGGTTTCAACTTGCTGACCAAAACCTTCACAAATCCTCTTGAATAGATCTGCTCATTGGAGCAGATATTTAATCTAATATCATTCTCGAAGGACTTCGTCATGATATTTATGGAGACTTGATAGCACAATATACAATTTTTGGCTGGATTATTTCTGGTCCCCTTCAAAAACCGAATAATACTACTCCTTCAAAATTTGTATCTTTTGTTAACCAAGTCATACTTGATGACGAAATCAAACGTTTTAGGGAGCTAGAAGAGATTTCTACCCCTTAGCCAATGTCACAAGAAGATCGCTTTTGCGAAAATTTATATTCAGAAACGACTTATCGACAACAGGATGGTAGGTATGTCGTAAAACTACATTTTAAAAGTGAATTTCCTCATGATTTACAACTTGTTTCATCAAGAAATATCTTTTAAAATGGTTTATTTCTTCAGAAAATCATGTTAAAAATACACCTTTACTTGAAGCTGAATACAATAATGTTGTAAAAGATTATTTAGACGTTGATCATATGAAAGAGGTTTCTTCTCAAGAAGTATTTCTTGGCAATAAAATTATTTCATATTATCTTTCCCACCACGCTGTTGTACGACCAGAAAGCTCAACAACACGTCTGCGACGCCTCCGAGCAAGCTTATGCTGCCGCTATTTATGTGAAAGTCATTTATCCTAGTACAAATAGTAGATATCAGCTCTTGTGTGCAAAAACAAAAGTAGCACCAGTCAATACGATTTCATTGCCGAGACTGGAGCTTTGTGGAGCGGTTCTTTTGTCAAAGCTTATGAAAAACGTATATGGTATAGTCAATGTCGAAAACATTTCTGTTTACTTATTGACAGATTCATCCATTGTACTAGCATGGTTGGAAACACAACCATGTTCTTGAGAAACTTTCATAGATAACCGAACAAGCCTGATAAAGAGTAACGTAGGTGATATTCCTTGGAGACATGTGTCCTCAGCAGAGAATCCAGCTGATTTGGCCACTAGGGGGATGGCTCCTGATGAGCTTCTTGACAATAAATTGTTGTGGCACGGTCCAATTTGGCTACGTACCGATCAAATAATTCACCCCTCGACCATTCGCTCATTTGTCAACGAGGCTGACCTAGAGTCTAAACCTATAAAAGCGTTTCACACTTCTCAAAATAATCCAGAAGATGTTCTTCAAAACTTTTCATCTTTTCCAAAAGCATTAAGAGTAATATCGTACATAGTTCGGTATAACCCACGGTTCAAGCTATAACCAAATTATAAAAATTTTGAAGTCCAGAGAGATAAGATCCGTTTTGTAAAAGAAAGACTCATAATGCTTTCTCAAAAACCTTGCTTTCATTCTGAATACAAGCATTTAAAATCTAACCAATCAGTCAGTAGATCAAGTCCACTTTTAACACTGAATCCAGTTTTGGATTTGAAAGGTGTTATGAGATTAAACGGTCGACTTGTCAACTCGAACCTTTTTTGGGCTGAGAGGTATCCCATTATTTTGCCATAAAACTCTTTGTTTGTAAAACTTCTTGTGGATTTTATACATGGCATAACTCTTCATGGGGGTAATCAACTAATCTTTGTTCTAATTCGGCAAGAATATTGGGTCCCTAAGCTCAAGAACTTGATCAAGACTCGCATTAACAAATTCAAAATTTGTGTGATTCACAAGAAACATCAACGCTCTCAACTGATGGCTGCCTTACCTCCAGAAAGGTCGAACTTTTCAAGACTATTTCCAAAGTTGGAGTAGATTTTGCTGGCCCTTTCATATTAAAACATATTTTGGGTGCAGTTGTCGTATAACTAAAGGCTATGTTTGCATTCTTGTATGCTTTTGTACAAGAGCCATTCATTTAGAAGGAACCACAGAGTTACCCACTGCATCATTTTTGACAGCTTTTTATGAGTTTGTTGGAAGAAGAGGTCTTCCACAAGACATTTATTCCGACAACGGAATGAATTTTGTTGGAGCTCATAGAGCTCTCAAAGAGGATTTTAAAATCAGCCTCAACGAATCAACTTCTCAATTTTGTAAACATTATAGCAATTGGCCTTCCTGGCATTTTATTCCACCTCGCTCCTCACATGGGTGGTCTGTGGGAGGCAGGGGTTAAAAGCTTAAACTATTGTTATAGATCTGAAGCCACAGGGGGCACCTTAACTTGCACATGCAAATGTTTTGTAAACTAGTCAAACTATCCTTCCTGTGTGCTTTTTACTTTTTGTTCAGTCTCTTTTTCGAATAACACTCTTCGAGGTAAGATATAATTCCTTATAATAAATAAAACAAGAAACACGTTTTTTCTAAAATCGATTGTGTTTTGCTTTAATTTCCTTTCCTTTCAAATTATTTAATTACCGGGATCAATTCTGCATCCCAACATATGGTCCTACATCGAGCCAAATAATATAAAATCTCCGATTTTACACGAGTACTTCTACTCATTTGTCACTTAAAAAGAAAAACCTGGAATTTCTTTCCAAATCATTACTAAGCTCTGCTCCGCAAGACTAATCCATACACGTGACAGCATTTAAGCTACGAGAAAAATATCCATTTCATCTTTAATAAAATACTATCATCAGGTTTGACAAATTTCATTTGTTCAAACCACATTTGTCCATCTGAAAAGAAAAATCTACATACAAAACTAAAATCATTCATCAGTAATCCTAATCATTTTGCATCTTAAACATCATCATCAGTATCTTCATTAAAATCCTCATCATCATAAACCACCACACAATGTTCCCGCATTGATCATTTACCTATATTCACCACTTCACCCAAAAACCACAAAGTATTCTCATCCAATAACTTCATTATCAGCATAAAAAGCTTTCTTCCATTCAACTTTAACTATCATCAAGAAGTATTACTCTTATCACTCAACTAATCGCAGCAAGATCACAGCAGCGCGATCTTTTCAAGGTCTTACGATTATTAACCACTTTTTTATCATAATTCATACGTGTCTTTTTGTGAAAATTATTTAGTTCGTTATTTTATCTATTTAATCTTTGAACGGAATAATAAAATTGAAAATTTCATATTTCATGCAGATAATCTAGTTGAATATTTCGCGGACTTAAAGGAAATTAATAAAAATTCCTTATCGCTCCATTCGTGGGAAGGAAGGAAAGTAGAGCTTTCAAGTTTATGGGCAGATGATAAAATTGCATATGCAAATTGCGTTCGCAACACGGTTGAGCCAATAACTGAAGAAAATTTAAGTGCAGTGAAATCTAAAAATAAGGCTTCAAAGGAAATTTATATCTCGTGCTTAGAATTTATTTTAAGTGCAATTAATGCGTTAAATCCTACTTCTAATGCTGGTGAATCTTCCAAATCGATAGATAAGCCTGAAAATATTGCTTTGGGGGTCAAGTGCTACTGCAGGTGAGATCTCTTGACAAAGCAACCGAAAATGCTGCACATGGATCCTTAACACTCCCTGCTTGTGATTCAAGTGTTTTTTTCCGGTGATTATGTCTCGTGGCCTTCGTTTCGCGACATGGTTACTGCGGTTTACATTAAACACCCAAAGCTAAGTCCAGTTCAGAAGCTATTTCACCATCTAGCTAAGACTCGAGACGATGCTCATGGCATTGTATTTAAATTTTCCTTAACGGATGACAATTTTGAACTTGCATGGAATGCTCTTAATGAACAATACAAAAATAAGTGAATATTAGTTAATAAACAATTAAAAATTTTATTGAATATTTCGCACAATACAATTGAAACGGATAAAGGTCTTTAACAAATTAATAGAGATGTAAGCGTTTGTATAAGTGCTATGGTTTCATGCGGGATTCGAACCGTAACATTGGATTCATTCCCTACATTTTTAGTTTCAAGTCGTTTACCCGAAAAAAAAACGTTATAACTTTGGGAAGAGAGCTTAAAAAACCCATCAGAGATACCAACAGGGAAATCCATGCATATCTTTTTAGTTTCTCGATACTAAGTGCTTGAAACGGGTAGCGATATTCGCATTAAAATCCTAAACAGAATGTTTCTGTTCCACAGACACGACCAACGAGGAAATTGAAGACGCATTATGATAAAGTCAACAAAGTTGCCTGTTTAGATTGTCAAGGAAAACATTCGTTACACGCTTGCCCTTCATTCCTGCAAAAATTAGTTCTGAATAGAATTGAAATTGTTAGAAAAAACAAAGCTTGTTTCAATTGTTTGTCTATTTAGCATACTACACAATAGTGTAAAAGCATTTTTACATGCAACAATTGCAAAAAGCGGCATCATACACTTTTACATTTGCAATAATCGATTCAGTCTCCAATACATAGAGTACCTATTTTATCTAGAGAGCCGACTTCAGGGCTTTTTCTCTTTCACCCTACAAACTCCACTGTGTTTTTCCTCCACATGGCTGAGCATGTGTTAGCTGCCCAATGCATTTTAAATGGAACCTCACCAATACAATGATAACATAATGGATTTTGGCTCATTAGACTGAAAACAACAAAAAATTGAATCGAAAAATTGAAAACATTTAGAGCTATCACACGTATTCACGGACAGGGAATTTAAGAGAATTTTTTCTTAATGTGCTCAAATAAAATTTGCGGGTGTTTTAGCTAAGAGGGGTACGAGTCGGTTCTCTAGATAGTATAGGTACTCTATGCTCCAATATCAAATCAATTCAATCTACTCCTCAAAACAATGAACAATGTCAAAATTTGAAACCATCAATTCAATCCAGTTCAAATACGAATTCTCAACCAAATACTAATTTAAAGTCCACTTCGATATCAAACCTTCCAAACGTTAATTCTTATTTTTTAACGTCATCAAAACAAATTCTTTTAGCCACAGCTTTAGTGAATGTCTTTTCTCAGGGTACCAAGCACACTCTCCGAGCTTTGATTGACCCTGGATCTGAAATCACTATGATTTCAAAAGATGCTCAACATCATTTAGATTTTCATTGTACTCCCACAAATGCTACAGTTTCTGGAGTTAACACTACCCTAGCAACAACATCAAATAAGTTATGCTATTTTACAATGGGTTCAAGAAAACTTTCTTCTCAATCAAATATATCTTCTGATTTTTCAAAACTATCTGGGTTTCAACTTGCTGACCAAAACCTTCACAAATCCTCTTGAATAGATCTGCTCATTGGAGCAGATATTTAATCTAATATCATTCTCGAAGGACTTCGTCATGATATTTATGGAGACTTGATAGCACAATGTACAATTTTTGGCTGGATTATTTCTGGTCCCCTTCAAAAACCGAATAATACTACTCCTTCAAAATTTGTATCTTTTGTTAACCAAGTCATACTTGATGACGAAATCAAACGTTTTAGGGAGCTAGAAGAGATTTCTACCCCTTAGCCAATGTCACAAGAAGATCGCTTTTGCGAAAATTTATATTCAGAAACGACTTATCGACAACAGGATGGTAGGTATGTCGTAAAACTACATTTTAAAAGTGAATTTCCTCATGATTTACAACTTGTTTCATCAAGAAATATCTTTTAAAATGGTTTATTTCTTCAGAAAATCGTGTTAAAAATACACCTTTACTTGAAGCTGAATACAATAATGTTGTAAAAGATTATTTAGACGTTGATCATATGAAAGAGGTTTCTTCTCAAGAAGTATTTCTTGTCAATAAAATTATTTCATATTATCTTTCCCACCACGCTGTTGTACGACCAGAAAGCTCAACAACACGTCTGCGACGCCTCCGAGCAAGCTTATGCTGCCGCTATTTATGTGAAAGTCATTTATCCTAGTACAAATAGTAGATATCAGCTCTTGTGTGCAAAAACAAAAGTAGCACCAGTCAATACGATTTCATTGCCGAGACTGGAGCTTTGTGGAGCGGTTCTTTTGTCAAAGCTTATGAAAAACGTATATGGTATAGTCAATGTCGAAAACATTTCTGTTTACTTATTGACAGATTCATCCATTGTACTAGCATGGTTGGAAACACGACCATGTTCTTGAGAAACTTTCATAGATAACCGAACAAGCCTGATAAAGAGTAACGTAGGTGATATTCCTTGGAGACATGTGTCCTCAGCAGAGAATCCAGCTGATTTGGCCACTAGGGGGATGGCTCCTGATGAGCTTCTTGACAATAAATTGTTGTGGCACGGTCCAATTTGGCTACGTACCGATCAAATAATTCACCCCTCGACCATTCGCTCATTTGTCAACGAGGCTGACCTAGAGTCTAAACCTATAAAAGCGTTTCACACTTCTCAAAATAATCCAGAAGATGTTCTTCAAAACTTTTCATCTTTTCCAAAAGCATTAAGAGTAATATCGTACATAGTTCGGTATAACCCACGGTTCAAGCTATAACCAAATTATAAAAATTTTGAAGCCCAGAGAGATAAGATCCGTTTTGTAAAAGAAAGACTCATAATGCTTTCTCAAAAACCTTGCTTTCATTCTGAATACAAGCATTTAAAATCTAACCAATCAGTCAGTAGATCAAGTCCACTTTTAACACTGAATCCAGTTTTGGATTTGAAAGGTGTTATGAGATTAAACGGTCGACTTGTCAACTCGAACCTTTTTTGGGCTGAGAGGTATCCCATTATTTTGCCATAAAACTCTTTGTTTGTAAAACTTCTTGTGGATTTTATACATGGCATAACTCTTCATGGGGGTAATCAACTAATCTTTGTTCTAATTCGGCAAGAATATTGGGTCCCTAAGCTCAAGAACTTGATCAAAACTCGCATTAACAAATTCAAAATTTGTGTGATTCACAAGAAACATCAACGCTCTCAACTGATGGCTGCCTTACCTCCAGAAAGGTCGAACTTTTCAAGACTATTTCCAAAGTTGGAGTAGATTTTGCTGGCCCTTTCATATTAAAACATATTTTGGGTGCAGTTGTCGTATAACTAAAGGCTATGTTTGCATTCTTGTATGCTTTTGTACAAGAGCCATTCATTTAGAAGGAACCACAGAGTTACCCACTGCATCATTTTTGACAGCTTTTTATGAGTTTGTTGGAAGAAGAGGTCTTCCACAAGACATTTATTCCGACAACGGAATGAATTTTGTTGGAGCTGATAGAGCTCTCAAAGAGGATTTTAAAATCAGCCTCAACGAATCAACTTCTCAATTTTGTAAACATTATAGCAATTGGCCTTCCTGGCATTTTATTCCACCTCGCTCCTCACATGGGTGGTCTGTGGGAGGCAGGGGTTAAAAGCTTAAACTATTGTTATAGATCTGAAGCCACAGGGGGCACCTTGACTTGCACATGCAAATGTTTTGTAAACTAGTCAAACTATCCTTCCTGTGTGCTTTTTACTTTTTGTTCAGTCTCTTTTTCGAATAACACTCTTCGAGGTAAGATATAATTCCTTATAATAAATAAAACAAGAAACACGTTGTTTTGCTTTAATTTCCTTTCCTTTCAAATTATTTAATTACCGGGATCAATTCTGCATCCCAACATATGGTCCTACATCGAGCCAAATAATATAAAATCTCCGATTTTACACGAGTACTTCTACTCATTTGTCACTTAAAAAGAAAAACCTGGAATTTCTTTCCAAATCATTACTAAGCTCTGCTCCGCAAGACTAATCCATACACGTGACAGCATTTAAGCTACGAGAAAAATATCCATTTCATCTTTAATAAAATACTATCATCAGGTTTGACAAATTTCATTTGTTCAAACCACATTTGTCCATCTGAAAAGAAAAATCTACATACAAAACTAAAATCATTCATCAGTAATCCTAATCATTTTGCATCTTAAACATCATCATCAGTATCTTCATTAAAATCCTCATCATCATAAACCACCACACAATGTTCCCGCATTGATCATTTACCTATATTCACCACTTCACCCAAAAACCACAAAGTATTCTCATCCAATAACTTCATTATCAGCATAAAAAGCTTTCTTCCATTCAACTTTAACTATCATCAAGAAGTATTACTCTTATCACTCAACTAATCGCAGCAAGATCACAGCAGCGCGATCTTTTCAAGGTCTTACGATTAATAACCACTTTTTTATCATAATTCATACGTGTCTTTTTGTGAAAATTATTTAGTTCGTTATTTTATCTATTTAATCTTTGAACGGAATAATAAAATTGAAAATTTCATATTTCATGCAGATAATCTAGTTGAATATTTCGCGGACTTAAAGGAAATTAATAAAAATTCCTTATCGCTCCATTCGTGGGAAGGAAGGAAAGTAGAGCTTTCAAGTTTATGGGCAGATGATAAAATTGCATATGCAAATTGCGTTCGCAACACGGTTGAGCCAATAACTGAAGAAAATTTAAGTGCAGTGAAATCTAAAAATAAGGCTTCAAAGGAAATTTATATCTCGTGCTTAGAATTTATTTTAAGTGCAATTAATGCGTTAAATCCTACTTCTAATGCTGGTGAATCTTCCAAATCGATAGATAAAACTGAAAATATTGCTTTGGGGGTCAAGTGCTACTGCAGGTGAGATCTCTTGCCAAAGCAACCGAAAATGCTGCACATGGATCCTTAACACTCCCTGCTTGTGATTCAAGTGTTTTTTTCCGGTGATTATGTCTCGTGGCCTTCGTTTCGCGACATGGTTACTGCGGTTTACATTAAACACCCAAAGCTAAGTCCAGTTCAGAAGCTATTTCACCTTCTAGCTAAGACTCGAGACGATGCTCATGGCATTGTATTTAAATTTTCCTTAACGGATGACAATTTTGAACTTGCATGGAATGCTCTTAATGAACAATACAAAAATAAGTGAATATTAGTTAATAAACAATTAAAAATTTTATTTAATATTTCGCACAATACAATTGAAACGGATAAAGGTCTTTAACAAATTAATAGAGATGTAAGCGTTTGTATAAGTGCTATGGTTTCATGCGGGATTCGAACCGTAACATTGGATTCATTCCCTACATTTTTAGTTTCAAGTCGTTTACCCGAAAAAAAAACGTTATAACTTTGGGAAGAGAGCTTAAAAAACCCATCAGAGATACCAACAGGGAAATCCATGCATATCTTTTTAGTTTCTCGATACTAAGTGCTTGAAACGGGTAGCGATATTCGCATTAAAATCCTAAACAGAATGTTTCTGTTCCACAGACACGACCAACGAGGAAATTGAAGACGCATTATGATAAAGTCAACAAAGTTGCCTGTTTAGATTGTCAAGGAAAACATTCGTTACACGCTTGCCCTTCATTCCTGCAAAAATTAGTTCTGAATAGAATTGAAATTGTTAGAAAAAACAAAGCTTGTTTCAATTGTTTGTCTATTTAGCATACTACACAATAGTGTAAAAGCATTTTTACATGCAACAATTGCAAAAAGCGGCATCATACACTTTTACATTTGCAATAATCGATTCAATCTCCAATACATAGAGTACCTATTTTATCTAGAGAACCGACTTCAGGGCTTTTTCTCTTTCACCCTACAAACTCCACTGTGAGTTTTTCCTCCACATGGCTGAGCATGTGTTAGCTGCCCAATGCATTTTAAATGGAACCTCACCAATACAATGATAACATAATGGATTTTGGCTCATTAGACTGAAAACAACAAAAAATTGAATCGAAAAATTGAAAACATTTAGAGCTATCACACGTATTCACGGACAGGGAATTTAAGAGAATTTTTTCTTAATGTGCTCAAATAAAATTTGCGGGTGTTTTAGCTAAGAGGGGTACGAGTCGGTTCTCTAGATAGTATAGGTACTCTATGCTCCAATATCAAATCAATTCAAACTACTCCTCAAAACAATGAACAATGTCAAAATTTGAAACCATCAATTCAATCCAGTTCAAATACGAATTCTCAACCAAATACTAATTTAAAGTCCACTTCGATATCAAACCTTCCAAACGTTAATTCTTATTTTTCAACGTCATCAAAACAAATTCTTTTAGCCACAGCTTTAGTGAATGTCTTTTCTCAGGGTACCAAGCACACTCTCCGAGCTTTGATTGACCCTGGATCTGAAATCACTATGATTTCAAAAGATGCTCAACATCATTTAGATTTTCATTGTACTCCCACAAATGCTACAGTTTCTGGAGTTAACACTACCCTAGCAACAACATCAAATAAGTTATGCTATTTTACAATGGGTTCAAGAAAACTTTCTTCTCAATCAAATATATCTTCTGATTTTTCAAAACTATCTGGGTTTCAACTTGCTGACCAAAACCTTCACAAATCCTCTTGAATAGATCTGCTCATTGGAGCAGATATTTAATCTAATATCATTCTCGAAGGACTTCGTCATGATATTTATGGAGACTTGATAGCACAATATACAATTTTTGGCTGGATTATTTCTGGTCCCCTTCAAAAACCGAATAATACTACTCCTTCAAAATTTGTATCTTTTGTTAACCAAGTCATACTTGATGACGAAATCAAACGTTTTAGGGAGCTAGAAGAGATTTCTACCCCTTAGCCAATGTCACAAGAAGATCGCTTTTGCGAAAATTTATATTCAGAAACGACTTATCGACAACAGGATGGTAGGTATGTCGTAAAACTACATTTTAAAAGTGAATTTCCTCATGATTTACAACTTGTTTCATCAAGAAATATCTTTTAAAATGGTTTATTTCTTCAGAAAATCGTGTTAAAAATACACCTTTACTTGAAGCTGAATACAATAATGTTGTAAAAGATTATTTAGACGTTGATCATATGAAAGAGGTTTCTTCTCAAGAAGTATTTCTTGGCAATAAAATTATTTCATATTATCTTTCCCACCACGCTGTTGTACGACCAGAAAGCTCAACAACACGTCTGCGACGCCTCCGAGCAAGCTTATGCTGCCGCTATTTATGTGAAAGTCATTTATCCTAGTACAAATAGTAGATATCAGCTCTTGTGTGCAAAAACAAAAGTAGCACCAGTCAATACGATTTCATTGCCGAGACTGGAGCTTTGTGGAGCGGTTCTTTTGTCAAAGCTTATGAAAAACGTATATGGTATAGTCAATGTCGAAAACATTTCTGTTTACTTATTGACAGATTCATCCATTGTACTAGCATGGTTGGAAACACAACCATGTTCTTGAGAAACTTTCATAGATAACCGAACAAGCCTGATAAAGAGTAACGTAGGTGATATTCCTTGGAGACATGTGTCCTCAGCAGAGAATCCAGCTGATTTGGCCACTAGGGGGATGGCTCCTGATGAGCTTCTTGACAATAAATTGTTGTGGCACGGTCCAATTTGGCTACGTACTGATCAAATAATTCACCCCTCGACCATTCGCTCATTTGTCAACGAGGCTGACCTAGAGTCTAAACCTATAAAAGCGTTTCACACTTCTCAAAATAATCCAGAAGATGTTCTTCAAAACTTTTCATCTTTTCCAAAAGCATTAAGAGTAATATCGTACATAGTTCGGTATAACCCACGGTTCAAGCTATAACCAAATTATAAAAATTTTGAAGCCCAGAGAGATAAGATCCGTTTTGTAAAAGAAAGACTCATAATGCTTTCTCAAAAAACTTGCTTTCATTCTGAATACAAGCATTTAAAATCTAACCAATCAGTCAGTAGATCAAGTCCACTTTTAACACTGAATCCAGTTTTGGATTTGAAAGGTGTTATGAGATTAAACGGTCGACTTGTCAACTCGAACCTTTTTTGGGCTGAGAGGTATCCCATTATTTTGCCATAAAACTCTTTGTTTGTAAAACTTCTTGTGGATTTTATACATGGCATAACTCTTCATGGGGGTAATCAACTAATCTTTGTTCTAATTCGGCAAGAATATTGGGTCCCTAAGCTCAAGAACTTGATCAAAACTCGCATTAACAAATTCAAAATTTGTGTGATTCACAAGAAACATCAACGCTCTCAACTGATGGCTGCCTTACCTCCAGAAAGGTCGAACTTTTCAAGACTATTTCCAAAGTTGGAGTAGATTTTGCTGGCCCTTTCATATTAAAACATATTTTGGGTGCAGTTGTCGTATAACTAAAGGCTATGTTTGCATTCTTGTATGCTTTTGTACAAGAGCCATTCATTTAGAAGGAACCACAGAGTTACCCACTGCATCATTTTTGACAGCTTTTTATGAGTTTGTTGGAAGAAGAGGTCTTCCACAAGACATTTATTCCGACAACGGAATGAATTTTGTTGGAGCTGATAGAGCTCTCAAAGAGGATTTTAAAATCAGCCTCAACGAATCAACTTCTCAATTTTGTAAACATTATAGCAATTGGCCTTCCTGGCATTTTATTCCACCTCGCTCCTCACATGGGTGGTCTGTGGGAGGCAGGGGTTAAAAGCTTAAACTATTGTTATAGATCTGAAGCCACAGGGGGCACCTTGACTTGCACATGCAAATGTTTTGTAAACTAGTCAAACTATCCTTCCTGTGTGCTTTTTACTTTTTGTTCAGTCTCTTTTTCGAATAACACTCTTCGAGGTAAGATATAATTCCTTATAATAAATAAAACAAGAAACACGTTGTTTTGCTTTAATTTCCTTTCCTTTCAAATTATTTAATTACCGGGATCAATTCTGCATCCCAACATATGGTCCTACATCGAGCCAAATAATATAAAATCTCCGATTTTACACGAGTACTTCTACTCATTTGTCACTTAAAAAGAAAAACCTGGAATTTCTTTCCAAATCATTACTAAGCTCTGCTCCGCAAGACTAATCCATACACGTGACAGCATTTAAGCTACGAGAAAAATATCCATTTCATCTTTAATAAAATACTATCATCAGGTTTGACAAATTTCATTTGTTCAAACCACATTTGTCCATCTGAAAAGAAAAATCTACATACAAAACTAAAATCATTCATCAGTAATCCTAATCATTTTGCATCTTAAACATCATCATCAGTATCTTCATTAAAATCCTCATCATCATAAACCACCACACAATGTTCCCGCATTGATCATTTACCTATATTCACCACTTCACCCAAAAACCACAAAGTATTCTCATCCAATAACTTCATTATCAGCATAAAAAGCTTTCTTCCATTCAACTTTAACTATCATCAAGAAGTATTACTCTTATCACTCAACTAATCGCAGCAAGATCACAGCAGCGCGATCTTTTCAAGGTCTTACGATTAATAACCACTTTTTTATCATAATTCATACGTGTCTTTTTGTGAAAATTATTTAGTTCGTTATTTTATCTATTTAATCTTTGAACGGAATAATAAAATTGAAAATTTCATATTTCATGCAGATAATCTAGTTGAATATTTCGCGGACTTAAAGGAAATTAATAAAAATTCCTTATCGCTCCATTCGTGGGAAGGAAGGAAAGTAGAGCTTTCAAGTTTATGGGCAGATGATAAAATTGCATATGCAAATTGCGTTCGCAACACGGTTGAGCCAATAACTGAAGAAAATTTAAGTGCAGTGAAATCTAAAAATAAGGCTTCAAAGGAAATTTATATCTCGTGCTTAGAATTTATTTTAAGTGCAATTAATGCGTTAAATCCTACTTCTAATGCTGGTGAATCTTCCAAATCGATAGATAAAACTGAAAATATTGCTTTGGGGGTCAAGTGCTACTGCAGGTGAGATCTCTTGCCAAAGCAACCGAAAATGCTGCACATGGATCCTTAACACTCCCTGCTTGTGATTCAAGTGTTTTTTCCGGTGATTATGTCTCGTGGCCTTCGTTTCGCGACATGGTTACTGCGGTTTACATTAAACACCCAAAGCTAAGTCCAGTTCAGAAGCTATTTCACCTTCTAGCTAAGACTCGAGACGATGCTCATGGCATTGTATTTAAATTTTCCTTAACGGATGACAATTTTGAACTTGCATGGAATGCTCTTAATGAACAATACAAAAATAAGTGAATATTAGTTAATAAACAATTAAAAATTTTATTGAATATTTCGCACAATACAATTGAAACGGATAAAGGTCTTTAACAAATTAATAGAGATGTAAGCGTTTGTATAAGTGCTATGGTTTCATGCGGGATTCGAACCGTAACATTGGATTCATTCCCTACATTTTTAGTTTCAAGTCGTTTACCCGAAAAAAAAACGTTATAACTTTGGGAAGAGAGCTTAAAAAACCCATCAGAGATACCAACAGGGAAATCCATGCATATCTTTTTAGTTTCTCGATACTAAGTGCTTGAAACGGGTAGCGATATTCGCATTAAAATCCTAAACAGAATGTTTCTGTTCCACAGACACGACCAACGAGGAAATTGAAGACGCATTATGATAAAGTCAACAAAGTTGCCTGTTTAGATTGTCAAGGAAAACATTCGTTACACGCTTGCCCTTCATTCCTGCAAAAATTAGTTCTGAATAGAATTGAAATTGTTAGAAAAAACAAAGCTTGTTTCAATTGTTTGTCTATTTAGCATACTACACAATAGTGTAAAAGCATTTTTACATGCAACAATTGCAAAAAGCGGCATCATACACTTTTACATTTGCAATAATCGATTCAATCTCCAATACATAGAGTACCTATTTTATCTAGAGAACCGACTTCAGGGCTTTTTCTCTTTCACCCTACAAACTCCACTGTGAGTTTTTCCTCCACATGGCTGAGCATGTGTTAGCTGCCCAATGCATTTTAAATGGAACCTCACCAATACAATGATAACATAATGGATTTTGGCTCATTAGACTGAAAACAACAAAAAATTGAATCGAAAAATTGAAAACATTTAGAGCTATCACACGTATTCACGGACAGGGAATTTAAGAGAATTTTTTCTTAATGTGCTCAAATAAAATTTGCGGGTGTTTTAGCTAAGAGGGGTACGAGTCGGTTCTCTAGATAGTATAGGTACTCTATGCTCCAATATCAAATCAATTCAAACTACTCCTCAAAACAATGAACAATGTCAAAATTTGAAACCATCAATTCAATCCAGTTCAAATACGAATTCTCAACCAAATACTAATTTAAAGTCCACTTCGATATCAAACCTTCCAAACGTTAATTCTTATTTTTCAACGTCATCAAAACAAATTCTTTTAGCCACAGCTTTAGTGAATGTCTTTTCTCAGGGTACCAAGCACACTCTCCGAGCTTTGATTGACCCTGGATCTGAAATCACTATGATTTCAAAAGATGCTCAACATCATTTAGATTTTCATTGTACTCCCACAAATGCTACAGTTTCTGGAGTTAACACTACCCTAGCAACAACATCAAATAAGTTATGCTATTTTACAATGGGTTCAAGAAAACTTTCTTCTCAATCAAATATATCTTCTGATTTTTCAAAACTATCTGGGTTTCAACTTGCTGACCAAAACCTTCACAAATCCTCTTGAATAGATCTGCTCATTGGAGCAGATATTTAATCTAATATCATTCTCGAAGGACTTCGTCATGATATTTATGGAGACTTGATAGCACAATATACAATTTTTGGCTGGATTATTTCTGGTCCCCTTCAAAAACCGAATAATACTACTCCTTCAAAATTTGTATCTTTTGTTAACCAAGTCATACTTGATGACGAAATCAAACGTTTTAGGGAGCTAGAAGAGATTTCTACCCCTTAGCCAATGTCACAAGAAGATCGCTTTTGCGAAAATTTATATTCAGAAACGACTTATCGACAACAGGATGGTAGGTATGTCGTAAAACTACATTTTAAAAGTGAATTTCCTCATGATTTACAACTTGTTTCATCAAGAAATATCTTTTAAAATGGTTTATTTCTTCAGAAAATCGTGTTAAAAATACACCTTTACTTGAAGCTGAATACAATAATGTTGTAAAAGATTATTTAGACGTTGATCATATGAAAGAGGTTTCTTCTCAAGAAGTATTTCTTGGCAATAAAATTATTTCATATTATCTTTCCCACCACGCTGTTGTACGACCAGAAAGCTCAACAACACGTCTGCGACGCCTCCGAGCAAGCTTATGCTGCCGCTATTTATGTGAAAGTCATTTATCCTAGTACAAATAGTAGATATCAGCTCTTGTGTGCAAAAACAAAAGTAGCACCAGTCAATACGATTTCATTGCCGAGACTGGAGCTTTGTGGAGCGGTTCTTTTGTCAAAGCTTATGAAAAACGTATATGGTATAGTCAATGTCGAAAACATTTCTGTTTACTTATTGACAGATTCATCCATTGTACTAGCATGGTTGGAAACACAACCATGTTCTTGAGAAACTTTCATAGATAACCGAACAAGCCTGATAAAGAGTAACGTAGGTGATATTCCTTGGAGACATGTGTCCTCAGCAGAGAATCCAGCTGATTTGGCCACTAGGGGGATGGCTCCTGATGAGCTTCTTGACAATAAATTGTTGTGGCACGGTCCAATTTGGCTACGTACCGATCAAATAATTCACCCCTCGACCATTCGCTCATTTGTCAACGAGGCTGACCTAGAGTCTAAACCTATAAAAGCGTTTCACACTTCTCAAAATAATCCAGAAGATGTTCTTCAAAACTTTTCATCTTTTCCAAAAGCATTAAGAGTAATATCGTACATAGTTCGGTATAACCCACGGTTCAAGCTATAACCAAATTATAAAAATTTTGAAGCCCAGAGAGATAAGATCCGTTTTGTAAAAGAAAGACTCATAATGCTTTCTCAAAAACCTTGCTTTCATTCTGAATACAAGCATTTAAAATCTAACCAATCAGTCAGTAGATCAAGTCCACTTTTAACACTGAATCCAGTTTTGGATTTGAAAGGTGTTATGAGATTAAACGGTCGACTTGTCAACTCGAACCTTTTTTGGGCTGAGAGGTATCCCATTATTTTGCCATAAAACTCTTTGTTTGTAAAACTTCTTGTGGATTTTATACATGGCATAACTCTTCATGGGGGTAATCAACTAATCTTTGTTCTAATTCGGCAAGAATATTGGGTCCCTAAGCTCAAGAACTTGATCAAGACTCGCATTAACAAATTCAAAATTTGTGTGATTCACAAGAAACATCAACGCTCTCAACTGATGGCTGCCTTACCTCCAGAAAGGTCGAACTTTTCAAGACTATTTCCAAAGTTGGAGTAGATTTTGCTGGCCCTTTCATATTAAAACATATTTTGGGTGCAGTTGTCGTATAACTAAAGGCTATGTTTGCATTCTTGTATGCTTTTGTACAAGAGCCATTCATTTAGAAGGAACCACAGAGTTACCCACTGCATCATTTTTGACAGCTTTTTATGAGTTTGTTGGAAGAAGAGGTCTTCCACAAGACATTTATTCCGACAACGGAATGAATTTTGTTGGAGCTGATAGAGCTCTCAAAGAGGATTTTAAAATCAGCCTCAACGAATCAACTTCTCAATTTTGTAAACATTATAGCAATTGGCCTTCCTGGCATTTTATTCCACCTCGCTCCTCACATGGGTGGTCTGTGGGAGGCAGGGGTTAAAAGCTTAAACTATTGTTATAGATCTGAAGCCACAGGGGGCACCTTGACTTGCACATGCAAATGTTTTGTAAACTAGTCAAACTATCCTTCCTGTGTGCTTTTTACTTTTTGTTCAGTCTCTTTTTCGAATAACACTCTTCGAGGTAAGATATAATTCCTTATAATAAATAAAACAAGAAACACGTTTTTTCTAAAATCGATTGTGTTTTGCTTTAATTTCCTTTCCTTTCAAATTATTTAATTACCGGGATCAATTCTGCATCCCAACATATGGTCCTACATCGAGCCAAATAATATAAAATCTCCGATTTTACACGAGTACTTCTACTCATTTGTCACTTAAAAAGAAAAACCTGGAATTTCTTTCCAAATCATTACTAAGCTCTGCTCCGCAAGACTAATCCATACACGTGACAGCATTTAAGCTACGAGAAAAATATCCATTTCATCTTTTAATTCATCTTTAATAAAATACTATCATCAGGTTTGACAAATTTCATTTGTTCAAACCACATTTGTCCATCTGAAAAGAAAAATCTACATACAAAACTAAAATCATTCATCAGTAATCCTAATCATTTTGCATCTTAAACATCATCATCAGTATCTTCATTAAAATCCTCATCATCATAAACCACCACACAATGTTCCCGCATTGATCATTTACCTATATTCACCACTTCACCCAAAAACCACAAAGTATTCTCATCCAATAACTTCATTATCAGCATAAAAAGCTTTCTTCCATTCAACTTTAACTATCATCAAGAAGTATTACTCTTATCACTCAACTAATCGCAGCAAGATCACAGCAGCGCGATCTTTTCAAGGTCTTACGATTAATAACCACTTTTTTATCATAATTCATACGTGTCTTTTTGTGAAAATTATTTAGTTCGTTATTTTATCTATTTAATCTTTGAACGGAATAATAAAATTGAAAATTTCATATTTCATGCAGATAATCTAGTTGAATATTTCGCGGACTTAAAGGAAATTAATAAAAATTCCTTATCGCTCCATTCGTGGGAAGGAAGGAAAGTAGAGCTTTCAAGTTTATGGGCAGATGATAAAATTGCATATGCAAATTGCGTTCGCAACACGGTTGAGCCAATAACTGAAGAAAATTTAAGTGCAGTGAAATCTAAAAATAAGGCTTCAAAGGAAATTTATATCTCGTGCTTAGAATTTATTTTAAGTGCAATTAATGCGTTAAATCCTACTTCTAATGCTGGTGAATCTTCCAAATCGATAGATAAAACTGAAAATAGTGCTTTGGGGGTCAAGTGCTACTGCAGGTGAGATCTCTTGCCAAAGCAACCGAAAATGCTGCACATGGATCCTTAACACTCCCTGCTTGTGATTCAAGTGTTTTTGCCGGTGATTATGTCTCGTGGCCTTCGTTTCGCGACATGGTTACTGCGGTTTACATTAAACACCCAAAGCTAAGTCCAGTTCAGAAGCTATTTCACCTTCTAGCTAAGACTCGAGACGATGCTCATGGCATTGTATTTAAATTTTCCTTAACGGATGACAATTTTGAACTTGCATGGAATGCTCTTAATGAACAATACAAAAATAAGTGAATATTAGTTAATAAACAATTAAAAATTTTATTGAATATTTCGCACAATACAATTGAAACGGATAAAGGTCTTTAACAAATTAATAGAGATGTAAGCGTTTGTATAAGTGCTATGGTTTCATGCGGGATTCGAACCGTAACATTGGATTCATTCCCTACATTTTTAGTTTCAAGTCGTTTACCCGAAAAAAAAACGTTATAACTTTGGGAAGAGAGCTTAAAAAACCCATCAGAGATACCAACAGGGAAATCCATGCATATCTTTTTAGTTTCTCGATACTAAGTGCTTGAAACGGGTAGCGATATTCGCATTAAAATCCTAAACAGAATGTTTCTGTTCCACAGACACGACCAACGAGGAAATTGAAGACGCATTATGATAAAGTCAACAAAGTTGCCTGTTTAGATTGTCAAGGAAAACATTCGTTACACGCTTGCCCTTCATTCCTGCAAAAATTAGTTCTGAATAGAATTGAAATTGTTAGAAAAAACAAAGCTTGTTTCAATTGTTTGTCTATTTAGCATACTACACAATAGTGTAAAAGCATTTTTACATGCAACAATTGCAAAAAGCGGCATCATACACTTTTACATTTGCAATAATCGATTCAATCTCCAATACATAGAGTACCTATTTTATCTAGAGAACCGACTTCAGGGCTTTTTCTCTTTCACCCTACAAACTCCTCTGTGAGTTTTTCCTCCACATGGCTGAGCATGTGTTAGCTGCCCAATGCATTTTAAATGGAACCTCACCAATACAATGATAACATAATGGATTTTGGCTCATTAGACTGAAAACAACAAAAAATTGAATCGAAAAATTGAAAACATTTAGAGCTATCACACGTATTCACGGACAGGGAATTTAAGAGAATTTTTTCTTAATGTGCTCAAATAAAATTTGCGGGTGTTTTAGCTAAGAGGGGTACGAGTCGGTTCTCTAGATAGTATAGGTACTCTATGCTCCAATATCAAATCAATTCAAACTACTCCTCAAAACAATGAACAATGTCAAAATTTGAAACCATCAATTCAATCCAGTTCAAATACGAATTCTCAACCAAATACTAATTTAAAGTCCACTTCGATATCAAACCTTCCAAACGTTAATTCTTATTTTTCAACGTCATCAAAACAAATTCTTTTAGCCACAGCTTTAGTGAATGTCTTTTCTCAGGGTACCAAGCACACTCTCCGAGCTTTGATTGACCCTGGATCTGAAATCACTATGATTTCAAAAGATGCTCAACATCATTTAGATTTTCATTGTACTCCCACAAATGCTACAGTTTCTGGAGTTAACACTACCCTAGCAACAACATCAAATAAGTTATGCTATTTTACAATGGGTTCAAGAAAACTTTCTTCTCAATCAAATATATCTTCTGATTTTTCAAAACTATCTGGGTTTCAACTTGCTGACCAAAACCTTCACAAATCCTCTTGAATAGATCTGCTCATTGGAGCAGATATTTAATCTAATATCATTCTCGAAGGACTTCGTCATGATATTTATGGAGACTTGATAGCACAATATACAATTTTTGGCTGGATTATTTCTGGTCCCCTTCAAAAACCGAATAATACTACTCCTTCAAAATTTGTATCTTTTGTTAACCAAGTCATACTTGATGACGAAATCAAACGTTTTAGGGAGCTAGAAGAGATTTCTACCCCTTAGCCAATGTCACAAGAAGATCGCTTTTGCGAAAATTTATATTCAGAAACGACTTATCGACAACAGGATGGTAGGTATGTCGTAAAACTACATTTTAAAAGTGAATTTCCTCATGATTTACAACTTGTTTCATCAAGAAATATCTTTTAAAATGGTTTATTTCTTCAGAAAATCGTGTTAAAAATACACCTTTACTTGAAGCTGAATACAATAATGTTGTAAAAGATTATTTAGACGTTGATCATATGAAAGAGGTTTCTTCTCAAGAAGTATTTCTTGGCAATAAAATTATTTCATATTATCTTTCCCACCACGCTGTTGTACGACCAGAAAGCTCAACAACACGTCTGCGACGCCTCCGAGCAAGCTTATGCTGCCGCTATTTATGTGAAAGTCATTTATCCTAGTACAAATAGTAGATATCAGCTCTTGTGTGCAAAAACAAAAGTAGCACCAGTCAATACGATTTCATTGCCGAGACTGGAGCTTTGTGGAGCGGTTCTTTTGTCAAAGCTTATGAAAAACGTATATGGTATAGTCAATGTCGAAAACATTTCTGTTTACTTATTGACAGATTCATCCATTGTACTAGCATGGTTGGAAACACGACCATGTTCTTGAGAAACTTTCATAGATAACCGAACAAGCCTGATAAAGAGTAACGTAGGTGATATTCCTTGGAGACATGTGTCCTCAGCAGAGAATCCAGCTGATTTGGCCACTAGGGGGATGGCTCCTGATGAGCTTCTTGACAATAAATTGTTGTGGCACGGTCCAATTTGGCTACGTACCGATCAAATAATTCACCCCTCGACCATTCGCTCATTTGTCAACGAGGCTGACCTAGAGTCTAAACCTATAAAAGCGTTTCACACTTCTCAAAATAATCCAGAAGATGTTCTTCAAAACTTTTCATCTTTTCCAAAAGCATTAAGAGTAATATCGTACATAGTTCGGTATAACCCACGGTTCAAGCTATAACCAAATTATAAAAATTTTGAAGTCCAGAGAGATAAGATCCGTTTTGTAAAAGAAAGACTCATAATGCTTTCTCAAAAACCTTGCTTTCATTCTGAATACAAGCATTTAAAATCTAACCAATCAGTCAGTAGATCAAGTCCACTTTTAACACTGAATCCAGTTTTGGATTTGAAAGGTGTTATGAGATTAAACGGTCGACTTGTCAACTCGAACCTTTTTTGGGCTGAGAGGTATCCCATTATTTTGCCATAAAACTCTTTGTTTGTAAAACTTCTTGTGGATTTTATACATGGCATAACTCTTCATGGGGGTAATCAACTAATCTTTGTTCTAATTCGGCAAGAATATTGGGTCCCTAAGCTCAAGAACTTGATCAAGACTCGCATTAACAAATTCAAAATTTGTGTGATTCACAAGAAACATCAACGCTCTCAACTGATGGCTGCCTTACCTCCAGAAAGGTCGAACTTTTCAAGACTATTTCCAAAGTTGGAGTAGATTTTGCTGGCCCTTTCATATTAAAACATATTTTGGGTGCAGTTGTCGTATAACTAAAGGCTATGTTTGCATTCTTGTATGCTTTTGTACAAGAGCCATTCATTTAGAAGGAACCACAGAGTTACCCACTGCATCATTTTTGACAGCTTTTTATGAGTTTGTTGGAAGAAGAGGTCTTCCACAAGACATTTATTCCGACAACGGAATGAATTTTGTTGGAGCTGATAGAGCTCTCAAAGAGGATTTTAAAATCAGCCTCAACGAATCAACTTCTCAATTTTGTAAACATTATAGCAATTGGCCTTCCTGGCATTTTATTCCACCTCGCTCCTCACATGGGTGGTCTGTGGGAGGCAGGGGTTAAAAGCTTAAACTATTGTTATAGATCTGAAGCCACAGGGGGCACCTTGACTTGCACATGCAAATGTTTTGTAAACTAGTCAAACTATCCTTCCTGTGTGCTTTTTACTTTTTGTTCAGTCTCTTTTTCGAATAACACTCTTCGAGGTAAGATATAATTCCTTATAATAAATAAAACAAGAAACACGTTTTTTCTAAAATCGATTGTGTTTTGCTTTAATTTCCTTTCCTTTCAAATTATTTAATTACCGGGATCAATTCTGCATCCCAACATATGGTCCTACATCGAGCCAAATAATATAAAATCTCCGATTTTACACGAGTACTTCTACTCATTTGTCACTTAAAAAGAAAAACCTGGAATTTCTTTCCAAATCATTACTAAGCTCTGCTCCGCAAGACTAATCCATACACGTGACAGCATTTAAGCTACGAGAAAAATATCCATTTCATCTTTAATAAAATACTATCATCAGGTTTGACAAATTTCATTTGTTCAAACCACATTTGTCCATCTGAAAAGAAAAATCTACATACAAAACTAAAATCATTCATCAGTAATCCTAATCATTTTGCATCTTAAACATCATCATCAGTATCTTCATTAAAATCCTCATCATCATAAACCACCACACAATGTTCCCGCATTGATCATTTACCTATATTCACCACTTCACCCAAAAACCACAAAGTATTCTCATCCAATAACTTCATTATCAGCATAAAAAGCTTTCTTCCATTCAACTTTAACTATCATCAAGAAGTATTACTCTTATCACTCAACTAATCGCAGCAAGATCACAGCAGCGCGATCTTTTCAAGGTCTTACGATTAATAACCACTTTTTTATCATAATTCATACGTGTCTTTTTGTGAAAATTATTTAGTTCGTTATTTTATCTATTTAATCTTTGAACGGAATAATAAAATTGAAAATTTCATATTTCATGCAGATAATCTAGTTGAATATTTCGCGGACTTAAAGGAAATTAATAAAAATTCCTTATCGCTCCATTCGTGGGAAGGAAGGAAAGTAGAGCTTTCAAGTTTATGGGCAGATGATAAAATTGCATATGCAAATTGCGTTCGCAACACGGTTGAGCCAATAACTGAAGAAAATTTAAGTGCAGTGAAATCTAAAAATAAGGCTTCAAAGGAAATTTATATCTCGTGCTTAGAATTTATTTTAAGTGCAATTAATGCGTTAAATCCTACTTCTAATGCTGGTGAATCTTCCAAATCGATAGATAAGCCTGAAAATATTGCTTTGGGGGTCAAGTGCTACTGCAGGTGAGATCTCTTGACAAAGCAACCGAAAATGCTGCACATGGATCCTTAACACTCCCTGCTTGTGATTCAAGTGTTTTTTTCCGGTGATTATGTCTCGTGGCCTTCGTTTCGCGACATGGTTACTGCGGTTTACATTAAACACCCAAAGCTAAGTCCAGTTCAGAAGCTATTTCACCATCTAGCTAAGACTCGAGACGATGCTCATGGCATTGTATTTAAATTTTCCTTAACGGATGACAATTTTGAACTTGCATGGAATGCTCTTAATGAACAATACAAAAATAAGTGAATATTAGTTAATAAACAATTAAAAATTTTATTGAATATTTCGCACAATACAATTGAAACGGATAAAGGTCTTTAACAAATTAATAGAGATGTAAGCGTTTGTATAAGTGCTATGGTTTCATGCGGGATTCGAACCGTAACATTGGATTCATTCCCTACATTTTTAGTTTCAAGTCGTTTACCCGAAAAAAAACGTTATAACTTTGGGAAGAGAGCTTAAAAAACCCATCAGAGATACCAACAGGGAAATCCATGCATATCTTTTTAGTTTCTCGATACTAAGTGCTTGAAACGGGTAGCGATATTCGCATTAAAATCCTAAACAGAATGTTTCTGTTCCACAGACACGACCAACGAGGAAATTGAAGACGCATTATGATAAAGTCAACAAAGTTGCCTGTTTAGATTGTCAAGGAAAACATTCGTTACACGCTTGCCCTTCATTCCTGCAAAAATTAGTTCTGAATAGAATTGAAATTGTTAGAAAAAACAAAGCTTGTTTCAATTGTTTGTCTATTTAGCATACTACACAATAGTGTAAAAGCATTTTTACATGCAACAATTGCAAAAAGCGGCATCATACACTTTTACATTTGCAATAATCGATTCAGTCTCCAATACATAGAGTACCTATTTTATCTAGAGAGCCGACTTCAGGGCTTTTTCTCTTTCACCCTACAAACTCCACTGTGTTTTTCCTCCACATGGCTGAGCATGTGTTAGCTGCCCAATGCATTTTAAATGGAACCTCACCAATACAATGATAACATAATGGATTTTGGCTCATTAGACTGAAAACAACAAAAAATTGAATCGAAAAATTGAAAACATTCAGAGCTATCACACGTATTCACGGACAGGGAATTTAAGAGAATTTTTTCTTAATGTGCTCAAATAAAATTTGCGGGTGTTTTAGCTAAGAGGGGTACGAGTCGGTTCTCTAGATAGTATAGGTACTCTATGCTCCAATATCAAATCAATTCAATCTACTCCTCAAAACAATGAACAATGTCAAAATTTGAAACCATCAATTCAATCCAGTTCAAATACGAATTCTCAACCAAATACTAATTTAAAGTCCACTTCGATATCAAACCTTCCAAACGTTAATTCTTATTTTTCAACGTCATCAAAACAAATTCTTTTAGCCACAGCTTTAGTGAATGTCTTTTCTCAGGGTACCAAGCACACTCTCCGAGCTTTGATTGACCCTGGATCTGAAATCACTATGATTTCAAAAGATGCTCAACATCATTTAGATTTTCATTGTACTCCCACAAATGCTACAGTTTCTGGAGTTAACACTACCCTAGCAACAACATCAAATAAGTTATGCTATTTTACAATAGGTTCAAGAAAACTTTCTTCTCAATCAAATATATCTTCTGATTTTTCAAAACTATCTGGGTTTCAACTTGCTGACCAAAACCTTCACAAATCCTCTTGAATAGATCTGCTCATTGGAGCAGATATTTAATCTAATATCATTCTCGAAGGACTTCGTCATGATATTTATGGAGACTTGATAGCACAATATACAATTTTTGGCTGGATTATTTCTGGTCCCCTTCAAAAACTGAATAATACTACTCCTTCAAAATTTGTATCTTTTGTTAACCAAGTCATACTTGATGACGAAATCAAACGTTTTAGGGAGCTAGAAGAGATTTCTACCCCTTAGCCAATGTCACAAGAAGATCGCTTTTGCGAAAATTTATATTCAGAAACGACTTATCGACAACAGGATGGTAGGTATGTCGTAAAACTACATTTTAAAAGTGAATTTCCTCATGATTTACAACTTGTTTCATCAAGAAATATCTTTTAAAATGGTTTATTTCTTCAGAAAATCGTGTTAAAAATACACCTTTACTTGAAGCTGAATACAATAATGTTGTAAAAGATTATTTAGACGTTGATCATATGAAAGAGGTTTCTTCTCAAGAAGTATTTCTTGGCAATAAAATTATTTCATATTATCTTTCCCACCACGCTGTTGTACGACCAGAAAGCTCAACAACACGTCTGCGACGCCTCCGAGCAAGCTTATGCTGCCGCTATTTATGTGAAAGTCATTTATCCTAGTACAAATAGTAGATATCAGCTCTTGTGTGCAAAAACAAAAGTAGCACCAGTCAATACGATTTCATTGCCGAGACTGGAGCTTTGTGGAGCGGTTCTTTTGTCAAAGCTTATGAAAAACGTATATGGTATAGTCAATGTCGAAAACATTTCTGTTTACTTATTGACAGATTCATCCATTGTACTAGCATGGTTGGAAACACGACCATGTTCTTGAGAAACTTTCATAGATAACCGAACAAGCCTGATAAAGAGTAACGTAGGTGATATTCCTTGGAGACATGTGTCCTCAGCAGAGAATCCAGCTGATTTGGCCACTAGGGGGATGGCTCCTGATGAGCTTCTTGACAATAAATTGTTGTGGCACGGTCCAATTTGGCTACGTACCGATCAAATAATTCACCCCTCGACCATTCGCTCATTTGTCAACGAGGCTGACCTAGAGTCTAAACCTATAAAAGCGTTTCACACTTCTCAAAATAATCCAGAAGATGTTCTTCAAAACTTTTCATCTTTTCCAAAAGCATTAAGAGTAATATCGTACATAGTTCGGTATAACCCACGGTTCAAGCTATAACCAAATTATAAAAATTTTGAAGCCCAGAGAGATAAGATCCGTTTTGTAAAAGAAAGACTCATAATGCTTTCTCAAAAACCTTGCTTTCATTCTGAATACAAGCATTTAAAATCTAACCAATCAGTCAGTAGATCAAGTCCACTTTTAACACTGAATCCAGTTTTGGATTTGAAAGGTGTTATGAGATTAAACGGTCGACTTGTCAACTCGAACCTTTTTTGGGCTGAGAGGTATCCCATTATTTTGCCATAAAACTCTTTATTTGTAAAACTTCTTGTGGATTTTATACATGGCATAACTCTTCATGGGGGTAATCAACTAATCTTTGTTCTAATTCGGCAAGAATATTGGGTCCCTAAGCTCAAGAACTTGATCAAAACTCGCATTAACAAATTCAAAATTTGTGTGATTCACAAGAAACATCAACGCTCTCAACTGATGGCTGCCTTACCTCCAGAAAGGTCGAACTTTTCAAGACTATTTCCAAAGTTGGAGTAGATTTTGCTGGCCCTTTCATATTAAAACATATTTTGGGTGCAGTTGTCGTATAACTAAAGGCTATGTTTGCATTCTTGTATGCTTTTGTACAAGAGCCATTCATTTAGAAGGAACCACAGAGTTACCCACTGCATCATTTTTGACAGCTTTTTATGAGTTTGTTGGAAGAAGAGGTCTTCCACAAGACATTTATTCCGACAACGGAATGAATTTTGTTGGAGCTGATAGAGCTCTCAAAGAGGATTTTAAAATCAGCCTCAACGAATCAACTTCTCAATTTTGTAAACATTATAGCAATTGGCCTTCCTGGCATTTTATTCCACCTCGCTCCTCACATGGGTGGTCTGTGGGAGGCAGGGGTTAAAAGCTTAAACTATTGTTATAGATCTGAAGCCACAGGGGGCACCTTGACTTGCACATGCAAATGTTTTGTAAACTAGTCAAACTATCCTTCCTGTGTGCTTTTTACTTTTTGTTCAGTCTCTTTTTCGAATAACACTCTTCGAGGTAAGATATAATTCCTTATAATAAATAAAACAAGAAACACGTTTTTTCTAAAATCGATTGTGTTTTGCTTTAATTTCCTTTCCTTTCAAATTATTTAATTACCGGGATCAATTCTGCATCCCAACATATGGTCCTACATCGAGCCAAATAATATAAAATCTCCGATTTTACACGAGTACTTCTACTCATTTGTCACTTAAAAAGAAAAACCTGGAATTTCTTTCCAAATCATTACTAAGCTCTGCTCCGCAAGACTAATCCATACACGTGACAGCATTTAAGCTACGAGAAAAATATCCATTTCATCTTTAATAAAATACTATCATCAGGTTTGACAAATTTCATTTGTTCAAACCACATTTGTCCATCTGAAAAGAAAAATCTACATACAAAACTAAAATCATTCATCAGTAATCCTAATCATTTTGCATCTTAAACATCATCATCAGTATCTTCATTAAAATCCTCATCATCATAAACCACCACACAATGTTCCCGCATTGATCATTTACCTATATTCACCACTTCACCCAAAAACCACAAAGTATTCTCATCCAATAACTTCATTATCAGCATAAAAAGCTTTCTTCCATTCAACTTTAACTATCATCAAGAAGTATTACTCTTATCACTCAACTAATCGCAGCAAGATCACAGCAGCGCGATCTTTTCAAGGTCTTACGATTAATAACCACTTTTTTATCATAATTCATACGTGTCTTTTTGTGAAAATTATTTAGTTCGTTATTTTATCTATTTAATCTTTGAACGGAATAATAAAATTGAAAATTTCATATTTCATGCAGATAATCTAGTTGAATATTTCGCGGACTTAAAGGAAATTAATAAAAATTCCTTATCGCTCCATTCGTGGGAAGGAAGGAAAGTAGAGCTTTCAAGTTTATGGGCAGATGATAAAATTGCATATGCAAATTGCGTTCGCAACACGGTTGAGCCAATAACTGAAGAAAATTTAAGTGCAGTGAAATCTAAAAATAAGGCTTCAAAGGAAATTTATATCTCGTGCTTAGAATTTATTTTAAGTGCAATTAATGCGTTAAATCCTACTTCTAATGCTGGTGAATCTTCCAAATCGATAGATAAGCCTGAAAATATTGCTTTGGGGGTCAAGTGCTACTGCAGGTGAGATCTCTTGACAAAGCAACCGAAAATGCTGCACATGGATCCTTAACACTCCCTGCTTGTGATTCAAGTGTTTTTTTCCGGTGATTATGTCTCGTGGCCTTCGTTTCGCGACATGGTTACTGCGGTTTACATTAAACACCCAAAGCTAAGTCCAGTTCAGAAGCTATTTCACCATCTAGCTAAGACTCGAGACGATGCTCATGGCATTGTATTTAAATTTTCCTTAACGGATGACAATTTTGAACTTGCATGGAATGCTCTTAATGAACAATACAAAAATAAGTGAATATTAGTTAATAAACAATTAAAAATTTTATTGAATATTTCGCACAATACAATTGAAACGGATAAAGGTCTTTAACAAATTAATAGAGATGTAAGCGTTTGTATAAGTGCTATGGTTTCATGCGGGATTCGAACCGTAACATTGGATTCATTCCCTACATTTTTAGTTTCAAGTCGTTTACCCGAAAAAAAACGTTATAACTTTGGGAAGAGAGCTTAAAAAACCCATCAGAGATACCAACAGGGAAATCCATGCATATCTTTTTAGTTTCTCGATACTAAGTGCTTGAAACGGGTAGCGATATTCGCATTAAAATCCTAAACAGAATGTTTCTGTTCCACAGACACGACCAACGAGGAAATTGAAGACGCATTATGATAAAGTCAACAAAGTTGCCTGTTTAGATTGTCAAGGAAAACATTCGTTACACGCTTGCCCTTCATTCCTGCAAAAATTAGTTCTGAATAGAATTGAAATTGTTAGAAAAAACAAAGCTTGTTTCAATTGTTTGTCTATTTAGCATACTACACAATAGTGTAAAAGCATTTTTACATGCAACAATTGCAAAAAGCGGCATCATACACTTTTACATTTGCAATAATCGATTCAGTCTCCAATACATAGAGTACCTATTTTATCTAGAGAGCCGACTTCAGGGCTTTTTCTCTTTCACCCTACAAACTCCACTGTGTTTTTCCTCCACATGGCTGAGCATGTGTTAGCTGCCCAATGCATTTTAAATGGAACCTCACCAATACAATGATAACATAATGGATTTTGGCTCATTAGACTGAAAACAACAAAAAATTGAATCGAAAAATTGAAAACATTTAGAGCTATCACACGTATTCACGGACAGGGAATTTAAGAGAATTTTTTCTTAATGTGCTCAAATAAAATTTGCGGGTGTTTTAGCTAAGAGGGGTACGAGTCGGTTCTCTAGATAGTATAGGTACTCTATGCTCCAATATCAAATCAATTCAATCTACTCCTCAAAACAATGAACAATGTCAAAATTTGAAACCATCAATTCAATCCAGTTCAAATACGAATTCTCAACCAAATACTAATTTAAAGTCCACTTCGATATCAAACCTTCCAAACGTTAATTCTTATTTTTCAACGTCATCAAAACAAATTCTTTTAGCCACAGCTTTAGTGAATGTCTTTTCTCAGGGTACCAAGCACACTCTCCGAGCTTTGATTGACCCTGGATCTGAAATCACTATGATTTCAAAAGATGCTCAACATCATTTAGATTTTCATTGTACTCCCACAAATGCTACAGTTTCTGGAGTTAACACTACCCTAGCAACAACATCAAATAAGTTATGCTATTTTACAATAGGTTCAAGAAAACTTTCTTCTCAATCAAATATATCTTCTGATTTTTCAAAACTATCTGGGTTTCAACTTGCTGACCAAAACCTTCACAAATCCTCTTGAATAGATCTGCTCATTGGAGCAGATATTTAATCTAATATCATTCTCGAAGGACTTCGTCATGATATTTATGGAGACTTGATAGCACAATATACAATTTTTGGCTGGATTATTTCTGGTCCCCTTCAAAAACCGAATAATACTACTCCTTCAAAATTTGTATCTTTTGTTAACCAAGTCATACTTGATGACGAAATCAAACGTTTTAGGGAGCTAGAAGAGATTTCTACCCCTTAGCCAATGTCACAAGAAGATCGCTTTTGCGAAAATTTATATTCAGAAACGACTTATCGACAACAGGATGGTAGGTATGTCGTAAAACTACATTTTAAAAGTGAATTTCCTCATGATTTACAACTTGTTTCATCAAGAAATATCTTTTAAAATGGTTTATTTCTTCAGAAAATCGTGTTAAAAATACACCTTTACTTGAAGCTGAATACAATAATGTTGTAAAAGATTATTTAGACGTTGATCATATGAAAGAGGTTTCTTCTCAAGAAGTATTTCTTGGCAATAAAATTATTTCATATTATCTTTCCCACCACGCTGTTGTACGACCAGAAAGCTCAACAACACGTCTGCGACGCCTCCGAGCAAGCTTATGCTGCCGCTATTTATGAGAAAGTCATTTATCCTAGTACAAATAGTAGATATCAGCTCTTGTGTGCAAAAACAAAAGTAGCACCAGTCAATACGATTTCATTGCCGAGACTGGAGCTTTGTGGAGCGGTTCTTTTGTCAAAGCTTATGAAAAACGTATATGGTATAGTCAATGTCGAAAACATTTCTGTTTACTTATTGACAGATTCATCCATTGTACTAGCATGGTTGGAAACACGACCATGTTCTTGAGAAACTTTCATAGATAACCGAACAAGCCTGATAAAGAGTAACGTAGGTGATATTCCTTGGAGACATGTGTCCTCAGCAGAGAATCCAGCTGATTTGGCCACTAGGGGGATGGCTCCTGATGAGCTTCTTGACAATAAATTGTTGTGGCACGGTCCAATTTGGCTACGTACCGATCAAATAATTCACCCCTCGACCATTCGCTCATTTGTCAACGAGGCTGACCTAGAGTCTAAACCTATAAAAGCGTTTCACACTTCTCAAAATAATCCAGAAGATGTTCTTCAAAACTTTTCATCTTTTCCAAAAGCATTAAGAGTAATATCGTACATAGTTCGGTATAACCCACGGTTCAAGCTATAACCAAATTATAAAAATTTTGAAGCCCAGAGAGATAAGATCCGTTTTGTAAAAGAAAGACTCATAATGCTTTCTCAAAAACCTTGCTTTCATTCTGAATACAAGCATTTAAAATCTAACCAATCAGTCAGTAGATCAAGTCCACTTTTAACACTGAATCCAGTTTTGGATTTGAAAGGTGTTATGAGATTAAACGGTCGACTTGTCAACTCGAACCTTTTTTGGGCTGAGAGGTATCCCATTATTTTGCCATAAAACTCTTTATTTGTAAAACTTCTTGTGGATTTTATACATGGCATAACTCTTCATGGGGGTAATCAACTAATCTTTGTTCTAATTCGGCAAGAATATTGGGTCCCTAAGCTCAAGAACTTGATCAAAACTCGCATTAACAAATTCAAAATTTGTGTGATTCACAAGAAACATCAACGCTCTCAACTGATGGCTGCCTTACCTCCAGAAAGGTCGAACTTTTCAAGACTATTTCCAAAGTTGGAGTAGATTTTGCTGGCCCTTTCATATTAAAACATATTTTGGGTGCAGTTGTCGTATAACTAAAGGCTATGTTTGCATTCTTGTATGCTTTTGTACAAGAGCCATTCATTTAGAAGGAACCACAGAGTTACCCACTGCATCATTTTTGACAGCTTTTTATGAGTTTGTTGGAAGAAGAGGTCTTCCACAAGACATTTATTCCGACAACGGAATGAATTTTGTTGGAGCTGATAGAGCTCTCAAAGAGGATTTTAAAATCAGCCTCAACGAATCAACTTCTCAATTTTGTAAACATTATAGCAATTGGCCTTCCTGGCATTTTATTCCACCTCGCTCCTCACATGGGTGGTCTGTGGGAGGCAGGGGTTAAAAGCTTAAACTATTGTTATAGATCTGAAGCCACAGGGGGCACCTTGACTTGCACATGCAAATGTTTTGTAAACTAGTCAAACTATCCTTCCTGTGTGCTTTTTACTTTTTGTTCAGTCTCTTTTTCGAATAACACTCTTCGAGGTAAGATATAATTCCTTATAATAAATAAAACAAGAAACACGTTTTTTCTAAAATCGATTGTGTTTTGCTTTAATTTCCTTTCCTTTCAAATTATTTAATTACCGGGATCAATTCTGCATCCCAACATATGGTCCTACATCGAGCCAAATAATATAAAATCTCCGATTTTACACGAGTACTTCTACTCATTTGTCACTTAAAAAGAAAAACCTGGAATTTCTTTCCAAATCATTACTAAGCTCTGCTCCGCAAGACTAATCCATACACGTGACAGCATTTAAGCTACGAGAAAAATATCCATTTCATCTTTAATAAAATACTATCATCAGGTTTGACAAATTTCATTTGTTCAAACCACATTTGTCCATCTGAAAAGAAAAATCTACATACAAAACTAAAATCATTCATCAGTAATCCTAATCATTTTGCATCTTAAACATCATCATCAGTATCTTCATTAAAATCCTCATCATCATAAACCACCACACAATGTTCCCGCATTGATCATTTACCTATATTCACCACTTCACCCAAAAACCACAAAGTATTCTCATCCAATAACTTCATTATCAGCATAAAAAGCTTTCTTCCATTCAACTTTAACTATCATCAAGAAGTATTACTCTTATCACTCAACTAATCGCAGCAAGATCACAGCAGCGCGATCTTTTCAAGGTCTTACGATTAATAACCACTTTTTTATCATAATTCATACGTGTCTTTTTGTGAAAATTATTTAGTTCGTTATTTTATCTATTTAATCTTTGAACGGAATAATAAAATTGAAAATTTCATATTTCATGCAGATAATCTAGTTGAATATTTCGCGGACTTAAAGGAAATTAATAAAAATTCCTTATCGCTCCATTCGTGGGAAGGAAGGAAAGTAGAGCTTTCAAGTTTATGGGCAGATGATAAAATTGCATATGCAAATTGCGTTCGCAACACGGTTGAGCCAATAACTGAAGAAAATTTAAGTGCAGTGAAATCTAAAAATAAGGCTTCAAAGGAAATTTATATCTCGTGCTTAGAATTTATTTTAAGTGCAATTAATGCGTTAAATCCTACTTCTAATGCTGGTGAATCTTCCAAATCGATAGATAAAACTGAAAATATTGCTTTGGGGGTCAAGTGCTACTGCAGGTGAGATCTCTTGCCAAAGCAACCGAAAATGCTGCACATGGATCCTTAACACTCCCTGCTTGTGATTCAAGTGTTTTTTCCGGTGATTATGTCTCGTGGCCTTCGTTTCGCGACATGGTTACTGCGGTTTACATTAAACACCCAAAGCTAAGTCCAGTTCAGAAGCTATTTCACCTTCTAGCTAAGACTCGAGACGATGCTCATGGCATTGTATTTAAATTTTCCTTAACGGATGACAATTTTGAACTTGCATGGAATGCTCTTAATGAACAATACAAAAATAAGTGAATATTAGTTAATAAACAATTAAAAATTTTATTGAATATTTCGCACAATACAATTGAAACGGATAAAGGTCTTTAACAAATTAATAGAGATGTAAGCGTTTGTATAAGTGCTATGGTTTCATGCGGGATTCGAACCGTAACATTGGATTCATTCCCTACATTTTTAGTTTCAAGTCGTTTACCCGAAAAAAAAACGTTATAACTTTGGGAAGAGAGCTTAAAAAACCCATCAGAGATACCAACAGGGAAATCCATGCATATCTTTTTAGTTTCTCGATACTAAGTGCTTGAAACGGGTAGCGATATTCGCATTAAAATCCTAAACAGAATGTCTCTGTTCCACAGACACGACCAACGAGGAAATTGAAGACGCATTATGATAAAGTCAACAAAGTTGCCTGTTTAGATTGTCAAGGAAAACATTCGTTACACGCTTGCCCTTCATTCCTGCAAAAATTAGTTCTGAATAGAATTGAAATTGTTAGAAAAAACAAAGCTTGTTTCAATTGTTTGTCTATTTAGCATACTACACAATAGTGTAAAAGCATTTTTACATGCAACAATTGCAAAAAGCGGCATCATACACTTTTACATTTGCAATAATCGATTCAATCTCCAATACATAGAGTACCTATTTTATCTAGAGAACCGACTTCAGGGCTTTTTCTCTTTCACCCTACAAACTCCACTGTGAGTTTTTCCTCCACATGGCTGAGCATGTGTTAGCTGCCCAATGCATTTTAAATGGAACCTCACCAATACAATGATAACATAATGGATTTTGGCTCATTAGACTGAAAACAACAAAAAATTGAATCGAAAAATTGAAAACATTTAGAGCTATCACACGTATTCACGGACAGGGAATTTAAGAGAATTTTTTCTTAATGTGCTCAAATAAAATTTGCGGGTGTTTTAGCTAAGAGGGGTACGAGTCGGTTCTCTAGATAGTATAGGTACTCTATGCTCCAATATCAAATCAATTCAAACTACTCCTCAAAACAATGAACAATGTCAAAATTTGAAACCATCAATTCAATCCAGTTCAAATACGAATTCTCAACCAAATACTAATTTAAAGTCCACTTCGATATCAAACCTTCCAAACGTTAATTCTTATTTTTCAACGTCATCAAAACAAATTCTTTTAGCCACAGCTTTAGTGAATGTCTTTTCTCAGGGTACCAAGCACACTCTCCGAGCTTTGATTGACCCTGGATCTGAAATCACTATGATTTCAAAAGATGCTCAACATCATTTAGATTTTCATTGTACTCCCACAAATGCTACAGTTTCTGGAGTTAACACTACCCTAGCAACAACATCAAATAAGTTATGCTATTTTACAATGGGTTCAAGAAAACTTTCTTCTCAATCAAATATATCTTCTGATTTTTCAAAACTATCTGGGTTTCAACTTGCTGACCAAAACCTTCACAAATCCTCTTGAATAGATCTGCTCATTGGAGCAGATATTTAATCTAATATCATTCTCGAAGGACTTCGTCATGATATTTATGGAGACTTGATAGCACAATATACAATTTTTGGCTGGATTATTTCTGGTCCCCTTCAAAAACCGAATAATACTACTCCTTCAAAATTTGTATCTTTTGTTAACCAAGTCATACTTGATGACGAAATCAAACGTTTTAGGGAGCTAGAAGAGATTTCTACCCCTTAGCCAATGTCACAAGAAGATCGCTTTTGCGAAAATTTATATTCAGAAACGACTTATCGACAACAGGATGGTAGGTATGTCGTAAAACTACATTTTAAAAGTGAATTTCCTCATGATTTACAACTTGTTTCATCAAGAAATATCTTTTAAAATGGTTTATTTCTTCAGAAAATCGTGTTAAAAATACACCTTTACTTGAAGCTGAATACAATAATGTTGTAAAAGATTATTTAGACGTTGATCATATGAAAGAGGTTTCTTCTCAAGAAGTATTTCTTGGCAATAAAATTATTTCATATTATCTTTCCCACCACGCTGTTGTACGACCAGAAAGCTCAACAACACGTCTGCGACGCCTCCGAGCAAGCTTATGCTGCCGCTATTTATGTGAAAGTCATTTATCCTAGTACAAATAGTAGATATCAGCTCTTGTGTGCAAAAACAAAAGTAGCACCAGTCAATACGATTTCATTGCCGAGACTGGAGCTTTGTGGAGCGGTTCTTTTGTCAAAGCTTATGAAAAACGTATATGGTATAGTCAATGTCGAAAACATTTCTGTTTACTTATTGACAGATTCATCCATTGTACTAGCATGGTTGGAAACACGACCATGTTCTTGAGAAACTTTCATAGATAACCGAACAAGCCTGATAAAGAGTAACGTAGGTGATATTCCTTGGAGACATGTGTCCTCAGCAGAGAATCCAGCTGATTTGGCCACTAGGGGGATGGCTCCTGATGAGCTTCTTGACAATAAATTGTTGTGGCACGGTCCAATTTGGCTACGTACCGATCAAATAATTCACCCCTCGACCATTCGCTCATTTGTCAACGAGGCTGACCTAGAGTCTAAACCCATAAAAGCGTTTCACACTTCTCAAAATAATCCAGAAGATGTTCTTCAAAACTTTTCATCTTTTCCAAAAGCATTAAGAGTAATATCGTACATAGTTCGGTATAACCCACGGTTCAAGCTATAACCAAATTATAAAAATTTTGAAGCCCAGAGAGATAAGATCCGTTTTGTAAAAGAAAGACTCATAATGCTTTCTCAAAAACCTTGCTTTCATTCTGAATACAAGCATTTAAAATCTAACCAATCAGTCAGTAGATCAAGTCCACTTTTAACACTGAATCCAGTTTTGGATTTGAAAGGTGTTATGAGATTAAACGGTCGACTTGTCAACTCGAACCTTTTTTGGGCTGAGAGGTATCCCATTATTTTGCCATAAAACTCTTTGTTTGTAAAACTTCTTGTGGATTTTATACATGGCATAACTCTTCATGGGGGTAATCAACTAATCTTTGTTCTAATTCGGCAAGAATATTGGGTCCCTAAGCTCAAGAACTTGATCAAGACTCGCATTAACAAATTCAAAATTTGTGTGATTCACAAGAAACATCAACGCTCTCAACTGATGGCTGCCTTACCTCCAGAAAGGTCGAACTTTTCAAGACTATTTCCAAAGTTGGAGTAGATTTTGCTGGCCCTTTCATATTAAAACATATTTTGGGTGCAGTTGTCGTATAACTAAAGGCTATGTTTGCATTCTTGTATGCTTTTGTACAAGAGCCATTCATTTAGAAGGAACCACAGAGTTACCCACTGCATCATTTTTGACAGCTTTTTATGAGTTTGTTGGAAGAAGAGGTCTTCCACAAGACATTTATTCCGACAACGGAATGCATTTTGTTGGAGCTGATAGAGCTCTCAAAGAGGATTTTAAAATCAGCCTCAACGAATAAACTTCTCAATTTTGTAAACATTATAGCAATTGGCCTTCCTGGCATTTTATTCCACCTCGCTCCTCACATGGGTGGTCTGTGGGAGGCAGGGGTTAAAAGCTTAAACTATTGTTATAGATCTGAAGCCACAGGGGGCACCTTGACTTGCACATGCAAATGTTTTGTAAACTAGTCAAACTATCCTTCCTGTGTGCTTTTTACTTTTTGTTCAGTCTCTTTTTCGAATAACACTCTTCGAGGTAAGATATAATTCCTTATAATAAATAAAACAAGAAACACGTTTTTTCTAAAATCGATTGTGTTTTGCTTTAATTTCCTTTCCTTTCAAATTATTTAATTACCGGGATCAATTCTGCATCCCAACATATGGTCCTACATCGAGCCAAATAATATAAAATCTCCGATTTTACACGAGTACTTCTACTCATTTGTCACTTAAAAAGAAAAACCTGGAATTTCTTTCCAAATCATTACTAAGCTCTGCTCCGCAAGACTAATCCATACACGTGACAGCATTTAAGCTACGAGAAAAATATCCATTTCATCTTTTAATTCATCTTTAATAAAATACTATCATCAGGTTTGACAAATTTCATTTGTTCAAACCACATTTGTCCATCTGAAAAGAAAAATCTACATACAAAACTAAAATCATTCATCAGTAATCCTAATCATTTTGCATCTTAAACATCATCATCAGTATCTTCATTAAAATCCTCATCATCATAAACCACCACACAATGTTCCCGCATTGATCATTTACCTATATTCACCACTTCACCCAAAAACCACAAAGTATTCTCATCCAATAACTTCATTATCAGCATAAAAAGCTTTCTTCCATTCAACTTTAATTATCATCAAGAAGTATTACTCTTATCACTCAACTAATCGCAGCAAGATCACAGCAGCGCGATCTTTTCAAGGTCTTACGATTAATAACCACTTTTTTATCATAATTCATACGTGTCTTTTTGTGAAAATTATTTAGTTCGTTATTTTATCTATTTAATCTTTGAACGGAATAATAAAATTGAAAATTTCATATTTCATGCAGATAATCTAGTTGAATATTTCGCGGACTTAAAGGAAATTAATAAAAATTCCTTATCGCTCCATTCGTGGGAAGGAAGGAAAGTAGAGCTTTCAAGTTTATGGGCAGATGATAAAATTGCATATGCAAATTGCGTTCGCAACACGGTTGAGCCAATAACTGAAGAAAATTTAAGTGCAGTGAAATCTAAAAATAAGGCTTCAAAGGAAATTTATATCTCGTGCTTAGAATTTATTTTAAGTGCAATTAATGCGTTAAATCCTACTTCTAATGCTGGTGAATCTTCCAAATCGATAGATAAAACTGAAAATATTGCTTTGGGGGTCAAGTGCTACTGCAGGTGAGATCTCTTGCCAAAGCAACCGAAAATGCTGCACATGGATCCTTAACACTCCCTGCTTGTGATTCAAGTGTTTTTTCCGGTGATTATGTCTCGTGGCCTTCGTTTCGCGACATGGTTACTGCGGTTTACATTAAACACCCAAAGCTAAGTCCAGTTCAGAAGCTATTTCACCTTCTAGCTAAGACTCGAGACGATGCTCATGGCATTGTATTTAAATTTTCCTTAACGGATGACAATTTTGAACTTGCATGGAATGCTCTTAATGAACAATACAAAAATAAGTGAATATTAGTTAATAAACAATTAAAAATTTTATTGAATATTTCGCACAATACAATTGAAACGGATAAAGGTCTTTAACAAATTAATAGAGATGTAAGCGTATGTATAAGTGCTATGGTTTCATGCGGGATTCGAACCGTAACATTGGATTCATTCCCTACATTTTTAGTTTCAAGTCGTTTACCCGAAAAAAAAACGTTATAACTTTGGGAAGAGAGCTTAAAAAACCCATCAGAGATACCAACAGGGAAATCCATGCATATCTTTTTAGTTTCTCGATACTAAGTGCTTGAAACGGGTAGCGATATTCGCATTAAAATCCTAAACAGAATGTTTCTGTTCCACAGACACGACCAACGAGGAAATTGAAGACGCATTATGATAAAGTCAACAAAGTTGCCTGTTTAGATTGTCAAGGAAAACATTCGTTACACGCTTGCCCTTCATTCCTGCAAAAATTAGTTCTGAATAGAATTGAAATTGTTAGAAAAAACAAAGCTTGTTTCAATTGTTTGTCTATTTAGCATACTACACAATAGTGTAAAAGCATTTTTACATGCAACAATTGCAAAAAGCGGCATCATACACTTTTACATTTGCAATAATCGATTCAATCTCCAATACATAGAGTACCTATTTTATCTAGAGAACCGACTTCAGGGCTTTTTCTCTTTCACCCTACAAACTCCACTGTGAGTTTTTCCTCCACATGGCTGAGCATGTGTTAGCTGCCCAATGCATTTTAAATGGAACCTCACCAATACAATGATAACATAATGGATTTTGGCTCATTAGACTGAAAACAACAAAAAATTGAATCGAAAAATTGAAAACATTTAGAGCTATCACACGTATTCACGGACAGGGAATTTAAGAGAATTTTTTCTTAATGTGCTCAAATAAAATTTGCGGGTGTTTTAGCTAAGAGGGGTACGAGTCGGTTCTCTAGATAGTATAGGTACTCTATGCTCCAATATCAAATCAATTCAAACTACTCCTCAAAACAATGAACAATGTCAAAATTTGAAACCATCAATTCAATCCAGTTCAAATACGAATTCTCAACCAAATACTAATTTAAAGTCCACTTCGATATCAAACCTTCCAAACGTTAATTCTTATTTTTCAACGTCATCAAAACAAATTCTTTTAGCCACAGCTTTAGTGAATGTCTTTTCTCAGGGTACCAAGCACACTCTCCGAGCTTTGATTGACCCTGGATCTGAAATCACTATGATTTCAAAAGATGCTCAACATCATTTAGATTTTCATTGTACTCCCACAAATGCTACAGTTTCTGGAGTTAACACTACCCTAGCAACAACATCAAATAAGTTATGCTATTTTACAATGGGTTCAAGAAAACTTTCTTCTCAATCAAATATATCTTCTGATTTTTCAAAACTATCTGGGTTTCAACTTGCTGACCAAAACCTTCACAAATCCTCTTGAATAGATCTGCTCATTGGAGCAGATATTTAATCTAATATCATTCTCGAAGGACTTCGTCATGATATTTATGGAGACTTGATAGCACAATATACAATTTTTGGCTGGATTATTTCTGGTCCCCTTCAAAAACCGAATAATACTACTCCTTCAAAATTTGTATCTTTTGTTAACCAAGTCATACTTGATGACGAAATCAAACGTTTTAGGGAGCTAGAAGAGATTTCTACCCCTTAGCCAATGTCACAAGAAGATCGCTTTTGCGAAAATTTATATTCAGAAACGACTTATCGACAACAGGATGGTAGGTATGTCGTAAAACTACATTTTAAAAGTGAATTTCCTCATGATTTACAACTTGTTTCATCAAGAAATATCTTTTAAAATGGTTTATTTCTTCAGAAAATCGTGTTAAAAATACACCTTTACTTGAAGCTGAATACAATAATGTTGTAAAAGATTATTTAGACGTTGATCATATGAAAGAGGTTTCTTCTCAAGAAGTATTTCTTGGCAATAAAATTATTTCATATTATCTTTCCCACCACGCTGTTGTACGACCAGAAAGCTCAACAACACGTCTGCGACGCCTCCGAGCAAGCTTATGCTGCCGCTATTTATGTGAAAGTCATTTATCCTAGTACAAATAGTAGATATCAGCTCTTGTGTGCAAAAACAAAAGTAGCACCAGTCAATACGATTTCATTGCCGAGACTGGAGCTTTGTGGAGCGGTTCTTTTGTCAAAGCTTATGAAAAACGTATATGGTATAGTCAATGTCGAAAACATTTCTGTTTACTTATTGACAGATTCATCCATTGTACTAGCATGGTTGGAAACACGACCATGTTCTTGAGAAACTTTCATAGATAACCGAACAAGCCTGATAAAGAGTAACGTAGGTGATATTCCTTGGAGACATGTGTCCTCAGCAGAGAATCCAGCTGATTTGGCCACTAGGGGGATGGCTCCTGATGAGCTTCTTGACAATAAATTGTTGTGGCACGGTCCAATTTGGCTACGTACCGATCAAATAATTCACCCCTCGACCATTCGTTCATTTGTCAACGAGGCTGACCTAGAGTCTAAGCCTATAAAAGCGTTTCACACTTCTCAAAATAATCCAGAAGATGTTCTTCAAAACTTTTCATCTTTTCCAAAAGCATTAAGAGTAATATCGTACATAGTTCGGTATAACCCACGGTTCAAGCTATAACCAAATTATAAAAATTTTGAAGCCCAGAGAGATAAGATCCGTTTTGTAAAAGAAAGACTCATAATGCTTTCTCAAAAAACTTGCTTTCATTCTGAATACAAGCATTTAAAATCTAACCAATCAGTCAGTAGATCAAGTCCACTTTTAACACTGAATCCAGTTTTGGATTTGAAAGGTGTTATGAGATTAAACGGTCGACTTGTCAACTCGAACCTTTTTTGGGCTGAGAGGTATCCCATTATTTTGCCATAAAACTCTTTGTTTGTAAAACTTCTTGTGGATTTTATACATGGCATAACTCTTCATGGGGGTAATCAACTAATCTTTGTTCTAATTCGGCAAGAATATTGGGTCCCTAAGCTCAAGAACTTGATCAAAACTCGCATTAACAAATTCAAAATTTGTGTGATTCACAAGAAACATCAACGCTCTCAACTGATGGCTGCCTTACCTCCAGAAAGGTCGAACTTTTCAAGACTAATTCCAAAGTTGGAGTAGATTTTGCTGGCCCTTTCATATTAAAACATATTTTGGGTGCAGTTGTCGTATAACTAAAGGCTATGTTTGCATTCTTGTATGCTTTTGTACAAGAGCCATTCATTTAGAAGGAACCACAGAGTTACTCACTGCATCATTTTTGACAGCTTTTTATGAGTTTGTTGGAAGAAGAGGTCTTCCACAAGACATTTATTCCGACAACGGAATGAATTTTGTTGGAGCTGATAGAGCTTTCAAAGAGGATTTTAAAATCAGCCTCAACGAATCAACTTCTCAATTTTGTAAACATTATAGCAATTGGCCTTCCTGGCATTTTATTCCACCTCGCTCCTCACATGGGTGGTCTGTGGGAGGCAGGGGTTAAAAGCTTAAACTATTGTTATAGATCTGAAGCCACAGGGGGCACCTTGACTTGCACATGCAAATGTTTTGTAAACTAGTCAAACTATCCTTCCTGTGTGCTTTTTACTTTTTGTTCAGTCTCTTTTTCGAATAACACTCTTCGAGGTAAGATATAATTCCTTATAATAAATAAAACAAGAAACACGTTTTTTCTAAAATCGATTGTGTTTTGCTTTAATTTCCTTTCCTTTCAAATTATTTAATTACCGGGATCAATTCTGCATCCCAACATATGGTCCTACATCGAGCCAAATAATATAAAATCTCCGATTTTACACGAGTACTTCTACTCATTTGGCACTTAAAAAGAAAAACCTGGAATTTCTTTCCAAATCATTACTAAGCTCTGCTCCGCAAGACTAATCCATACTAGGGCTGTAAAAGTAACGACAAAATCAGTACCCGCATGTTTACGTTACTTTTGGGTCGAGTACTCGTTACTAAAATATCGTTACTCGTTACTTTCGTTACAAACGTATGCGGTATTAAAAATCGAAATCTTGAGAATTTATTTGATGTACCTTAACAATGCAATTTCAGGGCCACTTGAAAAGATATATTATTTGTTCCCAAAAATATAATTTTTTGTCCATCTATCAAGCCATTAACTGTCAAATTTTATTGAAGGATGGCTGCGATCTAAATGAATTAAGAAACCTCTGAAAAATCTAAAAATGTTTGCTCTGAAAAATCGAAATTTTTCAGAATTAATTTTATGTACCGGAGTAATGCGATTTTAGGGCCTTAGAGTGACATTTGGAACGAAATACTATATTTGCCCTCAAATATAGTTTGTTGTCTTTTTGTCAAGCCATAAATTGTCAAATTCCATTGAAGGATGGCTGCAATCTAAATAAATTAAAAAAACCTCTGAAAAATCTAAATGTTTGCTTTGAAAATCGAAATTTTTCAGAATTAATTTTGTGTTCCGGAACAATGTGGTTACAGGGTTTTAGGGTGACATTTGGAGTGAAAAATTATTTTTTTCCTCAAATTAGTTTGTTGCCCTTCCGTCAAGCCATGAACTGCCAAATTCCATTGAAGGATGGCTGTGATCTCGAACTTTTCTGCTGAAAAATCGAAATTTTTCAGAATTAATTAAATGTACCTCAACAAGGCCTTAGAGAGTGTCATTTGGACGAAAAATTATTTTTTCCCTAAAACATAGTTTGTTGTCCATCTGTTAAGCTATTAATTGTCAAATTCCATTGAAGGATGGCTACAATAAAGATAGATTAAAATTCATCTTAAAAATCAGACACTTTTACGGGTTATTTACTCCTCCGGAAAAATAGATCTCTATCCGGATTCATGTTTAATTCATACATAAAAACACAAAAGAAATATAGAAGCGTTACTCTGGTTGGTATCGATGCAAGGAATATTTTTCATGTGGTATTTTATTTTCGTTTCGCACATGCGAAAAATGTGACATGCATAATGTGCGATAAGGAATTGTTTGTATGGTATATACCAAGTAACGAAATCGTACGAGTAACGACATCATTTAGGTAGTAACGTTTCGTTACTTGGTATAGAAGTGAATACCCGCATCTTAGTTACGAATACATACGATTCGTTACAGCTCTAATCCATACACGTGACAGCATCTAAGCTACGAGAAAAATATCCATTTCATCTTTTAATTCATCTTTAATAAAATACTATCATCAGGTTTGACAAATTTCATTTGTTCAAACCACATTTGTCCATCTGAAAAGAAAAATCTACATACAAAACTAAAATCATTCATCAGCAATCCTAATCATTTTGCATCTTAAACATCATCATCGGTATCTTCATTAAAATCCTCATCATCATAAACCACCACACAATGTTCCCGCATTGATCATTTACCTATATTCACCACTTCACCCAAAAACCACAAACTATTCTCATCCAATAACTTCATTATCAGCATAAAAAGCTTTCTTCCATTCAACTTTAACTATCATCAAGAAGTATTACTCTTATCACTCAACTAATCGCAGCAAGATCACAGCAGCGCGATCTTTTCAAGGTCTTACGATCAATAACCACTTTTTTATCATAATTCATACGTGTCTTTTTGTGAAAATTATTTAGTTCGTTATTTTATCTATTTAATCTTTGAACGGAATAATAAAATTGAAAATTTCATATTTCATGCAGATAATCTAGTTGAATATTTCGCGGACTTAAAGGAAATTAATAAAAATTCCTTATCGCTCCATTCGTGGGAAGGAAGGAAAGTAGAGCTTTCAAGTTTATGGGCAGATGATAAAATTGCATATGCAAATTGCGTTCGCAACACGGTTGAGCCAATAACTGAAGAAAATTTAAGTGCAGTGAAATCTAAAAATAAGGCTTCAAAGGAAATTTATATCTCGTGCTTAGAATTTATTTTAAGTGCAATTAATGCGTTAAATCCTACTTCTAATGCTGGTGAATCTTCCAAATCGATAGATAAGCCTGAAAATATTGCTTTGGGGGTCAAGTGCTACTGCAGGTGAGATCTCTTGCCAAAGCAACCGAAAACGCTGCACATGGATCCTTAACACTCCCTGCTTGTGATTCAAGTGTTTTTTCCGGTGATTATGTCTCGTGGCCTTCGTTTCGCGACATGGTTACTGCGGTTTACATTAAACACCCAAAGCTAAGTCCAGTTCAGAAGCTATTTCACCTTCTAGCTAAGACTCGAGACGATGCTCATGGCATTGTATTTAAATTTTCCTTAACGGATGACAATTTTGAACTTGCATGGAATGCTCTTAATGAACAATACAAAAATAAGTGAATATTAGTTAATAAACAATTAAAAATTTTATTGAATATTTCGCACAATACAATTGAAACGGATAAAGGTCTTTAACAAATTAATAGAGATGTAAGCGTTTGTATAAGTGCTATGGTTTCATGCGGGATTCGAACCGTAACATTGGATTCATTCCCTACATTTTTAGTTTCAAGTCGTTTACCCGAAAAAAAAACGTTATAACTTTGGGAAGAGAGCTTAAAAAACCCATCAGAGATACCAACAGGGAAATCCATGCATATCTTTTTAGTTTCTCGATACTAAGTGCTTGAAACGGGTAGCGATATTCGCATTAAAATCCTAAACAGAATGTTTCTGTTCCACAGACACGACCAACGAGGAAATTGAAGACGCATTATGATAAAGTCAACAAAGTTGCCTGTTTAGATTGTCAAGGAAAACATTCGTTACACGCTTGCCCTTCATTCCTGCAAAAATTAGTTCTGAATAGAATTGAAATTGTTAGAAAAAACAAAGCTTGTTTCAATTGTTTGTCTATTTAGCATACTACACAATAGTGTAAAAGCATTTTTACATGCAACAATTGCAAAAAGCGGCATCATACACTTTTACATTTGCAATAATCGATTCAATCTCCAATACATAGAGTACCTATTTTATCTAGAGAACCGACTTCAGGGCTTTTTCTCTTTCACCCTACAAACTCCACTGTGAGTTTTTCCTCCACATGGCTGAGCATGTGTTAGCTGCCCAATGCATTTTAAATGGAACCTCACCAATACAATGATAACATAATGGATTTTGGCTCATTAGACTGAAAACAACAAAAAATTGAATCGAAAAATTGAAAACATTTAGAGCTATCACACGTATTCACGGACAGGGAATTTAAGAGAATTTTTTCTTAATGTGCTCAAATAAAATTTGCGGGTGTTTTAGCTAAGAGGGGTACGAGTCGGTTCTCTAGATAGTATAGGTACTCTATGCTCCAATATCAAATCAATTCAATCTACTCCTCAAAACAATGAACAATGTCAAAATTTGAAACCATCAATTCAATCCAGTTCAAATACGAATTCTCAACCAAATACTAATTTAAAGTCCACTTCGATATCAAACCTTCCAAACGTTAATTCTTATTTTTCAACGTCATCAAAACAAATTCTTTTAGCCACAGCTTTAGTGAATGTCTTTTCTCAGGGTACCAAGCACACTCTCCGAGCTTTGATTGACCCTGGATCTGAAATCACTATGATTTCAAAAGATGCTCAACATCATTTAGATTTTCATTGTACTCCCACAAATGCTACAGTTTCTGGAGTTAACACTACCCTAGCAACAACATCAAATAAGTTATGCTATTTTACAATAGGTTCAAGAAAACTTTCTTCTCAATCAAATATATCTTCTGATTTTTCAAAACTATCTGGGTTTCAACTTGCTGACCAAAACCTTCACAAATCCTCTTGAATAGATCAGCTCATTGGAGCAGATATTTAATCTAATATCATTCTCGAAGGACTTCGTCATGATATTTATGGAGACTTGATAGCACAATATACAATTTTTGGCTGGATTATTTCTGGTCCCCTTCAAAAACCGAATAATACTACTCCTTCAAAATTTGTATCTTTTGTTAACCAAGTCATACTTGATGACGAAATCAAACGTTTTAGGGAGCTAGAAGAGATTTCTACCCCTTAGCCAATGTCACAAGAAGATCGCTTTTGCGAAAATTTATATTCAGAAACGACTTATCGACAACAGGATGGTAGGTATGTCGTAAAACTACATTTTAAAAGTGAATTTCCTCATGATTTACAACTTGTTTCATCAAGAAATATCTTTTAAAATGGTTTATTTCTTCAGAAAATCGTGTTAAAAATACACCTTTACTTGAAGCTGAATACAATAATGTTATAAAAGATTATTTAGACGTTGATCATATGAAAGAGGTTTCTTCTCAAGAAGTATTTCTTGGCAATAAAATTATTTCATATTATCTTTCCCACCACGCTGTTGTACGACCAGAAAGCTCAACAACACGTCTGCGACGCCTCCGAGCAAGCTTATGCTGCCGCTATTTATGTGAAAGTCATTTATCCTAGTACAAATAGTAGATATCAGCTCTTGTGTGCAAAAACAAAAGTAGCACCAGTCAATACGATTTCATTGCCGAGACTGGAGCTTTGTGGAGCGGTTCTTTTGTCAAAGCTTATGAAAAACGTATATGGTATAGTCAATGTCGAAAACATTTCTGTTTACTTATTGACAGATTCATCCATTGTCCTAGCATGGTTGGAAACACGACCATGTTCTTGAGAAACTTTCATAGCTAACCGAACAAGCCTGATAAAGAGTAACGTAGGTGATATTCCTTGGAGACATGTGTCCTCAGCAGAGAATCCAGCTGATTTAGCCACTAGGGGGATGGCTCCTGATGAGCTTCTTGACAATAAATTGTTGTGGCACGGTCCAATTTGGCTACGTACCGATCAAATAATTCACCCCTCGACCATTCGCTCATTTGTCAACGAGGCTGACCTAGAGTCTAAACCTATAAAAGCGTTTCACACTTCTCAAAATAATCCAGAAGATGTTCTTCAAAACTTTTCATCTTTCCAAAAGCATTAAGAGTAATATCGTACATAGTTCGGTATAACCCACGGTTCAAGCTATAACCAAATTATAAAAATTTTGAAGCCCAGAGAGATAAGATCCTTTTTGTAAAAGAAAGACTCATAATGCTTTCTCAAAAAACTTGCTTTCATTCTGAATACAAGCATTTAAAATCTAACCAATCAATCAGTAGGTCAAGTCCACTTTTAACACTGAATCCAGTTTTGGATTTGAAAGGTGTTATGAGATTAAACGGTCGACTTGTCAACTCGAACCTTTTTTGGGCTGAGAGGTATCCCATTATTTTGCCATAAAACTCTTTGTTTGTAAAACTTCTTGTGGATTTTATGCATGGCATAACTCTTCATGGGGGTAATCAACTAAATCAACTAATCTTTGTTCTAATTCGGCAAGAATATTGGATCCCTAAGCTCAAGAACTTGATCAAGACTCACATTAACAAATTCAAAATTTGTGTGATTCACAAGAAACATCAACGCTCTCAACTTATGGCTGCCTTACCTCCAGAAAGGTCGAACTAGACTAAAACTATTTTCCAAAGTTGGAGTAGATTTCGCTGGCCCTTTCAATATTCAAACATATTTTGGGTGCAGTTGTCGTATAACTAAAGGCTATGTTTGCATTCTTGTATGCTTTTGTACAAGAGCAATTCATTTAGAAGGAACCACAGAGTTATCCACTACATCATTTTTGGTAGCTTTTTATGAGTTTGTTGGAAGAAGAGGTCTTCCACAAGACATTTATTCCGGCAACGGAACGAATTTTGTTGGAGCTGATAGAGCTCTCAAAGAGGATTTTAAAATCAGCCTCAACGAATCAACTTCCCAATTTTGTAAACATTATAGCAATTGGCCTTCCTGGCATTTTATTCCACCTGGTGCTCCTCACATGGGTGGTCTGTGGGAGGCAGGGGTTAAAAGCTATAAGACCCACTTCAAAAAAGTTGCATCTAATTAAAGCTACACCTTCGAAGAATTTACAACACTTCGGTGGCGCATCGAATCATGTTTTAACTCCCGTCCAATCAGTGCACTTATAGAAAATCCATCCGACAATCTCTTCCTTACACCCGGACACTTCCTTATTGGAAGACCACTTTTGTCTGTACCTGAGCCACACCTTCAAGAGTCTTCTATATCCTTAGTCAATCAATGGGAGAAGCTAAAGATCCTTCACCAATCTTTTTGCAAACGTTGGAAAGAGGAATATCTTAAGGAATTGCGGAATTGCGCAAGAGATATAAGTGGAAGTTTCCTCAGCGAGACATAGAAGTTGGAGATATTGTTGTGGTAAAAAAGGAAAATTTATTACCAAATGAGTGGCGGCTAGGTCGTGTTACGAATGTCTTTCCAGGCAACGGTGGAAGGGTACGTGTGCCTAGGATTCGAAAGCAGCAAGGTGAAATAACTAGACCAAAAGTAAAGTTAGGTGTAATTCCTACTGAATAATTTTTAAAATTTCATTTTCCTTATTAACTTACATCTATTTTTTTTATAATAAGAATAAATTAGATATATTTATGAATTGCACTTGAACATTTAAATTATACGTATCGATTACTTATATCATTGAAATCTATATTACTAAACTCTAATCATGCATATTCTTAGATCTATTTATTTTAATTACAACAAAAAATGTTAAAATTTCTTTTAATTCTTTTAACATGGTTTAGCTATCCGCTACTAACCTTCCTTCCTCCGGACTGTGTGGAAGCCCTTCGGAAAATTGAAAGGTTCCCAATCTGAAATCTCATTTTAGATATAGGGGTAAGATTTTCATAATTATTTTATCTGAATATTTTGCAGTTATATAACTGCAAGGTGGGCGACAATGTTTAGGCTTACCTTATCTTAATTATTGGTTTCTTATTTAGTAAACAGTTTAAACTATTGTTATATATCAATCAATCTGCATCCCAACACATACTAAACAGATTTGACATTTCTCAGATATGCCAAATCAAGCGTAAAAATACTTAAATGACAGTTGAACTTTACTGTTTGTCTGATAAGTGTGAATTGTGAAACAAACGTGGACGCATCGAACGATGTACGCTGTGAAATTTTATAACCTTAACTTACGTTTTATTAATTAACTTACACATAACTTCGTCTCCAGATGTGTGTCTGTAAGTGTTAAAAATCAGTCATCATGAATTTTTAATTTTCAAATACTATAAAAGTTCTAATTTAACTATTTTCGATGCAAAAACCAAACGTTAATGCAGTATTTCGACAAAACTAAAACAGCTGACTTTCGACTGAAAATTCGGGTTCTTTTTTGCATTCAACTAAAAAAATTTTAGAATTCATTTGATGGGAGCACAGCACTAATCTCTTTATTGCACTGGATAGCGTATCGACATAAAAAAGTTGCTACCATTTGAAGAATTGTTATATTATGAAGCTGACAATATAACTGTATAACAAGTTATACAAAATAATCCACTATGAAATGTGTTTGCTATCATTGTTGTGTTTATAATTTTATTTCATTCGCAAATGCTTACATGAATCGGAATTACAGTGGTCCCGTCCTTTCGGATCGCGTTCTATTTGACCAGGCGAAAATAAGAACTTTGCAATTCAAAATAATTGTTGAAATTTCTTAAACAAATAGACAACAGATGATGATTACAAAAATTGTTTTATTTTATTATGGACAACAGATGATGATTAAAAATTAATACAATTTTTTTTAATTTTTATTCACATTTGCCTCACTTGGTGCGACTCAAATTGACATCGCTTTTTTTATCTCACTGTAGTTTTTCTTTTTGTCAGTTACTGTATATTTGATCTACCTTAGCAAAGATTTTCTAAAAATAAATATTTTTTATTTTTTAATATTCTTGGTTGTGAGATTTGTCTTGCTTTAATTTATCTGAATAACACGACGAATTTTTATTCTGTGTGATTCTTTTCTGAGGTAAATTGGCACCACAATAAAGTTATATTACACCTTATAATTTAAATTATTTAAGCAAGATAATACAAGATCATTTTTTGGGAATAAATTAAAACAACTGATAAATTAATTCATCTAGAATTATAATTAATTCTCAAATACATGTTATAAGAACATATGAATAAAACTGCAGTGTCTAAAAATAGAATATAATTATAGACACTTATTAGAAACTTATTATCCTTAATTTATAAATAAATTTATTATTTGTTTAAATTTAGGAAAATGTCTGAAAACCAAAACAACTCCGAAGTTTCTGAAGGCAATGTCGATATGGATAATGGAAGCATGCCGGTAGAAAATACCAGAGAACCCGCAATCGTTTATAAAAACATTGACGTGAGTATCTTTTCAGTATAATTTAATTTAATACCGCAATAAGAAGTGCATGATTCATATTTTTCAGAAAATTTCTTAACTTCCAATTTTAAATGAGTAACTTTAAATTAAATGAAGTGTGAAAAATTTACTGAGGCTAACACACGATATGCATTGGAATTTTTTTGAAACTAATAAAGCTATTATTTTCAATTAAAGTGTGGAACTATAATTTTAACGTACCTACATAATGTAGGGTTTTTGATAATAGTTTTCTTTAAATTTAATTTACTCAATTGAAGATATCACCATTTTATTCTTCACAAAATTTTCCAGTAGATGTGTGTTTGTGCAAGTAATTTTGTATCTTCGCTATAGAAAACTTGCATATTAAATACAGCAACAATTCCTCTTATGAACTAAGTGATTTTTAAAGCGAAATTGTAACAAATATAACTGTTACACATAGTATAAAAGCTAATTTCTTTTTTATTCGCACTAATATTATAAGGGAGACAGTGAGCACAAAAAAAAAACGCACCTTTAGCCAGTTAATAGGGGTATTCACGAACCGATTAAACTGGTCTTGTATCATTACAAAAATGTAAAAGTGTAACATTTTCTTACACTACAACAACAAAATATTCTGAATGTCAAAGTTTTGCACTTTTACACTTTAGCTATACCTCGATTGTAAAAGAAATATACACCATTGTAAAGCCCTACATAAGGCAATAAAGTAAAAAGTACAAAAGTGAAAATTTTCAAACTCACTGGAAAACTTATAAAAATTACGCAGAAAGCTTAAATTTTGGTTTTAGAAAAAATTTTTAGATTCTTTTTCACAAAACAATTGCTCTAGTGGGAACAAAATTTTTTACCATTGTAATTTTGCAAAAAGTGGCCAATGTAGTTTAGGCTTGAGGTTTGCCCTTGTGTATTTGATAACTCGCCAAATTTCAATATTATTTGTCTGCTGATATTTGTTAGTAAAATTTTGTGAATTTGCTACAGTGTAACTACAGATAAGAAAAGTGCGTTCACGATCAGTTGTAAAAAATAAAAATAAAATAAAAAAAATTTTACTAGGCTTGTTGCACCAAATAGTGAATACCCCTTATATTTCAGATCACAGGGGGCTCCGTATTTTCAAAAATATAAATATGATTCCCCATAAAAATTGCTAACTTTTACTGTCTGAAACAGACTGAGATTTTTAGGATTCGCATGCTCAATAATTCTTTGTTGTAGTAAAAAAAAAAAGAATTGAAAGGGTATTCATGCAACATTGTAAGCTTAGTTCAGTCAAACAAATCTTAAAATACTGTGAACGTGGGTAAAATTGTAACAGAAGCTTTTTTAATCGATTTTTCATATGTGACCATTTACTAAGCAACATGTTCTTAAAATCGGACAAAATCCGACACCCCAAAAAATGAGAGTGTTGTTAAATGTGTTAATTTATTATCGAAAACCAGTTATACAAAAAAAAAACAATCGCAATACCAGTGTTTTTTTGGGATTTTTTAAATAGTAGTGAGAAATTTCCAATAAAACGAATCCGCAGCTGCCTATATTTTTGTATTTGTAATATGGTAGCTCTAAATGGCTGTCACAACACAAAATTTAATTTTATGTGTGTTAAAAGTAGAAATAAACCTAAATTATTAAAAATAACTAACTTATGTTCACCTAAAATATGAAATATAACTACGTTTTTATATAATTTATGATTTAAATTGAATGTTTGTGTCCCTTTCGTCGTCTTTGTTTCCCATTTTCAGATTCGAAAATTGATTTTGCAGCTTATAATAAAAACAAAGGTGTAGGGGTTTGTTAGTAAACTATGGTAAAATTAAAAAACTCGTCATTTGGTCTGCTATTACACGCAGGCTTTTCTGTCAGCTTTTTCAAAATTAAATGAGTACGAAGGTGAAAGCAGATATTTTAAAGTGATTACTTAAAAGTTTTCGTATTATAGCGGACTCACTACACATGGGGTAGATGACGTTATTAGTAATAGTTAAAAATAATTGAATCACCAATTTTGAAAAGGTTCGATCTGGAATTTTTTCAAAAATACATTTGCTCAAAAAAAGGACATCTTTAGTATATTTACTGCCATTGCCATGTAACCCAAATGTATTTTTTTTTAATTTTAATCTGGACTTTTGGAAATAATCAGTTCCTTGCATCACCTGAACATTTTAAATTTTCAGAGATGTGACCTTTTCGAAATTGGCCATTCAATTATGATAAGGACGTGATTGTGTTGCTTCTTTCAATGTGTATGTACTTAGTTTTCCATTGGTAATCTTAACTCACCAATTTAAGCGAATTACCTGAAATGTTTTGGTTACCAATTGATGCGAATTGCCATTAAATATAAACTACGTCATAACGTCATGAGCTTGTGGGTAAAATTGTATCCTCACTGATTTCAACTACAAAACCATCGTCATGACGAAGCCAAAAGTATCAATCTAAGCACTTAACATAACTCTTCTCTACAAACATAGTCGCCGAGAATTCGAGATACATAAAAGTATCAATCGTACCAATAACGAAACACCAAAATTCTATTCAGTTGAGTTCGATACTCGAACAAACTTCAAAAGTTTATCCCTAGTAGGATTCTACTTTAACTTTTATCGGCAATGAGCCTACTGCCGATATTGGTTTTGTTATTTGTGTAAAATTCTACTATACTACAGATAGCTTTTCCAATAAAACACGGGTAATATTCTGAAACAACTTTTAAGAAAACTAAAATTGTATAATATCATTGAGTTTATATACATAGAGGAATCATGAAATCTTGCGTCAACCCATTCTAGGTTTCGCCACATACACTAGATTGAGATTTTAAAATGTTGTGGAACTAAAATTATAGTAATATCATGAGGCTAAGAGATCGAAGCGACCTCTTGTCGAGCAGAGTCAGAACTAGTCTGTAAAAATTGAGAAATGTTGCGAGAGTTGAAAGATTAAAAACTAAATAAAATATGGAAACAAAAAGAAAGAGAACGGAGGAGAGAGAAAGGAGTCAAGAATATAATTTTATACAGAATCTAAACAGACTGATGAGAGAAATTATAATTTTCTGGTGTACATTACACATACTCGTATCTATATGTGATCTGGTATAGGTGCCAGGTTTTATTGTTGGTTTTTGGGTATGGATTCCATTTTTTGTATGAAGTGCAATGGTGGTAGGTTTGGGTCTATATTTTATTTTCGCTTGTACGTGTATACACTTGCAGAAAGGTGCTTATATTTTTAACTTCGTCTCATATATGTAGAAAGGAAGGTCAATAAAAGTATTTTCTTTGGGGATTTCTCTATTTTCACGTTTGACGGTAAGTAAATGACTATTGTGAAGCATTGTGGTACGTTCTTTTATGTTACTCTAGTTAACTATGGTTAATGTGTCAAAAAGAAGAGTTGTAACGTCTTAGTCCACTTTTACACGTTGACTCTTTTCGAACACAATGAGCGCGAAAGAGAAGAAAGATGAGATGGAAGACCAGTTGCCCTGTGCGTCATGGGCCAAGACGTTTCGACGTTTGACGTTTCTGTTTAGCATTGTCCGTATTTTCGTATTTTTCCTATACAGACTCTCTACAAACCACTTAAACAGTAAAGAGAACTGTCAATTTTGCATCAAGCGTCAAGAAGCTCCGTGTAATAACGCGTGACTCACAGGATGATTTTCAAAGAGGAATTCGAAAAAAAGAGTCAGACGCAAAGAATCATCGTGTAATAGAGGACATAGTTAAAAAAGTTACTTCGAGTTACTTTTCATTTAGGAACGACCAAAGTTAAAAAAAAGTTGATCTGTCAAACAAAATGAATGAAAAAAAAATCGAAATGCATTTGGAATTTAAAGTCAAGAACAAATTGTGATTTCATTTGATTTATTGAAAAGAACTTTTATCAGCACTTTGAAAATGCATAAATTTTACAAATATAATTTCATTTAACTACACTTTAGCACATGCTTTAGCAAAATATTTTCATTTTTTTTTATTCCCGAATGCACAAATTTCTTTATTTCAAATCGATCAAATTTCGCAAAGCATAGAAAATAATTTCAAACTCAGTATCGACAGTAAAATCAATAAAATAATAAATATATTACTACAAAAATGAAATCAATTCCAAACCGAACGATCGAGAAGCAAACAAAAACAATGCAAGATGAAAACATTGTGATTTCAGCTGCTTTTGACAGATTAACCCTTTCAACTCATATCAAGAAGATGAGTTGGAAAAAGTTACTCAAAGTTACATTTTGACGCTTTTACTTTGAATTTTGGAACGACTCTGTGATGTCCTAAAGTTAAATAAAGTTACTCTTCTGAATTAAAGGAACAATGAAAGTTAACTATAGTTAACTTTGGTTAGGAAAAGAACGCACTTCAGGCAAAGATAGAAAAACAATTTGCCTAGCTCTCATGACGAAAACAGCAGTTTTTGCTATCTCTCTCTGTTCGCTTACTTTAAGGCGATCAACACAATGCAACCCTCTCATTCTTTTTCTCTCTCATTATCATTGAATATAAACTTTTTAGTTTCTACACAATGTGCAAAGTCCTTTTCCTCTGTAAAGCAAAATCTGAAACAATTTGGCCCTGCGAAACGAGCAGGAGCAGAAATAAAAAATTTCCTTCATGATATTACTATAAAGTTTATATACAATCACAAATAATCATATACACATATATCTCAAGTCTATGGAGCAAAATGACCTATGAAATTGAAAAAGCTATATTTTACAAAGCTTTTTAAAGGCGAGTTTTACTACAAAAATGAAAGCACCCCAGTATTTTGTATCTATTGATTCTGTTGGAAAATATCTATGTCTATCTCTTCTCTATCCATTTCGTTCTTTTCTTTTCCTTATTCTTTAGATAAGATTTAAAAAAAAAAAAAAATTTTTTCGTTTCTGCAGTCTGCACTGCTAGTTGTGCAACGATGGAAGTGCTATTTATTTATTTTGCTTTGCTGTTTGTTGAGTAGGTATCTACGATTGTGGCCTCATTTTCCCGTTGGATCCATGTATAGGATATAATAATTTGTGGGTAGCTAGGTAAGGATTAAGGAAAGTGTTTGTGTGGCGGAGATATGTATTTTGGATGGTGTGAAAATATGTTGTTGTTTTCGTATTTTTTGTTTGAGCTGAGAAATTTTTGATATGGTATGTACGCGAATAATCATATATGATTTTTGTATATATCGATTCAAATAGTAGAACAACAGCTCTGTGGCGGCGCCACTATCGATAGCATTTTCAGCGTTGGAGACTTGCAAACATAAAATCATAAGGAATGGAAAATAAGTAGTCAGAGTGAGAGGAAAGTATTATTTCGATCCTGGTAAGAAGTAAATGGAGTAAGAGAGAAAGTAAAATCAGCTGTTTGTTAAATTTCAAATAAAAGAAAAAGGTACAGAACGTAAGAAAATTATCTTCGTCTCTTTAAAAAGACTAATATTTTTGTTGTTTTATTTCGGAATATATTTTATATTCAGCCAGAGAAGCAAAGAAAATTATACGAAGGGGGTGAAAGAGATACCTGTGTCAGCTGTTTGCGTCGGTGTTTTAGCAACGAAGTACAACTTTCACAGATTTTGTTTTTTGAAGAAAAATATAAATGTGTAGGTATAATCATAGGTGTATTATCTTTCGTGATTGCGGGTAGGTTTTGTTTTTGTAATGAACTTGCAATTTGCTTGCAAGACATTGAGGGTAGTCATATAACTTTTTTTAGGTGTGTATGTATTTGACTTGAAACTTCATTAAAAGGTTTCGATGGTAGGCAAAACGTATATAATTTGGTAGGTACATATTTGATATTTAGGTTGGAATTTTATTTGGAAGATCTGTTTTGCGAGGGTGGCTAGCTGTAGGTATATCTCTTGTGACCTACATACCTACCTTTTTGAATGGAAGTTCTATATTATTACTGATTATTATTATTATATCATTATTGATAGAAATGTATTATCATTGATTTCGAGGATAGGTTGGAATGAATAGGTGTGTATATGTACCTATGTATGTAGGTAAGTATATTTTAATTAAAGTTCTTATACAAAATTGAGTGGTGGGCTTAGGTAAAGTCAGGATCTCTTTTGATAGGCAGGTAGGTAGGTACATATTTTAATAATCAATAGTTTAAATGGGGATTCAGGTTAAATTATATTTTGTTCACAATTTGTTTCATTTGACCTGAACCCCACTACCTAGTTAAAGTTAGAAATGCAAAATTAGGGGCCAGGTTAAGATTAGGTAGGTAGGTTAGTAGGCAGATATTTTTTTGAGTACCTTAGTATACTTATCTTCACCTGAGAAAACTAATAAACAACGAGGTTTTGCATCATTTGAAATATATGTACGTTGGTATCAGCATTTAAATTAGATCAGAAAAAGCCAGAAATTCAAGGTCGTATGGGTAATTCCATTAAAAAGTGGACATGAAGTTAGAAAAACGAAAAATCTATCTCGCATCCTGTCTATTGTTTGCTACTTTTAAAATTTGAATTGCAAAATATCTTTCAAGTAACAAACATATGGCTGAAAATAAAATGAAATTATAAAAGGATTAACCCTTAAATTTCAAATTATTAACGTGAAATAACGTGGGTTGCCGATTTTTTGTAACGTGAGTTTCCATGTATTTTTATTAAATTTGTATAACATATTTTCAGTAATTTAAAGTTTTTTTCTAGTAAAAAATAAGCTGATATGTTCTTGTGTCTAATTTAACAAACTTCTTAAGTTTTATCAGTTGGTTTAATTTTAAGAAAGATTGAAAGGTACTGCAACAAAACCCGTGTCCGAAACGTGTAACGTGAGTTGCCAACATGTTTTCTTATTTTTTACTAAGAAAGAATTTTTACCGTCCTAAAATTTTTCCTAGCAGTCGAAATCATTATCTTGCATGAACTGTGTACTTCGTTTTATTTATAATTAAATAAGTATGAAAATTTAAATAAAAAGCTTGTAAATCTCTCTCAAATGTAACGTGGGTAACCATGGAATTGCCTGTATCTAGAAATTTAAATCAATTCATAGTTCAAGGTCGTAGGTATGTGAATGAATTTTTGTATTTATTATCTGCCTAATTTTTGTGTTTTCATTTTGATTTTAGCTCGTTATTTAATGGGCTACTTATTTTATATCCAAATTATTACTTATTTTATGCTATCGACAAAAAAGTTGACAGTGTTTTTTTGCCTTTTGTCAATTTTTTTCTTTTCCCATTACATTTTGGGATGCATGTATAAAAAAATTGCAGTAGGTAGGTACCTTTTCTTAGATTTTTCCCTTATATCTTTTAGGTCAAACATACAACCATGAACTAAAAAAAAATTGTCACAAAGGCGTAGGGTTGTGGCCCCTATTCCTGGACGTCCCCAGTTCCCGAACACTTTTATCAAAAAAGATTATAGGTATTATCGTTATTTTTTCGATGTTTGCCTTTAATCCAATGCAAGCATATTTCAGCACATTTCTTCTCCAATTTCACAAATTTTCTCAGGCATACAAGCTTTTTTTGTTTACCAAAAAAATTGTTAATTCGGAAAAGTTATGTATACGATTTGTAAAAAAACTTGAATTAACGTTTTGGGAAGATCTTTTTCTTAAGAAAATCAATGACTTATTTACTTGCAAATGTCTTTTATAGCATATTAGTACAGAAGTCTACATTATTTTAAAATAAAAATAGCCAAACAACGTTGAAAAAACTTGTATTTTTTAACAGTTCAACATTCCAAAGTAACAGAGAGGACAATCGTAAGCCTTAAGAGGGGCTTTTATTATTAAGAAGGTAATAAACTTTTATGAAACAAAGTTCACGACACATAATTTTCCCCCAAAAACAATTAAATTTAGCAAGTTTATACAAACAAATAGACGGTAACGGAGAAGACACGTACGATATAGATATTTCCGGGCTTTGAACTTAAAGTTTAAATTCTGTGCGGGCCATCAAGATATGAATTTGATTTTTTTTGCAGACTGACACAAAGCCATCCTTGGTTTAGTGCCAAATTTCATTTCACGATTAGAAAAAAAAAACATGAAAGATGGTAATTGAGAAGAGAGCTAATGGTAACGGAGAAGACAAGTACGATATAAGATTCTTTTTTATTCAATTACTTTGTAATTAGTATTTTTAAATTATTGTCAAAGATAACAAAAATTGATGAAGGCTATTGAAAAATATGGGTGTAAAATTTCATTGAAATCATTGGGATTTACAGTCAAAGAAATTCAAACCTTTTAAAAGTCGTTGCAATTTGGGACAGAAAAGAGCAGTTTTGTCTTCTTCGTTATCGTGTTTTAGTCTAACTTACATGATATTAAAATTTATAAAAATTCCACAATAACTCTTTTTCAAGGCTAGCTTTGTATGCGGAACAACATTACAAATACTTATAGGTATAGTTCATCTTTTATACCAACTTTTGACCTTTTTCGGTAGCAGAGAAGAGAAGAAATATTCAGTAATTTTAACGCGTACTTTTTTTCTATAGTACACCTATCAAGAAAACTGACCCATAATTAAGTAGAGAAAATACTTTTAAAAATCTCACTGCACATCGCGATGTGCATTACAATTTATAGAGAACTGCTAGCACCGAAAAATGCACATTTTCAAAAGATATCGTATGTGTTTCTTTGATCATTTCCCTATTTTACAACAACAAGTAGAATTTTGTATTTACAGTTTTTTCGTTAACTTTATTATATTGTGTGCAGTACCTCGTGGCATGATGGTAAGTGCGTAGGACTCAGTCGATCTCGATCTGTGGAAGTGTTCGCACGTTATCGGCTTTCACAGTGTTATTTGATTAAAAATCGGAGTGACTTCTCAAAGTACAAATTAAAACCAGCTTTAGTTAATAGTGCAATAGCACAGAGGTAGAGGTGGCCGACGGAACAAATCTAAGAAGCAGTGTACGGGTGCCTGTCTGGTTGATTTGGAGAAGGCCTTCGACACCGTATGGTTAGAGGGTCTTTATCTAAAGCTGACCAGACTTGGCATTAGTAAACCACTGTTATATATGCTTTATGATATGCTCAATGGCAGAAAGTTTGTTGTCAAGAGTGGCAATGTAACTTCTGCCACAACCTTTAATATTAAAAATGGTCTTCAGCAGGGAGCGGTCAACTCGCCGATTCTATTCAGCATTTACACCAGCGATCTGATAAGTAGTCTAACTCAGGCAATTGCGTATGCCGACGATCTAATTGCGTACAGAAAAGCTCCAAAAATCGAGGTCATCAGGATTCTTTTGCAGCGTGACTTCGAGAAGATTCAGCGATATTGCGATGACTGGAAGCTGAAAATCAACTTCCAGAAATCAGAAACTATCTTGTTTAAGACTCCGTTGCTTAGAGCCACAAGGGATACGAGAAAGAACTGGCGCAAGCTGGTGATCGTAGGGCCAAATGGACATCCACTGGCGAGTAAAAGTGTAGTAAAATACCTTGGCATCTGGATGGATCAGTATTTGTATTTCGACAGACATATAAATGCTGCTCTCGCCAGGGCTAGGGGAGCCTTTGCCCTGACGAAACGGTTGTTTTATAGCAGCCGGCTTGACAGCAGGGTGAAGGTGATTTGCTACATGGCCCTTATCCGGCCGATGATTGCCTATGGATGCCCGGTTTGGTTCAACGTTGCCCCATCTCAAATGGAAAAGATTCGGGTGTTTGAGAGGCAGTGTCTTCGACGCTGCCTTGGATTGCACAGAACACCAGAGTCGGAGTACAAACACTACTATTCCAACCTGGCTCTATACAACGGGGCCAACATAAACAGGATAGATAATTTCTTGCTGAAGCTTATTCGAGGTCACATTGCAAGAGCGATGTCCTCGTCTAACAGCTTAATTTTCGGGGCTTATTACCCCAACAACAAATACTACGAGAGTGTGCGTCTAAGCGGCTTTATTCCGCCCGATGCATTCCTCCACCTAGACAGTCGAGGGCTGATCCAGGATAGAGCGGCGGTTCCGCTAATCTACCACGTTTGCCGTAGAACTGTGGATCGGCGGCTCCTTTATAGTCGAGACGTCCTCGCACAAGACGGAGCTGAGCACCTTCGGTTCAGTAGGAGTGTGTCCGAACGGGACCGAAGAGATAGGGTAAAGCAGGAGAACCAGTTCTGGTGGTTGAAAAACGAAGATGAAGTTCCTTCAGACATTTAATAGTTGACCTTGCTATTTTCTCTTGTATGGCCGACTTACATAGGTTAAGGTAGTTAGTTTTAAGTAGGGACAGTCAGGGTGGCACAAAAAAAAAAAAAAAAAAAAAAAAAAAAATATAAAACATACAAAAACACCAAAAAAATTATAAAATCAACAAAAATACAAAAAAATTATAAAAACCGGAAAATGCTGCTGTGGCTGTTCTAGTTTGTAAGTAGCTTATAAGTAGGTTGTAATTAGTTTAAAATTAAAATTAGTTGTAAGTAGTTTTAAGTAGTTTTAATTAGCTTTAATTTAGTTTTATGTAGTTTGTAAGTTTTATATAAAACCAAAAAATAAAGACATAGATACCGAGTTTTTTTGTGAAATTCTTCTCGGTAAAAAATAAAACCGACCTGGATTTAGTATTAAGATAGTTCTTAGGCCGAAAGGCATTAGCATTAAGTTATTCTAGTTTAACTTAGAGCGCCCGACTGGGGCCAGTAAGTTAGTTTTAAGATATTGATAAGTAGGCTAGTTTTTATGAATTTTTGTCTAGCTTTAAGATAGTTCTAAGATAATTGAAAAATAAAAATGAATATACAAAAAAAAAAAAAAAAGAGGTGGCCAACCGAGAACCGGAGGATCACGAGTTCGAGTCCCAGTCGGGCAAAAAATATTTAGCTGCTTTTTTCCACAATCGCGAAGTCGAAAACTTCATTGAGTGGGAGAAGCAGCAAATGTCATCCAATAACATAGCGGAGACATCGAAAGGTGTCCCAGCAACAACAACAAAGCCAGCTAGGGCACCACCAAGCAAAGCCACGGTTAGTGCAATAGCATCAACAACAACCAAGCAAGCCATGGCACCACCAGCCATACCATCAACCAGTACCGTAGCAACAACGGCACACCCGCCAACGGCACCAACAGCCGATGCAAAAAATAAAAGGAGGAAGAGAATAAGCTGTGTACCCAACCTTGTTAAGTGCCGCTCCACCACCACCTCAGCCCAGCTGCCAGCCGGGGTGAAGGAGACGGCGCGCACAGCCAAAACGACAGCAGCAGCAAAAATTCATCAACAACTTGATACCTCGCCATCCGATGACGACATCGAATACATGTCCGAAGGTGGCGAGGGTTTATACACTACATGGGAATCGAACAGCAATGTGCTTGTTGATTTAACCTCACCAGAGGCGTCCTTCGAAGAGGAAACTGAGGTGTAAGACGCCCTTGATGAGCAAGCCATCAGCAAAAAAATAGATGCCATTCGGGGGGAGATGGAACGCCTTAATGCCATCGTGACCCCTCTGATACAAGCTCTCAAAAACAAGAAAGAGGCTCGTCGTGAAAGAGAGAGACAGGAGCGCGAGCAACAAAAAGTGGTACAGGCGCCGCAAAAAGCAAAGCCACAACAAGAGCTACCAAAAAACAAGCAGCCAGATCTTTATGCACAAGAGCAGCAGCAACAACAACAGATGCCAAGTGAACAACAACAGCAGCAGCCGAAGGAGCAACGGCCGAAAAAACAAACACAACAGCAGCAGGAACAAAAACCACAGGACCGGAGTCAGCAGCAGCGAGGAGAACACCAGCAGCAGCCACAGCCGCCCAAAAATAAAAAAGAAAAAGTGCCACCAATAAACACCTATAAAATGGAGCTACCAGGAAACCATAGACCTGTGTAAGTCGGCCATAGGCCAAAACTTTTTTATTAAAAGATTAAGTAAGGATAGACATGCTATCCACTGCTCCACAGTGGAACAGCACAAAATAATAAAAGAATTATTAAAGAAATCCACGACTGAGTTCTTCAGCTTTACCCCTTAAGTGGATAAATACCAAACGATCCTCTTGAAGGGCATAGATTCCTGCACGGAACCACAGGTGCTCTTAAATGAGCTCCCTCAAAAAGCGAGCGACGATCTCGACTTTATCGGGGTCAAGCCGTTTGCTACAGTCAGAGCCAGACGGGAGAAGCGGTCTTTGCCGTTCTTCCTGGTACAGCTATCGCCTAGCAGCAAACTGGATAGTTTGAGGAGGATCTCCGTCCTCAACTACCAGGTTGTAACTTGGGATAAACTAAAGAGGCGCGGTGACATGCTTCAATGCATGCGCTGCCAAAGGTTTAGCCACGCTGCAGCAAACTGCGAAATGCTGTCACGCTGCGTTAAGTGTGGTGAGGACCACATTAAGGGGGAGTGTAAGCTAAGATCAGTTTACGGCACTTGAAGTTCATAAGCAAATTTTGTCCCTAGACAACAAAAAATCTAGCACTTCTGATAACATTACCAATTGTCTTCTAAAACAGATTTCCTTCTTTGTTGTCGATGTGCTTAGTCATTTGTTTATGCCGTCATCTTTAAAAGCCGCTGAGGTGATTCCATTGTTCAAAAAAGGCAATCGGAAATTGTTGACTCAGTACAGGCCTATTTCTTTGCTTCCAACACTTTCCAAAGTCTTTGAAAACCTAATAAAAAAACGTGTTGTATGTTTTTTGAATAAAAATAAGTTTTTTAGTAACGATCAGTTTGGTTTTCGTGAAGGCAGATCTATTGAAGACGCAATCTTACAGCTTTGTAGTGAAATTTATGACAGTTTTAACAACAATTCCAACAGTTTAACTCTTCATAGATATGACGAAAGCTTTCGATATGGTCAATCACAGCATTCTTTTGAATAAGTTATACAAAGTGGGTTTCAGAGGCAAAATTTATAAATGGTTTTCATCCTATCTATCAGAAAGAAGTCAACGTGTCAGGATTGATGGTGCATTTAGTGATTCTGCTAGTAAATATTGATGTACCTCAAGGATCGGTTTTGGGACCAGTTTTATTTCTTATTTACATTAATTCCATATTTAAACAAAAATTTAGCAGTTTGATTACGGCTTTTGCTGATGACATGGCATTTTCATATGTAAATAATAATAACCTATTTTAAACTGTAATATATCTTCAAAAAACCTGCAAATCTTACGTCAATGGTTCGCAAAACATGAATTTATAATAAGTGAGAAAACTAAGTTGATGATTTGCAATTTAAAAGGCTCTTATCCACTTAATTGTGACATAACTTTTCATTCTTCTTCATGTACGAAATTGTCCCTCTGCGCCCATACTTGTGATAAGCTGAATTATGTTGATGACTTTTCGTGCACTATCAGCTGTTTTACAATAGATGGAGTTGAAAGTTTTAAATACCTGGGAGTTTTAATTGATAGAAACCTTAATTGGAAAGCCCATGTTGATGAACTTAAAAAGTATATGTTGGTTGTTACTCGCAAATTATATTTACTAAAACCTCATTGCTCTAGTAAAATACTTTCAATGGTTTACTGAGGACTTGCTCACTCAAAATTGCAGTACGGCATAGCATCGTGGGGTGGGACTTACAATAACACAGTTGAGGTGCTAAAAAAAGCACAAAAGCACATGATTAGGATCATCTGTAATGCTGGTAGATTGTCTTCCAGTTGGCCTCTTTTTTGTAACCTTCAGATTCTACCAATAAACTATCTTTACATCTTTAAGGTCATTAAAGTGTTTTTTTACGTAGTGGTTAAAGTACATCACTCAGGAGTTCAGTCTCATACAGTTTAAGAATAAATAGTTTAGGACTTGTTCAAATTCCATTCTGTAATAAAACTCATTTCTCGAAGTTCTATACGGTGACCGCACCTGCTCTCTTTAATAACTACCGCATGGAATAAGAATAGTTCGAATCCTCACTTTGTTCTTAAGAAAAATAAAAAAATGGCTTTTTAGTCTGGATAATTCTGCAGTCAAATTGTTACTTTGCTCTTTTTAACTAACTGTATCTTATTTTTGTTATCTTTAATCTTGCATTACTCTAGCACTTTATTTTCATTCTTATAACCCCACACACAAAATCAAATTTGTTAATTACTTTGAAGGGTCATTCGCCTCTAGCAATAGAAATGCTACAGAATGACCACGATTTATTTATTCTCTTTACAAAATTCAATTTAAGTGTTTAAATTTTTTTGAATTGTTTATTATTTTATTTGAAATATGTAAATGCATATATTTATACTTTTTTGAATTTACTGAGTAAATAAATATATTAAAAAAAAAAAAAAAAGCTCGGTGAAGAACGGGTCGAAGACATGACCCAGCTTAAATGTGCGCTCTGCGGAAAGGAGGGGCACCCTGCTAATTATCGGGGTTGCTCAGCTTTTCAGCAGATAAGAATTAATAAAGCAGCTAAGCAGACAGCGATAGAGATACGCCCATCAACGCGTGCTCCTACAACAACGCCCGTTAATCCCCAAATTTCCTACGCCCAAATGGTGGCAGGGAGGGGAAAAACGGTACAGCCTGCAGCCAAGACAGCCCAACCGGCCCTAGTGCCAAAGGCGCCGGACGCTCAGGCCGAAATAAGAAGCATGTTGCTGGCAATTCAAGGCCAGTTGACAGGACTTCATAACCAGATAAAGGAGCAGGCGACTAGGGTAGACTATCTCTACTCTGTTTTGCCTAGCCTAACGCAAATTAGAGGTTAAAGGCGCGTTGTCGGAGAGGCCTTTTAGGATCCTTGCTGTGAATGTAAATTCACTGATTAGGACCGAACGTAGAGCTAATCTTTTCCAATTGTTGAAAGACCAAAGGCCAGATGTGTTTATGGCCAGCGAAACTAAGCTGAACCAGAAACATAAGTTGACTAACAACAATTACAATATCGTTAGAAGAGATCGACCCAACTCCACTCAAGGGGGGGGGGGGCGTCGCAATCTTCATACGAAAAAGCATTAATCATAAAGTTATATATAATAGTGATCTGCGCAGATTTTGGCTGTTAGAGGCGTGCATCGTATGCATTCCTCTCCAACAGGGGAAGCGAATGTATGTGATCGCGGCTTATGTACCGGCATCACCTCAGCCAACTGATTTTATGACAGAACTTGAAAAACTTTTCGAATGTCTACTCTTGAGCTTGGAAGAAAATTACTTTCTCATGGCCGGTGATTTCAATGCCAAACACCAAGATTGGGGAAATCAAATTCAAAATCAAAGAGGTATACATCTTTTCAATTGGAAGAGTCAATACAATGAATATTGTGTCGACCTGCTGGTTACGGATCGGCCATCGTTTCCAAGAAGCGGTGCCTATCTAGATCTATTGCTAATAGACGCAAGACTGACAATTACTGACACTGTGGGTCAAAGACCAAGAAACTGTTTACGAACGATCGAGTACGACAGTGACCACTGCGGACTCGTCGCCGTAATACAGCTTCCGAACGAGCTCGTGGAGTTGGATGAGTATGTACCTGTGCACACTTATAATTACAGTAAGGTGCGCTGGCCACGCTTTACCAACGCGTATTATTGGGATAACAAAATTTGGGCCGTTAATTCTAGCGACCCGAGCATGTTTCCACAAATTAACAAGATATTTAGAAGGAGTGATCAGAACGACCTTCCTTGTCTTAAGCTTCAGAGAACGACTGACAACAGAGACGTACTTCTGACAGCAGGAATTAATCCAGAGAACGCCGTCTTGGACGATGACCTCTTTACTGTCGAATATCTTTCCATCAAGTGTACAAGTTGAATGCGTGCATTCGCCCCCAATCATGACCTGGAAAACAGAGCCTTGCTCCATCACTTCTACCTTCAGAATGACATCAAGCAATGGCGATCAGAGAACCTTGGTTTCACCAGGTTCAATGAAGATCATTTGGCAAACGCCACAATCGCTGAGCGAAATGGGCCCAGTTCCCTGTTAATTACGAAGGTGAAGAAGAAGTCAGCAGGAGTCGATGGCATATCCAACGTTGTATTTCGACATTTACCTCAAGAAGCAGCAGACATTTATACCACTCTGTTTAACAACGCTCTGAATAATGCATATTATCCAGGGAGGTGGAAGACAGGTGTGGTGCATCCTCTCCCGAAAAAGGGAAAGGAAAACTCCAATCCGGCGAATCTACGGTCGATAAGTCGATAAGTCTTCTTCCGAGTATCAGCAAGGTATTCGAAAAAGTTATCAATAGAGCTCTGTCTAAGTGGGCAGAGGACAATAATATCATACCGGACAATCAGTTCCGTTTTAAGGCGGGACATGACACCATTCATGCCGCGTCGAAACTCGTTTCTGATGTCCAATGGAACAAATCTAAGAAGCAGTGTACGGGTGCCTGTCTGGAGCGGTCAGCTCGCCAACTCTATTCAGCATTTACACCAGCGATCTGATAAGTAGTCTAACTCAGGCAATTGCGTATGCCGACGATCTTATTGCGTACAGAACAGCTCCAAAAGTCGAGGTCATCAGGATTCTTTTGCAGCGTGACTTCGAAAAGATTCAGCGATATTGCGATGACTGGAAGTTGAAAATCAACTTTCAGAAATCAGAAACTACCTTGTTTAAGACTCCGTTGCTTAGAGCTACAAGGGATACGAGAAAGAACTGGCGCAAATTGGTGATCGTAGGGCCAAATGGACATCCACTGGCGAGTAAAAGTGTAGTAAAGTACCTTGGGATCTGGATGGATCAGTATTTGTATTTCGACAGACATATAAATGCTGCTCTCGCCAGGGCTAGGGGAGCCTTTGCCCTGACGAAACGGTTGTTTTATAGCAGCCGGCTTGACAGCAGGGTGAAGGTGATTTGCTACATGGCCCTTATCCGGCCGATGATTGCCTATGGATGCCCGGTTTGGTTCAACGTTGCCCCATCTCAAATGGAAAAGATTCGGGTGTTTGAGAGGCAGTGTCTTCGACGCTGCCTTGGATTGCACAGAACACCAGAGTCGGAGTACAAACACTACTATTCCAACCTGGCTCTATACAATGGGGCCAACATAAACAGGATAGATAATTTCTTGCTGAAGCTTATTCGAGGTCACATTGCAAGAGCGATGTCCTCGTCTAACAGCTTAATTTTCGGGGCTTATTACCGCAACAACGAATACTACGAGAGTGTGCGTCTAAGCGGCTTTATTCCGCCCGATGCATTCCTCCACCTAGACAGTCGAGGGCTGATCCAGGATAGAGCGGCGGTTCCCCTAATCTACCGTGTCGGCCGTAGAACTGTAGTTCGGCAGCTCCTTTACAGTGGGGACGTCCTCGCATAAGGACGGAGCTGAGCACCTTCGGTTCAGTAGGACTGTGTCCGAACGGGACCGAAGAGATAGGGTAAAGCAGGAGAACCAGTTCTGGTGGTTGAAAAACGAGCATGAAGTTCCTTCAGACATTTAAAAGTTGACCTTGCTTTTTTCTTTTTGTATGGCCGACTTCCATAGGTTTAGGTAGTTAGTTTTAAGTAGGGACAGTCAGGGTGGCACAAAAAAAAAAAAATATAAAATTATAAAATTCACAAAAATACAAAAAAAAATTATAAAACCGGAAAATTCTTGCTGTGGCTGTTCTTGTTTGTAAGTAGTCTGTAAGTAGCTTGTAAGAAGGCTGTAATTAGTTTATAACTAGTTGTAAATAGTTTTAAGTAGCTTTAAGTAGTTTTAATTAGTCTTAATTAGTTTTAATTAGCTTTAATTTAGTTTTATGTAGTTTGTAAGTTTTATATAAAACCATAAAAAAAATAAAGACAATGATACCGAGTTTTTTGTAAATTCTTCTCGGTAAAAAATAAAACCGACCTGGATTTAGTATTAAGATAGTTCTTAAGCCGAAAGGCATTAGCATTAAGTTATTATAGTTTAACTTAGAGCACCCGACTGGGGCCAGTAAATTAGTATTAAGATATTGATAAGTAGGCTAGTTTTTATGAATTTTTGTCTAGCTTTAAGATAGTTTTAAGAAAATTGAAAAATAAAAATTAATTTAAAACAAAAAAAAAAGTGCGTAGGACTGTCATGCCAAAGGTCTGGGTTCGATTCTCAGCCACTGCCACCTAAGAACAAAAATGTTTTTTTCCGAGGTTCTGCCTCTTGCGAGGAACTGACAAATACTCCAAGAGTATACTTGTCATGAATAAGTGCTTCTCATCTAGCCGTTCGGACTCGGCAAAAAATTGTAGGTCGCCTCCATTCCTGCTTATAACACGCACACAGGAGTGGTTGAGAGTTGTAAGTCACTAGGCCTTGGTTCTCCACGAGCTGCTGTGCCACCAAATTTATTTATTTTTTATTATATTGTAATATTTTCTCAGGTTCGTTAATAAAACTTATTCACTTTATTTAAATTCTCCACTTATTTACTTAACAAAATAAAACACTTTACTTTTACAGCCACGAAACAATTTATTGTTCACCACTGAAATTAATTCAACACTTTACTTTTATTACAACCAACTTTACTCATTCACGATTAAAAATAAACTGCGTCCTCTGCCGGTCAGGCATGTGCTTTTATACTTTTCACAAGGTTCCCGAAAATGCTGGAAGGTTCCAGTATTTGCTTCTAGGGGAAATTTCCCATAAATTTCCTTTTCCAAAGCTTTCATTTTGACGTTTAGTATTGGAAGTTCGAAAGCTCACCAAAACTCTCCGAAGGTTGGTCTAATTCGAAATTCGGTGTTTCTTTTATTCGATGTTCGAGAGAGGTTATAGTTCATTCCAGAGTTGTTATAGTACAAATGTGACACTCGTTACAATATATTCGTAATGTTGGTTTACCTAAATATATTTTTTCCAAAATTTAAAAATGAGTTGCTTGGCTTAGATTTTTTTTTTTGAATGGCCGTAATCGAGAAAAGGAGCCCAATTTCTATCAATTTTCCTATCCTCGAACATCTGTTCGAAAATAGGAAACTGTCTCTTTGATTTTGTTCCTGTTTTCAAACTGCTGATTTTGGACAAATTGTATAGGTGTTCGAAGACAGGATAGGTACATGGCAAAAAATAATTTTTAATTTTTTTCATTTTAAGCTAGAATTCGGGGTTTGAGCATATTTTGGTCAAAAAAAAAACTGAAAAAACGTTTCTCTAAATACACTAAAAATAACTCTATTTTTTGTTTTCGCCATACCTATCTCAAATTCATATATTGATCATATACCTACGACCTTGTAATTCTCAGCTGACAGTTATTATGTACCTGTCTAAAAAATAAAAACCAACATATATAGGAATACAACTAACGGGTGATTTTTTAGCTGGTTTGGTTTTGGCAACACTGGTTTTGACAGCTGACGTGTGTTTAGTACCTTGTGTCACTATCAAACAGCTTCAGTTTGGTTTGCAATTTAACCATGGATCGTCTTACAAATGAACAACGCTTGCAAATTATTGAATTTTACTATCAAAATTCGTGCTCGGTTCGAAATGTTCATCGCGCGCTGCTTCCATTTTATGGTGAGGCTCATTTTTGGTTGAATGGGTACGTAAATAAGCATAATTGCCGCATTTGGAGTGAAGATCAGCCGGAAGCATTGCAACAGCTACCAATGCATCCCAAAAAAGCCACTGTTTGGTGCGGTTTATGGGCCGGCGGCATTATTGGGCCATATTTCTTCAAAGATGATGCGAATCGCAGCGTTACTGTCAATGGTGAACGCTAGCGAGCGATGATAACAAACTTTTTTTTGCCCGAAATGGAAGTTCTTGACTTGCATGATATGTGGTTTCAACAAGACGGTGCCACATGCCCCACAGCACGCAAAACAATGGCGCAATTGCGAGGCGAGTTTGGTGAACAGTTAATTTCACGTTTCGGGCCGGTCAATTGGCCGCCTAGATCGTGCGATTTGACACCATTAGATTATTTTTTGTGGGGGTATGTCAAGGCTAATGTCTATAGGGACAAGCCCGCTTCGATTGACGCACTGGAAGCCAACATCCATGCATTCATTCGTGAGATACCGGCCGATATGTGTGAAAGAGTATGCCAAAATTGGACTCAGCGGATGGGCTACCTGAGACGCAGCCGCGGTCAACATTTGCATGAAATTATCTTTAAACATTAAATTGCAAGGTTCAAACTATTGATTCAAATAAATATTTCATTCATTTTTTCGAATTTTTTGTGTTTTTTTTTTTTTTTAAAGTTCTAAGCCTCTGATACATACCCTTTTCCACTTTACACATTCAAAATCCTACAAACCGACAACTTTTGTTGTTTTGTTTTGTATCCCTTAGCTTTTCCTTGATTCTACAAAAATATAAACAAAACTAATAAGAAATCCAAAGCAAAATTGATAATTTTCTTGTTTCTGTGCTTCATCTTTTTCTTCATTATATCAATATTCCTTACCAAAAATGTCTTCTTCCTGTTTCTGTCCAACTCTCATAAATTCAAAATACTTCTTTTCCGTTCCTATCCTATTTTGGCGTTTTACCTTTGTCTCACATTCTCATGTCTCCACCGAAAGTAAAATGTCTCCGGCCAAATGCGAAACAAATTTAATAAAGACGGCATTATTATCGACAACCGACATGATAGTACTATGATTTTTATATACAAACCACCTTTTCTTATTTTTTTTAGGACAAGACAAGCTTTCATTGAAACTCACCATTGAAACGATTGATTTTGAGACGTATTTTGATGGACAAATATATGAATGTAGCTGAAAACTTAATTAATATTTCTAATCAAAAAAATCAAATAAGCAAGAAATATTAATGAAGTATTAAGCTTTATTTTTTCAGCAAAATAATAAATGATTTTACTTTCTAAACGTCTAAAAATCAATCATTAAAATTTTTAATGATAGCTGGTGCTTAAGAATTATTTCGCAGCACCTTTCTTCTACAGGTTAATTTCTTGCGATTATAAGGAACATTAAACATTTCTAAGCTGATTTTGTTTACTAGAAGGAAAAAAATCAAATAATTAGAATATATATAGGTGTAGGTTGGTGGGTACAGTAGATCCCGGATATAAGAGAGTCAAAAAATGCTAAGAAATCCTTTCTTAAATCCGTGTTTTCTTATTCATATAAAAAATTGTATATAAGAAAGAAAACTTCTTTTATTTCATAAATACATTATAAGAAAAAAAATTTCCTTTAAATACGAGTATCATTAAATCAATTGAAACAAATTTCCAAAGCATTGACTGAAGAACTACCAAAAACATTAAATTAGGAATTTCTTTCAAAATTACATTATTACGGTATGATTTCTTAAATACGTTTTATTATGTACCAGAGTAAGTTTCTTATATCAGTGTTTTTCTTATAAACGGTTTTCTTATAGAAGATTAATTTTACACGTAACTTTATGGGAATGTGCATGGTGCTCTGAAATGTCTGTAATATAACCCTGATTTTCTTATACCCGTCATTTACTGTATTTTAAAAGAAATTTCTTATGATTAATTTTATAAAGGTGGTGCTGTTAGCGGTTAATTTAACACCAAAAAGAATTACCCAAATCGCTATTTATAATTATATAATTAATTTCTGCTGGTCTCACAAATGTTACCATTTTTTTTTTTAATTTAAGAGAGTTCAAAAGAAGTTCAAAATGCGTTTTGCAAAGTTTTTCTTTCAAAATTTTGTTCCTCAAAATCACTATTGTGCCGCATATTATTTAATAGATTTTTTGTAAGATCTACACAGGCTTGTATGATAGTCTCTTTCTTGTCTTAAAAAAAGTGCTAATTCAATTTTCATTTTTTTAAATAATAGCATGGTTCTCTGACCGAACTTCATTTTTCTTAAGCGTTTTTAACTATTACAAAAGCAATTTGGGGCTTTTATTTTCAAAAAATCGAGTAACTGTTGTATTATTTTTTTTAACAAAGTTAATGATATTTCAAAATAAAAGATTAAGAGGAGATAATTTAATCTTTAATCGAACAATCGGTAGTTAGAACCACTCTTTTATTTTAGAGAAAAAGTCATAGCTTCCACAATTTGTTTCAATTGAAGCCTGAAAAGTAAACAAGTGAAGTATAAGCTGTAGATCAAAAAATCTAATGCAGTTCAAAAATGGTCTTCACATTTTTAAAAATATTTAAAATATGTGTAAATTTAAAATTACCTTCTTAATGGTTTGTCTGTTGATAATTGAAACATGCAAAATAATTCTGAATAAAATTGATGCATTGTTTGATTACATAGGTAATTTAGAAATCTGCATTCAAAAAATTGATAAAATTCTTGGGACCCGTAAATATTTATTTCAATATATTTAAGTCCAAATTCCATTGATAAATTCGGATTTTAATCTGAAATTTGTTAAGGGTGTATGGAATACGATATAAACTTTAGTTTTGTTTTTTTTATCCTCTGTTACTTTTTTTGATATTTTCATTCACTTATTTTTGTTATTGGAGATGATTTCTTTCAATTTTGAACGAGGCTCTCACAACCTAAATAACCGGTCAAAAACCATATTGATAATTGTTATATGGGGTTATCTACTAAAAACATATATCTATAAAATTGATTTTAAATAAAAAAATAAATCAATTCTGTTAATCATGCTGAAATGTTCTGAGTGTAAAAATGATTAAAATTGTCTTTTTGATAGATTTCAATCAAAAATAAATTGATTCATTTCACTAATAACCCCAATAGTAATGAATGAATGTCAAAACTTACGTTATCATGCCTCCTAGAAATTGCCACGAAATTGGTTTTACGGCAGTTTGTCAATCCTAAAAATGTGGCATAAATTGGTATCAAATAAAAAATTTTATTCGGGTAATAGCTTGTAAATGCTGATAGGAAAAAATGTACCTAAATACTCTTCCCAAATAGTGAATAGTCTATTCCAAGGCTATTAAAAGAAAATTTTCAAAAAAATATTTGAAATTATATTCTAAAACTGCAAATATTTCTTGCTTTTCTTATAATTTTTACGGATTTTAGGGGTTACGAACTCGTGACCCCCCTGTATATGCTGTTGAATAAAAGTGATATTTAATGACGTTAAGTTTTGAAGAAAAAAAACAATTTGAACAAAGAAAAACTTTTTTGAAGTTTTTGAGTTTGATACCTTATTTCTCTAAAACCTTGCACTAAAACAACTTCATTTAAAGAGAAAAAGGAAGACTAACCGCATTCAATGTTGTACCTAAACCGATCTGTATTGGTTTATGTTGTTGTAACCCCTTGATGTTAGAACCACTGATCTCTATAATACACTGGATAGCGTATCGACAAAGGAAAGTTGCTTCCATTTGAAGAATTGTTATATTATGAAGCTGACCACTTTTTTGTATAACAATATTACTGTATAACAAGTTATACAAAATAATCCACAATGAAGGCGTCAAATTTCCGTTCGTTTCTCCCCCCAAATCTGTTTGCTAACATTGTTGTGTTTGTAATTTTGTTTCATTCATAAATGGTTTAATGAAACGGAATTTCAAACGTAGAGTGTAACAAGGAGGTAAAATCATAAAAAAACACAGACTATGTAATCGCATTCTCCTTATCACACTTATCAGCTGTTTTGTTAAACTTGTTTGCAAAGTGAAATAACTAACTACTACCTATTCAAACCACTGATCTCTATAATACACTGGATAGTGTATTCCTTATAATGTATAACAGTTTTTTTGCTTCCATTTGAAGATGACAATTAGGTGGTCGGCTTCATAATTTGACGTCTACATCTACACAAAAAAAACTTGTTTCAAAGATGTAAATCTGAAGAAAGAGAAACAGACCAACGATATAAAAGGGAAAAACTTTGTATTTTATAATATTTTTTTTCATTAAGTTATTCATTGTGTACATTTTTTAAATTTTTATTTGAATTATGTCAATAGAAAGGTGTTTAAATAGGTAATAGTAAATATGTGGATGGGATAGGAACCATCGACTTCGTTCATTATTTCAGTTTGCAAACAAGTTGAACAAAACAGCTGATAAGTGTGATGAGGAGAATGCGATTACATAGTCTGTGTTGTTTTACGATTTTACCTCCTTGTCACACTCTTTACATTTGTAATTCCGTTTCATTTAACCATTTGTGAATGAAATAAAATTACAAACACAACAATGTAAGCAAAGAAATTTCGAGGGGGAGTAACGAACGGAAATTTGACGTCTTCATGGGGGATTATTTTATATAAATTGTTATACAGTCATATTGTTATACAAAAAAGTGGTCAGCTTCATAATATAACAATTCTTCAAATGGAAGCAACTTTCTTATGTCGATACGCTATCCAGTGTATTATAGAGATCAGTGAGTAGGTGTTGCTTTAAGTAGTTCTTTTTTTAAGGTTAAAGATGCATTATGTGTTTCGGAAAGAAAATTGTGAAAACAATTTAAGTGAAAGAGTTAATAAACAGATACAACGAATGTTGTACTTTATAAGAGTGAATTTTGAGTATAAAAGCATTTGATAGAAGATACAGCTAAATGAAATCTTAACGTGTTTTATATCTGGTTTTTGTTTTTTTTTTAATTGATTTTATCTTCTAAGGTCTTTACTTTTCTTTTCATTTTTTTTATTAATAAATAATTCTCCTTTACTGCTTATTTAAAATTGCAACGATTTTAGTCAATTTTAAAAATATATGAAAAAACGATTAGTTATGATTAATGAAGCAGTTAAGAGCTTGACAATTTTGGTAATTAATCATATGTGAGAGAAAGTAGTATAATTTAACTGGAAATAATATAAGAGGGTTAGTAAAGTTAGAGAGTAAGTAAATGAGAATAACATAATTAAGGGTAAATTCTGCCCAAATAAATGATGGTAAACATGTATAATATGCAAAGAAATAAGAGAGTGTATCGTGGATTACCCGAGGAAATCAGGTGGATGTTAACAAAAGAGATATTCAGCCACTATTTTGACCAGGAAGGGCTTTGGAATAAAAGGATAAAGGTGATTCATCAGTAGTTGCATTTAGATCCAACGAGGATATGTCAAGTACGGTAAAATACCTCTCAGAGCTTCCAGAGGTCCCCGTCTGATTGGAGACGATCTCTCTAGGGAGATCATTTGTTCGAGAAACTAAATTTAGGGATAGAGTTTTTCAGTAAATACATCATATATCTCATAATCGGAATGGTGTGGAAGAAATAGAGTTCACTAACAAAAATGACAAGAGAGAGGAGATGCGTGTACGTGTACGTTACCTTCCCGTTTCAATTGGAATGAGAAACGAGAATTTTTCTATATTTTGTATCTTTGTCACCTACCGCTGCTGGTTTTTATATGTTTGTTGGCCAGAACGATGTTGGCTACCACAAATTCTTATGACATTTTTGTCTATGGGGCTGAGACACTGATCTCTATATACACTGGATAACGTATCCTAGAAAAGATTTGACTCCATTTGAAGAAGTGTTATGAGTACCATGGCTATTATTTTTGTTATACTATATGCCAGTATAAAATCCAAAAAATCAAACTGGGTGCGTTCATCTACAGATATCTAAAATTCCGGTACTAAAACGTAACGTCCAAGACGGTGTTCACATTGGACTGTCTACTCCCACTTATTTTGACATTCATCCATTTTTATTTTTTCAGATCCAAACAAATGTGAACACAAAAGACTCACTTTGACGTTGAGAAGTCGTTGAAAGAAAACTCAAATCTGAGTTCATTGATGCATTAACTAATTTTTTTTCATTCCAAAACTTTAATTTTATCCGCCTTATTTAATAGGTTTTTTATGCGGTTGACTAGTTAGACAGTTTTTTCAGAAGTTCTTAATAATTGAAAATATGCCTTATATAATAAAATAAAACGTCAATTTAGACAAATCTTAGACAGCCGAAGCCTTTGTCCAAGTTAGATAACTTTATGACAATAGTAGACAAAGTTTATTAATAACTTTTTGGAGTTGGACGGCTGTCTTAAGTATGGCAAAGTTTATAAATATAAATAATATTGCATTTTGTAGTACTTGTTTGCCAAGGAATAAGTACAAAGAGAGAAAGCAGTTGTCACAAAAGAAAACGTCAAAAAAATCCATATATTTTCAAAAAATTTAAAATATCCTGTCTGACTCGACCATCCCTTTCTCACCATGAAATGGTAGTTAGATAAAGTACAGAGACGTCAAAAAAGTCGGAGCAGTCAGTCCAAGTGAACACCGTCCAACGCACAAAAAATCTGAATTTTCAGCCAAATGTTATATATTTTTTTTTTTCAAAATCTTGGGTTTATTTGCTGATTTTACTAAAAGTGAATATAACACCAAAATTTGTTTTGGAAATAAAAAATTAAATTAAATTTTTATCAAAAATTGGTGACTCTGAGGATGAAGTTATATGTAAAATGACTGGAAAACAAATGTTCTTTTTTATTTGAATTATAATACTTTCGAAAATAGTTGAAGCCACACTTTTTACTTGCAACAAAAAGATATAAACAGTTATTACTCCCTAACGCACATTTTCATCGGGTTTTTCCACCAAAAACAATATTTATTATAAATAAAAACGGGAAAAACTTTCACGTTTTGTTATTTTGTTAAGGAAAAACTTAAGCCACAATGCAATGTGAAAAACAATTTTGTAACCATATTTTTTATTAATTCACTTCCAAAAAAGACAAAAATAAAAAGAAAATCAACACGACAAGTTGACAACAGAACAAAAAAATAGCTGCATTCCCTATTAAGTTCAACATCAACATCATGCTTGACTTGTTTTTTAGCTGCCATCTGAATTTTCGGACAAAAATTTTTATCTGAAAAACGTAAGCAAACGTAACGAAAAGTCACATGAATTTTCAGAATTTTTATGGCAGTCATTGGCCAATCAGTATGCCACAAAATTCAGACTTCTGGATCCTTTAACGCACGGACTGACAATTTCAAACGTCAAAGAAGTGAAAAAGCAAAATACAAGACAAATACAAAATCTCATAAAAATAATGAAAAAATCATTCTCTAAGCATTGTTAGTAAGTAAGGATTTAAATGTGAGTGCCCACTATCATTTTATAAACAACTAATATTTCTCATTGATTTATTTGTTTATAAAATAAAAATAAACACATGATGAGCAGCCAGATTCTTTCAGATGTGAAAAGGATATTGGATGTGATAAGGCGATGCGAAAAGGTCAGTTTCATGAACTGGTTACTAAGCCTAGAGAAGTTTTTTTTTGCATTCACTGTAGTTTCTGTTGTTTTCACAAATAAAAACGTGTAGGCAGTAAGCTCAGTTAATATTATAACGTCAGAACGATAGGAGAGCGAACTAAAAAATAATCACAGTTCTTTTCTTTGCGAAGTAAAGAATCGAGCAGTCAAATCAAATTGGAAGTAATTGTTGCAACTCTCATAATTCTTCGACTCGAAACATCTAAAATTAAAAAACAACAATGCAATCAAATGGGCTTTGGAGGGTGAGACGTACGAAATGTTAAGATGCCTGTTCGATAATCTGTGGTGCAAGGCAGACGTCAAAAAGTGGCCTTGCCTAACAAATGTCATCTTCAACTGGGGTCAAAAAAAACTGTTATACTTTGTAGGGAATACACTATCCAGTGTATTATAGAGATCAGTGGCTGATACATCTGGATATGATTATTTGTGATACATTGTGGAACGTAAAAAAATTGAAGCGAAGCAAATAGCATCTAATGATAAAAAGAAGAGGTGCACGGAGGGTATCTTTTGTTTATTACTTTGTGGCTGGTGTATGTGTGTGTATCCCTTTTCAGTTTTCTTATGAATGCGCTTCATTCCAATAAAGCGTAGAGGACATTTTATGTATGGAATGTGTGTGTGTGTTTGTATGTCGATCCTCGATCGGTGAAGGTCGAGTCAAAAGAAAAAAAAGCTTGGTAATGTATTTATGTACATTTACTCGTGATTTCAAGTTTTAAGAATATTTTTTATTTTGTTTCTATTTATTTGGTATCAGAAACTTTTTTGAAGGTAGATAGGTATGTTGGTTAGGTACCTTCATAGTTGCAATAATTTTTCTGTATGGTAAAGTAATAATTACTGCATGCTATTTAATAAACGTTCAGCCCTATTTATTATGCCTCTAAATTGCTCTTAAGTGCGAAATCGGTGTCTATAATCAATTTTCACTTTTAAGCAACGTTACTTAAATGTATCTTAACTTAAACGCCATTCACCGCCATTCAAAACCATCTTAAACATATTTTGACATTCGAGACAAATTGTTTTTTTGATTTTATTACAGAAATATAGGTATACCTATGTATGTATGTGGGTAGAGTTTTCGTATTTTTGCTGTGAAAGTTTTAAGATTTGTGGTTTCCTTTCATAAATTAATTGTAAAATAAATTGTTTCGATTTTTTAACATTTTTTTTTTGTCAAAAGCCTTAAGTGTGAATTAAAAAATTAAATAATAAAGTTTCTGAATACAAACATAAAAGCATCACAAACCAAAATGGAGTCATGTTTCATTGCGTTTGCATTTAGATAGTTGTTTCTCTTGCTCACCTTTTGTTTACATTTCTTTGCAAGCTGTCAAAAAACAGCTGAAATGAACATGTATCAGTGAGTTTTCTCACGTTACGTTACATTTCAATGGTTTAGTTAAGCAGCAATAGAAAGTTGATTATAGATGAGAATTTAAGTAACGTAACTTAAATACAATTTAAATATTTAAGCAAATTTAACTAAATGACCTCTAAGAGACATTTTAAGAAAACCTAATAACTTTTGCTGATAATGTATAAAGAGGTATGTAGGTACCATGGAAAGAAAAAGTATTTTAGTTTAATTTGATAATATTTTTCTCAAGCCAAAATCGAAAAACTTTCGTCTGAAACAGATAATAACCTATGGACTTTGAATAGTATTATATTCGTTGGTACGAATATCTTACTCATTATAGTTAATAATAAAACGACCAACTCCGTTTTTATCTTTCAGATCCCTTATTCTTTATTAAAAAAGTAATATACAGTTGAGGGTTTTTCTCTTAGCGTCTTCTTAAGGCAAACACACATGATACTCAAAATGCTGCCATGTAGTGAATATATAACACTCTCCCCCACATATAATAAAAGTAGAAAAACTTATTTAATTTTTTGTACATTTGGTTTTATTTTACGTTTACATTTTTATCAATTTACAGTTGAGGGTTTTTCTCTTAGCGTCTTCTTAAGGCAAACACACATGATACTCAAAATGCTGCCAATTAGTGAATATATAACACTCTCCCCCACATATAATAAAAGTAGAAAAACTTATTTAATATTTTGTACATTTGGTTTTATTTTACGTTTACATTTTTATCAATTTACTTTCAATTTTTGTTTGCGTAAATAAAAGGTTGGGAGCCTCTGATTTTATTAAAATAATTTATTTATGCAAAAAAGATTTCGAACCTCTGAGTTCTGTTGATGACAATTCAAAACAAAAATTCATCAAGATAAACACAAACATATCTTCTGAAGGCCCAAAACCCACTGATCTCTATATACACTGGATAGTGTATTCCTTATAATGTATAACAGTTTTTTTGCTTCCATTTGAAGATGACAATTAGGTGGTCGGCTTCATAATTAGACGTCTACATTAACACAAAAAAACCTGTTTCCAAAATTTCAATCTGAAGAAAGAAACAGACCAATGATATTAAAAGGAAAAACTGTGGGAGTTTATTTTATAATTTTTTTTCATTAAGTTATTCATTGTGTACATTTTGTTTGTGCTATTATTTTCCAATAGCACTAGAATTATATCAATAGAAAGATGTTTGAATAGGTTAGGTTAGGTTAGGTTAAGGTGGCTGTCAGGAAAACTGCTGACACACTTAGGCCAGAATAGGCCCATTGTGATACCACATAAAGAATGCGAGGTAATCCTCGTTAATTAAACCAGTTGGAGCTTTTAATAAAGCGATGGAGACTCTGAATGTCGATTTTATTTAAGTCACTGGGATCACTGAAGAAAAAATTTCCTAAGTGTGTTTTGCGTCTTTGAGAAAGAGCAGGGCATGAGCAAAGAAGGTGTAGGATAGTTTCTTCCTCCTCCTCGTCGATGCAGCTTCTGCAGAAATCATTTGAAAAGACACCAAGTCTATTGGCGTGTTTACCTATGAGGCAGTGTCCAGTAATGACACCAATTGTAGAGCTAATATGCAATCTGCTCAGAGATAACAAACATCTCGATCGCTTCGGATCCAGTGTTGGCCAGATCTGTTTTGTCGCCAGACAAGTAGTGATACCTGTCCATCTGCTGTTTGTCATCATCATAGAATCTTGCTTAAGCATAAATTTACATGTAGCGATCGGTATTCCAATATTCATCTTGCAAGGTGATATTGGTGTACTAGTTCCTATCCTGGCGAGTTCATCGGCTTTACAGTTTCCTGGAATATCTCTGTGGCCCGGCACCCAGAAAAGGTGAATGTTGAACTGTTCTGCCATCTCCATTAGAGACGATCGACAGTTTCGGGCAGTTACGGAGTTTGTAGAAACAGATCCTAATGATTTAAGGGCAGCTTGGCTATCTGAGAAGATACGGATATTCAAAGTAGATATTACGTTTTCTTTGAGCCAAGATAAAACTTCTTTTATCGCCAGGATTTCCGCTTGGAACACGCTACAATGATCGGGGAGACGGAAGGAGAGACTAATGTTTAGTCGTTCTGAGTACACGCCACCACCTACCCCCTCTTCGGTTTTTGAGCCGTCCGTGTAGAAGTGAATTGCTTCATCTCTCAAGAATTCATTATCTTCCCAAGTGGACCTTGTTGGAATTGTAATTTGAAAATTTTTGCCAAAAACCGGCTGAGGGATAGTGTAGTCGGAGTGTTTAGGGATTGATTCGAATTTGTTCAGAATGATAGTGTGTCCAATAGAGTTATTGGACCATTGAGAAATGGCTCTGAGACGAATAGCTGTGTTCGCCGCCACTTGTTTAGTGTATATATCGAGGGGTGTGATGTTAAGCAGTATGTCTAACGCAGCGGAAGGTGTCGAACGGAGAGCTCCGCTGATACACAAGCAAGCCGATCTCTGTACTTTGCTTAGCTTATCACGATAAGTTATTTTATCTAAAGCAGTCCACCATACTGCCACCCCATAAGTGAGTATCGGTCTGATGACCGCTGTGTATAGCCAGTGGGTGATATGTGGCGACAAGCCCCATTTGTTTCCAATAGCTTTTTTACAGGAGAAAAGTGCCACTGTGGCTTTTCTAATTCTTTCTTGTATGTTTGGTTTCCAGCTCAACTTTTTGTCTAAGATCAGACCCAGATATTTAGCTTGATCTGAGAAGTTAAGTGGAATACCATTTATTGATGGAGGGTCTATGTTCGGAATTTTATATTTCCTTGTAAAGAGGACAAGTTCAGTTTTGTGGGGGTTTACACCTAGTCCACATTTGTCTGTCCATTCAAGTAGTTTGTTGAGAGCGGTTTGCATTAATTCTGTTATGATTTGAAGATGCTTTCCCGATATTGCAATGGCAACGTCATCAGCATATGCAATAACTTTGAAGCCATCCGCTTCTAGATTGACTAGTAGGTCATTAATTACGATGTTCCATAAGATTGGCGATAGGACTCCACCTTGCGGTGTTCCTCTGCTAACAGATCTTCTAACAGAACATTCACCTAATGTTGAGTTAATTATTCTGCTTCTTAGCATTAGGCTAATTAACTCCCTAAGTGAGCTATCTACATTCAAGCTCTTAAGCGCGGTTGTTATTGCCATATTGCTGACGTTGTTGAAAGCACCTTCGATATCTAAGAATGCAACCAGAGTGTACTCTCTATGATGAAGGGAATATTCAATAGTGCGTACCAAGTTATGCAAGGCCGTTTCTACCGATTTCCCTTTGCGGTAAGCGTGTTGTGCCATAGAGAAAAGATTGGGTTCTATGGAACTACGCAGATGGATATCAATCAGTCGTTCTAGAGTTTTGAGAAGGAATGATGATAGGCTGATAGGTCTGAGATCCTTCGGATTTACATGGGAGCTTTTACCCGCTTTGGGTATGAACACCACTTTAACTTCTCTCCATAAGGATGGTATGTGTGCAAGGTTCATACACCCTTCCAGAATTATCTCAAGGATAGGGATGATGATGTCTGAAGCCATTTGCAGTTCAGCTGGTATTATACCGTCAGGTCCAGCTGATTTATATGGATCGAAGCTGTCGATTGCCCATTTGAGTTTTTCCCTAGTAATCAGACCTAGTTTATTTGTTGTTATTTTGTTAGACTCTATTGAGTCATCACTGCATATATTTTGGGAGCTACCTGGGAAGTGAGTATCTAGTAGCAAGTCAAGTGATTCCCCACAAGATTTAGTCCAAGAGCCGTTGATAGTTTTCAGGGCGCTTGGCATAATGGGATTTGACGAGAGGATTTTTCTCAATCTTGAAGCTTTTGAAGAATCTTCTATTTTGTTACAGAAGTTTCTCCAGGAAGTTCTTTTATTTTTCCTCAATTGTTTTTTATACTTCTTATGAGATTCTTTATATAAATCCCAGTCAGAGAGTTCTTTGGAATATTTAGCTCGGTTGAAAAGTTTTCTACATTCCTTCCTGAGCGATTCTAGCTCTAAGTTCCACCAATGAGGTTTTTTCTTTCCTCTTATTTGGATAAGAGGACAGGATATGTCCATTGATTTATTGAGAGCTGAGGTGAGATCATTGACTTTATTGTCAAGATCGATTCTGTCTAGGGGGATACGTAATAGGTTAGGTTTAATTAATCTGCTAAGAGTATCTCTATATTTTACCCAGTTAGTTTTCCGATGATTCCGGAAAGCTATCTGTTTCGTAGTTTCATCATTTAGATTGAATTGTATATACCTGTGATCAGAGAAAGAGTGCTCTTCTGATACTATCCAATTCGTGATCTTTTGATGAATCGAGTCGGAGACAAGAGTAATGTCTAATACTTCTTGTCGGTTTCTGGTTATGAATGTTGGTTCATTACCAATATTGCTTACAATGAGGTTAGTACTGAGAATAAAATCAAAAAGTGACTCACCTCGATCGTTTATGTCAGAGCTTCCCCATACTGTATGGTGGGCGTTAGCATCACATCCAATGATGAGGCAGATTTTTTGCCGTTCGGCGTCAGCGATTAACCTCTTTAGCGTGTCGCCAGGGAGAGGGCCCAGGTGGTCGTGACTGAGGTACGCAGACGCAAGCCAGTAGGTACCTTTCTCGGTCTGGAGTCTGACTGCGGTTACGTCTTTATCGCTGTAATCAGGGAGTAAATATACATTAGTGGTACTTCTTACCAATATGCAGGATCTGGGATCACCTTTGTCCGTTGCATGCAGCAAGTAGTAGTCAGAAGTCCTGAGTCCTTGAATTGTGGATTTGTAAATCCAGGGTTCTTGGATCAGGACGACATCTTCCCCATTTTTCTTTATGCGGAGAAGAAGGGAGGCTGAAGCCTGTTTTGAGTGCTGGAGGTTAATCTGAAGTAGTTGCAGCATCATCGCTACTTTCCTTCAGATCCGCCCCCACCACGGTTTCGTTTAGCTCCTCTTCAGATTCTGACTCAGAAGGTGACCGTAGGAGATCATCCTCACTGAGCAGAAATTCGGACATGCGGTTAGCCTCCATGTCAGAGAAGCTGTCAATATTGGTAGCCTCAGGAGGCGGGTTAGTAGGGCATATTCTCGTGTTGGACGTACTCGGTGCATCTACTTCCATTGCTGGTTGGTCGATGCAACGAGTATTTTCCTCCACAGAGGATATGACCTGTGACAGTAGAGGTGAAGGTGTTTCCTCATCTTTTTTGTAGACTTTCAGGATAGCGGTAGTCCAACCAAACCTAATAACACCTTGAGTTGACACTAGGGGAGCCAGAGATTCCTTATTGAGTACCATGATGGCAGATCTATAAGGACCAACTGGATCTTCTAGCTTCGCAACCTTCCAGTCGTGAGTAGGGAGAGTTGGATTACCGTACCTGATCATCTTTAGGATTGTATCCTTGCAGGATAGATTTGCTGGGATTCTGATGCGAGCTCTAGGTCTGCAAGGAATGTCTTCCTTAGCCACGACTTCGAGCTTAGCACCAGGCCATAGCCCCTCTAACCTACTAACAGCAAGCTTATATAGATCATATGATCTCTGGTCATCAAAGGCGACGAGTTTGGCCCTACCCTGGTACCACCCTGCATCTTCAAAGACAACAGGCTCTCCTGGATTCTCCATTATAAGAGTCCAGTACGATTCCTGGAGTTTATTTGAGACCGTCGTCCATTGATCAGAAGATATCATACCATCCACATTGCTTCTGTCGATAACAGCTACAATAGTCTTGTCCTTTAGCACGTCACTAAAGGACAAGTCTTTTTTAGCATAGGAGGTGTTATGCACCTTTGGTTTTTTGGGGTTCGGAGTGCCTCCCTCTACAGACCGTTGTCGCTTCGACGAGAAGTCTTTGCTGGTCGTAGGTTTAGCAAGAATGTTCCTAGCCCAAGCGAGTTTAGCGGATTGCTTTGAGTCTAGATCGGTCATTGGCACACTTCCAATGACTTTTTCTATTCTCTCTGCGGCCCGCCTCTCGCTGCGTGATGCGTTTTTGTTTCCCTCGCTGGTGGAAGATGAGCTGTTTGTCACAGTTCTGCCGTCAGGGAGGGAACCCTCCATCGTGTTCGGACGGGGTCTGCTCTCACCAGTGGTAATATCGCGCGTCGCAGATATTTTTCTTGTCAGAACAGCCCCCTTCGAACTCGTGAGAGGTCTAGGAGTGGGTTTAGAGCCAAGCGTCATGGCTATATTCCCACGATTTTGTGTAAAGAGTGTTTTTGCTTCCGTACCCTTTGGGACTTGACCACCGTCAGCAGAGGAGAGGCTGACAGTCGCAGTCTCACCACTACTAACGCTGGGCAAACCCACCGAGTACGGATTGGATATAGTACCAGCAGGAGGTACACCTCCTCCCTTACTAGTAATAGCGTCTAGACTGTGAGTCGTTTCATCATTCCTAGGAGTGCCTGGGATGATGGTCGGCTCAGCAGTCCCACCGCTCTTCACTTCTTTGTGGATGGACAATTTTGTATTTATCGCTGGCGACTTAACCTCACCTGAGGTCAAGCCCTCGCCGGCAGTCGCGACACCTGCCGACTTTTGAACGTATATCCCCGTTCGATTTTGTTTTCTTTTATTCTTGCTTTTGTCCATATTTGTTCAAGTTTTCTAACATTGAGGTTTTTTGTTTGAGTTATGTTGGTTGTGTGACTCTGCAGCTGGATTGCTGGAGAACCCCACGTAAGCACCCCCACCACGACAAGGTCAACTCGTAGGAGGTGAATAGGTAATAGTAAATATGTAGGTGGGATATGGGAACCATCGACTTCGTTCATTATTTCAGTTTGCAAACAAGTTGAACAAAACAGCTGATAAGTGTGATGAGGAGAATGCGATTATATAGTCTGTGTTTTTTTTACGATCTTACCTCCTTGTCACACTCTTTACATTTGTAATTCCGTTTCATTTAACCATTTGTGAATGAAATAAAATTACAAACACAACAATGTTAGCAAAGAGATTTGGGGGGGAGCAACGACCGGAAATTTGACGGCTTCATAGTTGATTATTTTGTATAAATTGTTATACAGTCATATTGTTATACAAAAAAGTGGTCAGCTTCATAATATAACAATTCTTCAAATGGAAGCAACTTTCTTATGTCGATACGCTATCCAGTGTATTATAGAGATCAGTGCCAAAACCTTATAACATTTTTATGTCAGACTTTTCACATGAGCTCAAAGTACAAGGGAACATAGTTTCTCGAGGAATACTTTTCGCTGATGACAACACCAATTATGCTCATGCTGATCTTCCAGCTGAAACCTTAACTTATGTGAGTAGTCATATTAATGAAATAGGAACATATTATAAAAAATGGGGTATAGATATCAATTACCAAAAATCAGAATAAGTATGTTCAAGGAATGCGACCGAAAACGGCTTAAAAGGCAAAGCGAACTTAGTTTAACTTTTAAAATTACATATAGGGGGTCACACAATACCTTTTAAAGATAGCCTTAAATATTTGTTAGTCCAAATTCACCACCTCTTGAAATTTTAGAAACATGGTCGTTACAATATTACCAAAGCAAAAAAGATTTTTCACATCCTTGCGCCTTTCTTAAGAAACAATAGTCTTAGGCCCCTATTATGACTTGCGATTCACCGAATCTAACGTTCGACTTTTCAAAAATAAAAACTGCGATTTTGTTTAAAATCACCAAAAATTACGGTTTGACATCGAAGATATAGGCAAAGATTTGCCTATGGTATTGAGTGACATTCAAGTTTTCCAAATTTTAGTCATTTAAGGCGAACTTAATTCAGGCGAGTCGCAAACGGTAATTCCAAATAGTCACATTTGAACGTTCGACTGGGCGATTCGCAAGTCATAATAGGTGCCTTAATCCAAACACAAAATTGTTGTTTTATAAAACTTTTATTCGTCCAGTACTAGTATACGCATTTCCGTCCTGCTTTACCATCTCACCAGTGGTAGCCAAAGAACTAGAAATATTAGAATAAGAAAAATCTTAAGATATTGTGTTCATGCACATTACAAAACTAGATATAAAAAATTCTCTAATAGTTACATCTACAATAAGGCAAAGATAGTTCCTTTGATGAAATATGCATTAACCTTAACAAAAGAAGTTATATCCAAAATGAGTTTCAGCCAAAATAAATTAATTAAGGAAATATATGATTCACAAAGTAACTTCTCGTGAAGTTATTCTAACTATACATCTCCGGTTGGTATCATTCATGAAAATTTGGACGATTCGACGGTCTCTGGTAACTTTTGCTTTTGCCTGCATCAAAAAGCATTAAGCAATCAAAATCGTGGTTAAAATTTAAGAGCATCCTTTTCCATTTCATGAAGTTCTTGCAGACCTTTTTCTAAAGTTTAACTCTGGCAACTGGAAATATTTCCTATAGCCGGAAGCGGTAGTTTAATTATACTAGGCTGCATACATCTTAAAAAATATACATTTATATACTATAAACCAAAACTAGAAAACAAGAATATGAATCTAAATTGTATTTAAGGTAAAAATGTCTAAATCTTAATTAATGGAAAAATAATAATAATAATAAAAAAAGAACATTTTGTAAAAACGAACATTTATATGAACAACAAATTTCATTACTTTATACCTTCCAAAATGTAAATTACTACCTATTTATCTCTCCCTTTCCTATTACTGGCAGGAAAGAGGAAATTATTGTTAACCTTAACCTGTATCTTCATTGTAATCAAATCAATAACAAAAATTAGAAATTAAAACTGATACATTCTATAAGTACACAAGCAATAACAAAACAAACCATCATAATAAACATGTCAACTTCATAAAAAAAACACTTCGTATCAATTTGCTGCCAGCTTTTATCCGCATCCCCAAGACGGTGTTCACATTGTAGTGAAAAACTGGATTTTTTTTTTTGACTTTAATAAACAGGGCTAGTAAGTACTAGTGTTAATTTAATTACATTTGTCTAGCATTAAAAAAAATACATAAATGTCAATAATTTTTCTGGAATCTCATTACCATTTAACTCAACTCTAAATGAAGCACTGAACTCAAGTGACAAAAAACGTGGGTCAAATATTCGACCCTATTGCAACTCGAGCTCTCGATCCGGCTTGTAAACGTAGTAACATGCCGGCTCCACTAGACATAAGCCATGCTCAGACCATGAAGCCGTTGAGAAAAAAAACGATAGATGCAGAAATCCAAGTCTTGACGACATGTCGAAGAAACCCAACTTTTGAACAGCACATGACCACTGTTCAAAGCTCGGCCATGAGATTTGAGATTTCCCGTGCGTGTGAGTTTTTTGTCTGATTTTCAATCAATTGGTTATTAATAATAATAATATTAATATAATGCATATTTAAACGTTTTCATAAGAGCCCAAATGAGCAATTTTGCAAATTACAGGAAAAGTGTTTTCATCTGCAATTTGGTATTTATTTTGGAAGCTCATTTCATTTTTTGAGTTTCAATCCTGCCTATTAATCGCTTTTTGTTGTTGATTTTTTTAATTCAGCTTAAACATTTTCGTACAAAATCTTTTCAGAAACAACAACAAAAATTCATCGTCGCTCCTCATTCGCGTTGGCTTGGGGAAGCTTTTAGTTTATTTTACTTAATTTCTCTATTGATTGTACTCGTATTAGTAAACATGGTCACGCTAGAAGCTATAACTAGCAATTTTACAATTTTGATTCTGTTTGGCACCCGAGCATATTTCTATTATTTCTCATTACTGTAAGCCAAAATGTTTTAGATTTGTAGTTATTAATTAATCTTTTATATCTATCTATTTATTTATCTTACGAAATGTGTTTGTATTAATTAAACGGGGTTAATGTTTTGATCCATAGCTCCGCACTTTCAACTCACTGATTTGGTGGTTCAACTGAGAGTGGTTCAAGCATATAATTGGATTTTATAACTTACATGAAACCTATATCATCATTAAAACCCAGAATCCACAGAAATTGGTGAATTAAAAATTTTGAACCACGGAGCATTGTTTAGGCCCGACGTCGTTTTTTTCGTCCAAGTCCATTCAGGCAAAGAAAAAAAAAAACACACCTAATGTGAACCTGGCCCTAGTTAGGTTTCTTTTTGTTGAACACATCCCGTGGTCAGAATTATTCACCTTGGTCTGTCAATTAGATGTAAAAAAAAAAACAAAAATAACTAAAAAATACGACAACAGCTACAAATTCATACTTTAATTTCTTAAAAACCATTCTCGAATCAATTTTTCTAATTAATTTGTTTCATAATCATTTAAAAAAAAAATAATTATCCAACTTAAAACTAAAAAAAGTTAGTGTATTTGTTAAAACTATTTCATTCCTTTTATATTATGAAGTATAATTTCAGTAATAAGTATTCAATTCTCCTATTAAACACTCAAAACCAAACGCTTAGATGTCATGAAGTTTAAAAAAAATAAAAATAGCTATTGCTGTTTTACTATCTCCAAATTAACTTTTAACACGTGCTACAAAAACGATTTTGAAAATTCCTCATTATTTCTTTTTTGTACTTAAGTTAAATCCAGATCAATACCCGAATCCCGACAGAAGATAATAAAACCCACCTAATATCTACTTTAATACTTATAAAGTGGAAATTGAGAGTTTAGTGGAGTTTAGACAACAAATTGAAGTTCCGGTGTCAAATTGCAGAAAAACTATATATGTATTTCTTATTTTTCTTAACTATTTTTTTTTTAGAGTATATCCAACAATAATTTTAAAATTATTCTGGATGAAAAATGGGCCATCCTGTATAATATGCAAGATGCATTGAAGATGAATGGAAATCTGAGTGATTGAAGATATTTTATGGATTCAGTTTTTTGTATTTTATTATAATTGTGGATGAATATTAACTAACAATTACAATTGTTTGTGTACATTTAATTAATTAAACAATTTCACATCGATGTTTTTGTTACTAGCCGAAGTATAATTCTAAAAACTATTTTCCAATTTTCAAAGAAAAAAAACTGAGCTGTCAAAACAAATAAATCTCACCGCGTTACATTGTTGCTGCAATTCACATCTATTCAACGACACGAAGTGAAATTACAAATACAACAATGTAAACAAATGGGTTTTGGAGCATGATACAACTAAATAAGATAGCGCATTGCGCATCATTCACATAAATGACGTCATCGACGCACACAAATACTTTTTCCAAGATTAATAAAACAAAGAATTTTTGACTAAAATTTATTAATTAAATATGAAATATAATTTCCTAAAAGAAATGCACTTGTTTTTAGGATTCTGCACACACATTTGTATTATAAAAAGAACAAAAGTATCAGTGAAAGTTGTGCGTCGATGACGTATAGATGCGCAGAACAAAACGACGTTATCTGTTTAGTTGTGTCATGGTTTTGGAGGGTGAAACGTACGAAAGATTGGCTTCTTGGTAATTGATATTCTCTGCAATAAAATTTACTCTTAAGCTACGAGCAGACGATTTGCGATAGTCGCAAATCTTTGCGAGCACTGACGTCACGAAAAAACTCGCAAATACACCGCAAATGCCTTACGTTTGACAGTGCTCGCAAACCTGCAAATACACATGTTCAGACGATTTGCGAAGGTTGTCCCAAAGTTTTCAAATACATTTGCGATCAAGGTGCTCGCAAATGACATGCTCGCAAATAAGATCGCAAATTTTGCAGCATATTTGCGAGGTGTTCACACGATTTGCGGCAACATTTGTAAATATCATATTCTTACTCATTTGCAGATTTGCGAGCCTGACATTTCTCTATTGACAAATTTGTTTATTTTGAGTTGTTGAGTTTTGTCATAGCTATAATCTCAAAATACTATATAGGTAAACATATGTACATTCAAACACACATGGGTATGTATCTTATATGTATATATTTTGGTGATGTTTTATGTTTAATTGTAGGTCAGTTTAATTTTTTTAACTACGTAAGCTTATTTTCATAAAAAAAGCGAAAAAAAATAAATTTAAATCATTAAAAATAATAATAAAAATAATGAAGGTACCTACATACATACATACATACTTAAAACCACAGCCAATAACTTCAAGTACAACAACAAAATTCATCGCAAATGTCCGCATTTGCAGTGTTCCATTTTCGTGTTTTCGCAAATGGTTGTGATGGTCGCAAATACTCGCAAATTGTCACAAATTATTTTTGTGAGTGTTCACATGATTTGCCAAAATGTCACAAATGCATTTGCGACTTGGGCCTCGCAAATCATACGCAAATGATTTGCGAGCATTTGCAGGCTGTCCCAAAGTTGTGTTCAGACGATTTGCGATCAAAGACCGCAAATTGTGACGTAAAAATGACGTCATACTCGCAAACATTTGCGACTTTTGCAAATCGTCTGCTCGTAGCTTTACTCATATCTTCTGAAGGGTTGAAATATAAAATTCATTGGATTGGTCATATTGTAATTAATTATAAAAAAATAGAAATGTTATTTTTGTTGCTTTAAGTTAAATAAATAAATATTAAATATTCAATCTTACTGGTGGTTTACGAATTCTTGTAGCTTTTTATATTTGCTGTGAAACAATTAATTGACTTTTTTTTGCTTCTTCTATTTGGATTATAGTTTGATTTGTATCCATCGCCGCCATCGGGTTGACTTGGATGTGATGAAGTCATTGATATTTTTTCATTTGCTTGTTTTGGTGAATTGTCCGTGGTTGCATCTGGATTTGGTGTATTTTGGGTTGGTGTCAAATCAGTTTCGGTGTTGTTAGTTACGTCTGGATATGTGGTTGACTTTGTGCTGTTCTGGTCATTGCTATGAGAGTATGATGGTACAATATGATGTGAATTAGTTGCTTGTGGAATATATGTTTCCTGGTGAAAGTTTGTTGATTTTATTTGGTCGATGTGTCGTCTGCAATATTGACCAGCAACGTCGACGATGTACTGAAGTGAACCATCTCGCCGTATAATTTTTCCTAACTTCCACTTGATTTGTTTGTTGAGGTAAAATCGAATATGTACATTATCTCCCTTGGCAAAACTGCAAATAGCTTTTGAATTAGTTTTATCTTTGTATATATAAATCATAGTACTATCATGGACGCACTCGAAGTGGGTGACATCTGCAGCCAGTATGGGGAACTCTGAATGCTTGGGAATTTGAGAATTGAGATTATGGTTAAAACGGGAAAAACATTTAGAATTTACTTGGGTGAGAAGGGGTTTATATCTGGAGTTTTGCAAAGTATTTTGAAAACGTTTTTTTGTTTTGTTTCTTAATTCTTCATGCACACTGTTGATGTCTATGCTTTTGAACGGCGAGGCGCGCGCGGCTCTAATAATGAAAGGGTTGATTGGTTTTCATTTCCTAGGTATCCCATATTTTTTCTTATGGCTGTTTGGATGTGAGCGAGATATGAAAGGTATAGCGTATAGGTTTAGTACGTAGGTATGTATGTAGATTCATTATGAATATCTATAGCCCCAGCGGGAAATATATCGTCCTCAATGATTCTTATAGCTAAAATCATCAATTAATTCACTTGCCAAATCATACAAAGAGTGACATGCAATGATCAATTAAGTGAAGAGTAATACAAAGATTCTTCAGTTCATAGATTTTACTCCACTTTCTGTTGTTGAAAAGGAATGTACAAGTTCAACAGTTCATATTTAGTGATTTGTTTGTGACTGTAAATTCTCATTTTGTTGGATATAGTTCCCAGTGGCTTTCTGTCAGAAAATCAATGAAGCATGAACCAAATATAACTTAAATTGCGTTTGCCAAAATGCAAATAGGTATAACTTTTAAATTCGTTGAAAAAAAAAACATCTTGATTAACTAGGTACTGAAAATCTTGTGTTTTCGCAATTTAATATTCATTTAATTTTTCATCGAAAATAATGAACTGATGAATAAGGCAAGTACATGATGTAGTGACATCAGAGATTATGCAATCACCATGTTTTTCATCACCTGGGTCGGTGAATAAACATCTTCCAACGAAGTAGTGATTTTGTTGATGAATTTGTGGCATGTGCTTCCCGCCCATGTTAAATTCATCAAAGGAATAAGCTGAAAAGTGGCTGGTGGAGCTTCCATTCCTCAAGGAAAAAGCAGGTTTTTAATCAATTAATTTTAAAATTTTTCCCGCTGGGAGGTAGGAATGTTCATACATATGTAGCTACAGTTTGTATTACAGTGTAGTTTAATTATAGTTTAATACGTATTTTACTTAAAATCATCAGTAATTTCTTTGTTCATTCTATTTAAGTGTAGGTAGGTAAGGTACCCACATGGGTATATTAATAAATTTAGCAAAGATGCAAGAAAATATAAAATAGGTAGGTATGTATGTAAGTAGGAAGGTACCTTTACCACTAAGAGAGTGCTCAAGCAGCTTACTTTTTTTAAGTTGTTTTATAAAATCCAACTTTCATAAATCAAAGGACACTTTTTTTTAAAGAAAATATTATTATTATTATGAAAGAAAGCAGCAGCAGAGTATGCACTATAGTAGAGTATAGACGTTTCGAAAGTTTCGTGCGGCAAAACATTTATTTAACATTGTTTTAAATATACAATACAACCCAAATCGCGGGGATATAGCAAAAGTGAAGTGCTAGTATCGATCTGAAATTATTTCAAATTTTAAAATCTTAAGTTTAAACGTAAAAAAACAATAAATCAAATATATCGCCTTTGTTACTCTCGCAAATTTTTACATTTCTTAAAATCTGTCGTTAAAAAAAAATGTGTCGTTATTTTGCTCTCTGTGTGAGAATGGCAGGTAAAACGTGGTTTGGCAGTAACGAAAAAGAGAACCAAAAAGCCAGTAAAGAAACCCACACTGGGAAAAAACAAGAGAAGTTAACGAAACCAACTGCTTCCAAAACCTTATCTGAGAATCCATTCCCAACCACTCCAATACCATCAGGCTCCAAAAACTCAGAGAACTCAACATTCACTCCCAAGACCAACACTTCAACTTAATAATAACTTAAACAATTTGAAAAGGATAAAAACGTCATATCATTGATGGATAGTTTTATAGGTACCCAATTTCTTCAGAATTTAAAGTTGTTAAGTACCTACTAGTTTGGCATTCAGTATTTTATGCCCTTAGACCCGTGTGCTGAAATGAAACTTAAATATTTAAGTGCAACATAAGCGATTATTTGACAGTTTATGCAGAGAAAAAAAGTAGCCCACGCCAAGCTTAAATAAAATATAAATGTTAAAGTTTTGTATCAGTAAACGGCACTTAATAATTATTTGTTAAATTCTTAAAACTATAATTGTTTTATTTTTTGTCTTTGAGAAAAATTTAAATTACGAATAATGCCAAATAAATATTTCGAAATTTCAATAGGTGTATTCTTATGCCAAAAAGGGGTTAGTGATTAATTTTTAATTTAATTTTTAAATGTTTATAAATAAGTGCTCAGATTGGCTTACTTAATTTAATTTTAAATCTTATAAACATTGTGTAGGTATACATATTTCACTGTCATATGTATACTAGGGTGGTCGTTATAATGCTGTTTTTAGTTTTATATAGATGAGATAGGCCTAAATCAACTCTAAATGAAGAAAAGAAAAATGCCCATATGCTTATATTTTTTTTGTATCCCCCATAGTAGGTATGCTTTATGTGATTCGCGTTGAAAGTAGAAAGAAAAAATCCTGTAGGAGGGAGGTATATCTCCTCCGCTTGGACAGAAGGTGTAATTTTATAAAAATAAAAATATTGAAAAACAACGGCAGCACTTACAGTTGATTTTTGAAAAGCCAGAAATGGCTTTTTTTCAAACTTAATATTTTGAAAGAAATAATAATTTTCTCAAAAGCCAGAAAACATAAAACCACAGCTTCTAACAATCGAATAAAAATTAGTAAATTATTAAGAACTTTCAATTGAATTTTCTCATTACCTATCTGGCAAATGGTTTTATATAAAGTTTTGTTAACAAGAACTACAAAAAGTTCAAATAATACTATATTTAATAAAACGTTCAAAAAAGTTTATTTTTAATGAAAAGCTTTAAAAAAATCCACTGTTTTTTTTTATTACAGTAATAAATATAAAAATAAAAAGCAGATCTATGGACAGTTTTTTGTCATTTAAAAAAAAATGTTGCTGAAAATTTTTGAAAGAAGTTTTTTGGCTGGAATATCTTGAAAACAGACAATGATAATGGCTTTGGACTCATTTTTCTACATTTATATGTTTAGTTCATAATTGATCGATTTCTTTTTACCAGCCATTGAAAGAGTAATGGCTAGTTAATTGTTTTAAAATAACATATTACAAATGTAATGGATACCGTATAGATTTATTTTAGTTACATACAAATTTAATTAATGTTTTTTTTTTTAATCACCCATTATAAATGTTTTAATTAATAATTAGAAAAGTAAATTATTCATGCCCATTGCAAATGCTTTTTGCAGATAATTAAAAGTTCTATATTGTGTGCGACAAATGTAATGGGTAATTAAATGACGTAAAACGCCTAGTAATGGGTAATTTATTTTCGGAGAATTTTATATTACACAACGCTGGTTATACAATAAAACCTGTGATATGAAATGCATAGAATGAATGGAATGCTGTGGCTGTTCTAGTTTGTAAGTTGTCTGTAAGTAGCTTATAAGTAGGTTGTAATTAGTTTATAATTAGTTGTTAATAGTTTTAAGTAACTTTAAGTAGTTGTAATTAGTTTTAATTAGCTTTAATTTAGTTTTATGTAGTTTGTAAGTTTTATATAAAACCAAAAAATAAAGATAGAGATACCGAGTTTTTTTGTAAATTCTTCTAGGTAAAAAATAAAACCGACCTGGATTTAGTATCAAGATAGTTCTTAGGCCGAAAGGCATTAGCATTAAGTTATTATAGTTTAACTTAGAGCGCCCGACTGGGGCCAGTAAGTTAGTTTTAAGATATTGATAAGTAGGCTAGTTTTTATGAATTTTTGTCTAGCTTTAAGATGATTTTAAGAAAATTGAAAATAAAAATGAATTACAAAAAAAAAAAAAAAAAAAAAAGGATTGAAAATTGGAGTGTTCGAATATAAGAAACTCCACAAACGCCATACATCTTATCTTCGAACACCAGGACCACCTTTTAGAAAATACCTGTTCGAAAACAGGATCAATTTCAAAGAGGCATTTGTTTTCGAACATTTGTTTGGGTATAGCAAACTCGATACAAACTAGTTTCCAAGTTACTTGTAACTTTTTATTTGAATTTTTGTGGCAATATTATAAACTGATATACTAATATCATTGACTTATTATATATGGACTGCCAGTCGTTTGTTTTTTTCATACAAAAGCTCAATTGAAAAGGGTTCAGCTTCTCCTTAGCAACATAAGAGCTCCCGTCGAACATGCGGCGAACAAAACAACTATCCTTACGTCTCTATATGTCGATCACTCTATCATACTTATCAATCAAAGTCAAAATTTATTATTATTTTTATTGAAAAGTCGTTGTTATTTCATTTAATTGGAAAAAAATAACTTAAAAACAATCATGGAGCAGTTCGAACATACAGGATAGGTATTTAACCTTCCTACTGATATTAATCACCAATCATCAACATGATACAAGGAATTGCAAAATGGTAAGTCAAAAACGAACTCAAAAATCAAGTGATAGATAAATCAAAAGCTCTTGAAACAATCTTATTCTTCTTCAGAATTCAGAGGAGTGGTGACTGACTGGCAAATCCAATTAAAAATAAACAAATTTCAGCGGATAAAGGAAGCAATTAAGTTTTTTTTTCGCCAAAGAAAAGGCGAATTAAAAAAAAAAACTATGCAAGTGTCAAGCTGCAAATTGATTATTCAGAGAAGAAAAAAGAGACATCAAATATGTATGTGCTTAAATAAGTCGATTAATCTTTTAATAAATGGTCTCAACACTTTTTAAAACTCAATTCATTTGTTTGTTGTTATTGTTTTTTAAAATGAAATAAAAAACAGAAGAAACACTCAGTTCATTTGTCAAAACTTACACCATGTCTGCCGCCTATTCGACGGCAGCGCTAGTGGCGTATAGTAATAGACTGAACAGAAGTGAAGTTGGCTCCTGGCAGTCAATGACTAATATGATATACTTACAAGACAAAAAGAACAATTTTTCCCGAGACGTTCATTGAAGTTTTTGTTATAAATCGCATTAATTTAAAACCTTCTTTCTGTGCATTTCTGCGCATTTTAGTCCAAAGTTTTTTCGAAATTTATATAAATTTTTTTCTGACACAAGCCTGGACAAAAAAATCGCAGAAATTTAAAGTAAAGGAACAAATATAATAATTTTTTTTGACACACACAGTGGCTGTGTGTGTGAAAAAAGTTATAAGACTTGAGAGGAAATGTGTTAAAGTATGTAGAATTGCATTGGAATTTAATGAAGAAAAAAATCGAAAAATATCTATATAAAACAAAGATTTTTGCTAAAAGTGTTCAGCAACTGGAAACATTCGAAAATATGTACCACCATTAGGGCTGCCAATCAAATTTTCTCAATATTGGAACATCAGGAGCCAGAATCGGGACAAATCGGGACTTCGAAGAAAACTATGGAATTTTAAACATACAGCATATAGAAAAATGTTTAATTATAGCTTAGATTTATAATTAAAAGGAAATAAATAAAAAGATTTTTATGGAAAGCTTTCAAAATTCAGTTTGATAACTGCATATCAGGGCCCTGTTTCATACTAGAGATATTAGTTAAGGAAAAAGTTTAAAAACTATACAGTACATCGACTTAAAGCTTCTTTTTCATAAAAATGGTGACATTCCTACACAAAACAACAAGACAAAAGCAAGACAAGATTAGCAAAAGTGAAATCACGCGAACAGGAGTTTAATTTTCAAATTTTATGAATGTATTTTGTCGAAGACCTTTAAACAATTATTAGGTATATTTTGTTTTTTTTTTTGACAGGTAAATAGGTACTCTTCGCACAGTTTTTCCTTCTTTGGCATGAAAAGTTCTTTTTATTTGTAAAACAGGAAAGTCAGGATTTTTTAAAGGTAGGACTTTGCGTTATAATTTTAAGCTACAAATACATTAATTAAAAAAAATAATAATAAATTAAATTAAAATATTAATTAAAAAAAAGAAAAGACACATATAAAAGTATATTTTCTTCATTGACTTATGTATTTTACTAAAGTTAACGCTAATGCTTATCAGGCTTAAAAAAATGACACCCATTATTGGTGTCGCACACCACTGCCGCTTGCATTACGCTTACGCGCGCCTTAGCTATCGACATAAAGGTACTGAGAACGCGAGAGTCAAAATTTGAAAAATAACGTCGCAAAACTAGTTTTAAGATTTTGTGGTGTCTGTCCGACACCAAGTCATCCGCAGAGGGCTAAAATGGATACAAAAAAATGATGAAGAAAACAAAATTCAAGTAAAGTACGTATTCCATACACCCTTATAAAAATTAGTTTTTGGATTGAAATCTGAATTAACCAAAGGACTTTGAGCTTGTCTTGGAATAAATAAAAAGCTTTCGCGTGAAAGTGTAAGTAGGTATCAACGTTGTTGTATCGAATTTAAGTCAATTTCCTAGAAAATGGACCCTGTTACATAATATAGGAAAACGAACCACCCTCTACATGTTCAGAAATCATTTTCATAAGTATTGCTATTGGTCGTATCTATTACCATTTAAGAAATTTATTTTGAATAACTAGGTACACGTTTGTACCAACCTACCAACTATCAACGTATTCAAAATAAATTTATAAAAAGTTTTATTGGATAAGACCACATAAATTTAGGTATTCATATCTCAGTGCATTGGCACTCCCACTTACGTACAGTCATTGAAGAAATACAAATATTTCACGAAATTCTTTCTACTACTGCCTATTTTTTTTATAAATTAATAAGTAGGTACCTCCGTACCCTGGAATTTAGCAAAACAAACTTTAATTAAAATACCTACCTACCTACCTAGTAAAAAAAATATTTATGTACCTAGGTACCTATACAAAAACCTACCCCCACATTCAACAAACATTTCTTAATACCTTTCCTAAAGATAATAGGTATCTTTACCTAAGCCTAACTCTGAATTTTGCATAAGAATACCTAACCTATGTATTTTATTTAAATACCTACTAAAACAATTAATAATACAAAAATTATGCATACCTAATTGAAATAGAAACTAGTCGACTACCAAAATATATACCTACCTATACATGCCCACGCAAAATAAAGATTACAATTCAAAATTATTAAAATGCCCACCAAAAGTTACAGGTATCCTGCCATCGAAATCATACAAGAAAATTACTATCTGAATAACTACGACAAGATTTCCTCAAAAATTTTAAATCAGCCACAAAACAAAACCTACCCCAATAATGATTTTGAGAAAATATACATACTTATAGTCATACCTACGTTTCTCATTCACATCGTCTACAACAAAATCTGTGCAGAAAGTTCTTTTTGCTGGTTGTTATGACCTACGCCACCGGCGAGGCGACGACGCAAGCAGCTCCCTCATGTCTCAGGTGTCTCTTTCATCACCTTGTTAATTTTTTTTGCTACTCTGGCTACATACGAAACATATTTCCAAAATAAAAAAAAAAAAACAATTAATGTTGAATTCAAAGACGATACGAGAAACATTTTCTCATTTCCTTCACCTTTTTCTAGTTTGTGTCATTTCACAATTAGCTAATTTGCTTATCTCATTTACTCCCTTTATTCCTTACCAGAATGGAAATAATTAATCCTCTTGCTCTTACAACTTGTCTTCGATTCTTTAAATGTTGTCTCCACACATGTCTCCATATGTCTCCACCACAATATTTGCGGTCGAGCGTGGAGACCTCGCTGGCAGTGTGTACTCCTAAAAAAAACCGTCCATTATAGTACTATGATTTATATCGGGGTTTTCAATAAGAGCGCTACAAAAGTTGTTTAAAATAAAACAAAAACGGTTTTGGATATCAATGAAATTCTTTCTCCCTGTGAAAGTTTGTTCGATACCATTATGTATGGAACTCGATTTCTTTTGCATGGCCACCACGGGCACGCTGGCAGAAGTCCAGACGCTAAACCCAATTTTCGACGGTTTTCAAGCATAAATCGGCCGATACTGCTGCAATTTCACGTTCGATATTCGTACGAAGTTCATCAATCGTCGCTGGCTTGTTGGCATAGACCATAGACTTGACGTAACCCCACAGGAAATAGTCTAACGGCGTCAAATCGCACGACCAAGGTGGCCAAGCGACTGCACCTTTTCGTGAAATAACACGTTCTCCAAACTTGGTTTCCAATAAATTGATTGTGACATTCGCTGTGTGGCTTGTGGGTTCGTCCTATTGGAACCACATGTCGTCCAAGTCCATATCATCCAATTGGAGCCAAAAATATTCGGTTATCATTGAACCGTAGCAATCTCCATTCACAGTAACGTGCCGGTCTTGATCATCACGGAAGAAGTACGGCCCAATGACGCCGCCGGCCCATAAACCACACCAAACTGTAATTCTTTCGGGATGCAATGATGACTCACGTGTGGATTACTGCTTGACCAATACCACATATTTTGTTTATTGACGAGGCCATTCAGCCAGAAATGAGCCTCATCGCTGAAGATGATTTTTCGATGAAAATCCCAATCATTTTCATGTTGTTGCTCAGCCCAATTCACGAACATACGACGCTTCTGGTGGTCAATCGGCTTCAGTTCTTGCGTCAATTTAATCTGGTAAGGATGTAGGCCAAGATTTTTTCGCAAAATTCACCACAACGACGTCACAGAGATGCCCAACGCTTGAGAACGACATGTGAGAGACACATTTGGGCTTTCTGCAACTGAAGCCTCAGCGGCAGTAATATTCTCGACACTACGGGCACTTCTTTGTCTCACTGGTTCAGGAACATTTTGTACTGTGCCTGTGGATTCAAATTTTTCCACTAGACGCTCAATTGTTGATCTGCTAGGACGATTATGACGACCATAAATTGGACGTAGCGCTCTTAACATTGAGGCCACTGACTCCGAATTTCGGTAGTAAATTTTTATAATTTCGGCTCGTTGTTGGCTCGTATATCTTTCCATCATGAAATGGCAAACCTTATTGAAGAGAAATGTCAAAAGAGCGGCAAGAAATATGGCGTCGTTTGCTGTCCCTGTCGCTCTACTTTTGTAGCGTCCCTACTTCTAGCCATTTACTTTTTGCATCGACAACGATTAGAAAGTTGAATTCAATGAAAAGTCCTGCAAAGTCTATATGTATTCTTTGCCATAGCATGAATGGATTTTCCCATGGATGTGTAGGGACTATAGCAGGTTCGTTAGCTACTACTGAACAGCATACAGTGAACTCTTCTGGGTGAGCTATTTTTTAGAAGTGTTCTGCCAAGCAGACCCATACTTTGGTACTACCCACCAATCCCCCTTCTATGTTTTCTTTTTTTTGGTTTATGTTTACATGGCACTGACATCTACTACCATCAAAGTCAACTCTACTGTTCTCAGAAAGGTGTACAGCGGTTTGCGGTATGCACATCGGGGGTTTGTGTCTCAACTAATGGCATATGGACGCATCTTTGTATATATAAATCATGAACAATTTTTTTTAGGAGTACATACTGCCAGCGGGGGCGCCACATTCGACCGCAAATATTGTGGTGGAGACATGTGGACACAAGTGTGGAGACAACAATTAAGGAATCGAAGACAAGTAGTAAGAGCAAGAGGAATAATTATTTCCATTCTGGTAAGAAATAAAGGAAGTAAGTGAGATAAGCAAATCAGCTGATTGTAAAATGACACAAACTAGAAAAAGGTGAAGGAAATGAGAAAATGTTTCTCGTATCCTTTTTGAATTCAACATTAATAGTTTTTTTATTTTGGAAATATATTTCGTATGTAGATGAAAGAAACACCTGAGACCTGAGTGAGCTGCTTGCGTCGTCGCCTCGTCGGTGTCATAGGTCGTAACAACCAAACAACCAGCAGAAAATCCTTTCTGCACAGATTTTGTTGTAGACGGTGTGTATGAGAAACGTAGGTATGACTATAGTTTTGTATATCAGTCGATCTCGATCTGTGGAAGTGTGCGCACGTTATCGGCTTTCACAGTGTTATTTACTTAAAAGCGGAGTGACTTTTCAAAGTTTTAATTTTACCCAGCTATTTTCATTAGTGCAATAGCACAGAGGTAGAGGTGGCCGATCGAGAACCGGAGGATCACGAGTTCGAGTCCCAGTCGGGCAAAAAATATTTAGCTGCTTTTTTCCACAATCGAGAAGTCGAAAACTTCATTGAGTGGGAAAAGCAGCAAATGTCATCCAACAACACAGCGGGGACATCGAAAGGTGTCCCAGCAACAACAATAAAGCCAGCTATGGCACCACCAGCCAAAGCTACGGTCAGTGCCGTAGCAACAACAACAAAAACAACCAAGCAAGCGATGGCACCACCAGCCATACCATCAACCAGTGCCGTAGCAACAACGGCACACCCACCAACGGCAACAACAGCCGATACTAAAAATAAGAGGAGAAAGAGGATAAGCTGTGCATCGAACTTGGTTAAGCGCCGCTCCACCACCACCTCAGCCCAGCTGCCAGCCGGGGTGAAGGAGACGGCGCGCACAACCAAGACAAAAGCAGCAGCAAAAATGCATCAACAACTAGACACCTCGCCATCCGACGATGACATTGAATACATGTCAGAGGGTGGCGAGGGACTGTTTACAACAGGGGACATCAACAGCAACCTGCTTGTTGATATTACATCGCTAGAGGCGTCCTCAGAAGAGGAAAATGAGCATCAGCAAAAAAATAGATGCCATTCGGGGGGAGATGGAACGTCTTAATGCTATCGTGACCCCTCTGATACAAGCTCTTAAAAACAAGCAAGAGGCTCGTCGTGAATGAGAAAGAAAGGAGCGCGAGCAAAAAAAAAGCGGTACAGGCGCCGCAAAAAGCAACGCCACAGCAAGAGCTACCGAAAAACAAGCAGCCAGATCTAAATGCGCAAGAGCAGCAGCAACAACAACCGATGCCAAGTGAACAACAACAGCAGCAGCCGAAGGAGCAACGGCCGAAAAAACAATCACAACAGCAACAGCAGCAGCAGCAACAAAAACCACAGGAGCGGAGTCAGCAGCAGGGAGTACACCAGCAACAGCCACAGCCACCCCAAAATAAAAAAGAAAAAGTGCCACCAATCAACACTTACAAAATGGAACTGCAGGAAACCATTGACCTGTGTAAGTCGGCCATAGGCCAAAACTTTTTTATTAAAAGATTAAGTAAAGATAGACATGCTATCCACTGCTCCACAGTGGAGCAGCACAAAATAATAAAAGAATTATTAAAGAAATCCACGACTGAGTTCTTCAGTTTTACCCCCAAAGTGGATAAATACCAAACGGTCCTCTTGAAGGGCATAGATTCCTGCACGGAACCACAGGTGCTCTTAAATGAGCTCCGTCAAAAAGCGAGCGACAATCTCGACTTTATCGGGGTCAAGCCGTTCGCTACAGTCAGAGCCAGACGGGAGAAGCGGTCTTTGCCGTTCTTCCTGGTACAGCTATCGCCCAGCAGCAAACTGGATCGGTTGAGGAGTATCTCCGTCCTCAACTACCAGGTTGTTACTTGGGATAAATTAAAGAGACGCGGTGACATGCTTCAATGCATGCGCTGCCAAAGGTTTGGCCACGCTGCAGCAAACTGCGAAATGCTGTCACGCTGCGTTAAGTGTGGTGAGGACCACATCAAGGGGGAGTGTAAGCTCGGTGAGGAACGGGTCGAAGACATGACCCAGCTTAAATGTGCACTTTGCGGAAAGGAGGGGCACCCTGCTAATTATCGGGGTTGCTCAGCTTTTTAGCAAATTAGAATTAATAGAGTGGCTAAGCAGACAGCGGTAGAGATACGCCCATCAACGCGTGCTCCTACAGCAACGCCCGTTAATCCCCAAATTCCCTTTGCCCAAATGGTGGCAGGGAGGAGTAAAACGGTACAGCCTGCAGCTAAGACAGCCCAACCGGCCCTAGTACCAAAGGCGCCGGACTCTCAGGCCGAAATAAGAAGCATGTTGCTGGCAATTCAAGGCCAGTTGACAGGACTTCATAACCAGATAAAGGAGCAGGCTACTAGGGTAGACTATCTCTACTCTGTTTTGCCTAGCCTAACGCAAATTAGAGGTTAAAGGCGCGCTGTCGGAGAGGCCTCTTAGGATCCTTGCTGTGAATGTAAATTCACTGATTAGGACCGAACGTAGAGCTAATCTTTTCCAAATGTTGAAAGAGCAAAGTCCAGATGTGTTTATGGCCAGCGAAACTAAGCTGAACCAGAAACATAAGTTGACTAACAACAATTACAATATCGTTAGAAGAGATCGACCCAAGTCCACTCAAGGGGGGGGCGTCGCAATCTTCATACGAAAAGGCATTAATCATAAAGTTATATATAATAGTGATCTGCGCAGATTTCGGCTGTTAGAGGCGTGCATCGTATGCATTCCTCTCCAACAGGGGAAGCGAATGTATGTGATCGCGGCTTATGCACCAGCATCACTTCAGCCAACTGATTTTATGACAGAGCTTGAAAAACTTTTCGAATGTCTACACTTGAGCTTGGAAGAAAATTACTTTCTCATGGCCGGTGATTTGAATGCCAAACACCAAGATTGGGGATATCAAATTCAAAAGAGGTATTCATCTTTTCAATTGGATGAGTCGATACAACACTGAGTATGGTGTCGACCTGCGGCTACGGATCGGCCATCGCTTCCAAGAAGCGGTGCCTATCTGGATATATTGCTAATAGACGCAAGACTGACAATTACTGACACGGTGGGTCAAGACCAAGAAACTGTTTACGAACAATCCAGCTCGTGGAGTTGGAAGAGTATGTACCTGTGCATACTTACAATTACAGTAAGGTGCGCTGGCCACGCTTTACCAACGCCTTATCGAGCGAAATCAGTTCGAACAATATACTCGTATCCCCACCAAATGACAGGAATTTGACAAATAACGAAATAGACCAATACTTAGAACAAATGGACGAGACAATCAAACGATCAATGAACAGAACAATACCGAAATACGAACAACGGGACGCAACAGACATGTACCGAAATGCGACCATTGACGCATTACATAGACAAAAAAGTGGACTGCTAACAAGACTCAAACTCTTGTACCGACGGTTTACTGACCCTCACCATCTGGAGATTGGGACACTGAAGTCGTCGATCAAGAACATCCACCAACTAATGAAAGAGATTTATCGGTTGTCAATTAATTTGTATTGGTATATCAAAATTCGGGCCGTTAATGCTAGCGACCCGAGCATGTTTCCGCAAATTAACAAGATATTTAGAAGGAATGATCAGAATGATCTTCCGTGTCTCAAGCTTCAAAGAACGACAGAAAACAGAGACGTACTTCTGACAGCAGGAATTAATCCAGAGGACGCCGTCTTGGACGATGACCTCTTTATTGTCGAAGATCCGCAGGAGAAAGTGGAGGCTGTGGGGGCTGCTTTCCAGCAAGTGTACAAGGTGAATGCTTGCATTCGCCCCAATCATGACCTGGAAAACAGAGCGTTGCTCCACCACTTCTACCTTCGGAATGACATAACGCAATGGCGATCAGAGAACCTTGGTTTCACCGGGTTCAATGAAGATCATTTGGCAAACGCCATAATCGCCGAGCGAAATGGGCCCAGTTCCCTGTTAACTACGAAGGTGGAGCTACAGCTCATCTTCGATTCATTAAAGAAGAAGAAATCAGCAGGAGTCGATGGCATATCCAAGTAGACATTTATACCACTCTGTTTAACAACGCTCTGAATAATGCATATTATCCAGGGTGGTGGAAGACAGCTGTGGTGCATCCTCTCCCGAAAAAGGGAAAGGACAATTCCAATCCGGCGAATCTCCGGTCAATAAGTCTTCTTCCGAGAATCAGCAAGGTATTCGAAAAAGTTTTCAATAGAGCTCTGTCTAAGTGGGCAGACGACAATAATATCATACCGGACAATCAGTTCCGTTTTAAGGCGGGACATGACACTATTCATGCCGCGTCAAAACTCGTTTCTGATGTCCAATGGAACAAATCTAAGAAGCAGTGTACGGGTGCCTGTCTGGTTGATTTGGAGAAGGCCTTCGACACCGTATGGTTAGAGGGCCTTTATTTAAAGCTGACCAGACTTGACATTAGTAAACCACTATTATATATGCTTTATGATATGCTCAATGGCAGACAGTTTGTTGTCAAAAGTGGCAATGTAACTTCTGCCACAACCTTTAATATTAAAAATGGTCTTCAGCAGGGAGCGGTCAACTCACCGATTCTATTCAGCATTTACACCAGCGATCTGATAAGTAGTCTAACTCAGGCAATTGCATATGCCGACGACCTGATTGCATACAGAACAGCTGCAAAAGTCGAGGACATCAGGATTCTCTTGCAGAGTGACTTCGATGAGATTCAACGATATTGTGATGACTGGAAGTTGAAAATCAACTTTCAGAAATCAGAAACTATCTTGTTTAGGACCCCGTTGCGTGGAAACACAAGGGATACGAGAAAGAACTGGCGCAAGCTGGTGATCGTAGGGCCAAATGGACATCCACTGGCGAGTAAAAGTGTAGTTAAGTACCTTGGCATCTGGATGGATCAGTATTTGTATTTTGACAGACATATAAATGCTGCTCTGTCCAGGGCTAGGGGAGCTTTTGCCCTGACGAAACGGTTGTTTTATAGCAGCCGGCTTGACAGCAGGATGAAGGTGTTTTGCTACATGGCCCTTATCCGGCCGATGATTGCCTATGGATGCCCGGTTTGGTTCAACGTTGCCCCATCTCAAATGGAAAAGATTCGGGTGTTTGAGAGGCAGTGTTTTCGACGCTGCCTTGGATTGCACAGAACACCAGAGTCGGAGTACAAACACTACTATTCCAACCTGGCTCTATACAATGGGGCCAACATAAACAGGATAGATAATTTCTTGCTGAAGCTTATTCGAGGTCACATTGCAAGAGCGATGTCCTCGTCTAACAGCTTAATTTTCGGGGCTTATTACCCTAAATACGAATACTACGAGAGTGTGCGTCTAAGCGGCTTTATTCCGCCCGATGCATTCCTCTATCTAGACAGTCGAGGGCTGATCCAGGATAGAGCGGCGGTTCTGCTAATCTACCACGTCTACCGTAGAACTGTGGATCGGCGGCTCCCTTACAGTCGAGACGTCCTCGCACAAGACGGAGCTGAGCACCTTCGGTTCAGTAGGAGTGTGTCCGAACGGGACCGAAGGGATAGGGTAAGGCAGGAGAACCAGTTCTGGTGGTTAAAATATGAAGAATGAAGTTCCTTCAGACATTTAAAAGTTGTCCTTGGTTTTTCTCTGTCATGGCCGACTTACATAGGTTTAGGTAGTTAGTTTTAAGTAGGGACAGCCTCAGGGTGGCACCAAAAAAAAAAAAAAAAAAACAAAAAAAAAAAAAATTATAAAATCCACAAAAATACAAAAAAATTATAAAAACCGGAAAATGCTTGCTGTGGCTGTTCTAGTTTGTAAGTTGTCTGTAAGTGGCTTATAAGTAGGTTGTAATTAGTTTATAATTAGTTGGAAATAGTTTTAAGTAGCTTTAATTAGTTTAATTAGTTTTAGTTAGTTTTAATTAGTTTTAATTAGCTTTAATTTAGTTTTATGTAGCTTGTAAGTTTTATATAAAACCAAAAAAATAAAGACATAGATACCGAGTTTTTTGTAAATTCTTCTCGGTAAAAATAAAACCGACCTGGATTTAGTATTAAGATAGTTCTTAGGCCGAAAGGCATTAGCATTAAGTTATTATAGTTTAACTTAGAGCGCCCGACTGGGGCCAGTAAGTTAGTTTTAAGATATCGATAAGTAGGCTAGTTTTTATGAATTTTTGTCTAGCTTTAAGATAGTTTTAAAAAAATGGAAATTAAAAATGAATTTAAAAAAAAAAAACAAAAAATAGTTATGTATATTTTCTCATAATCATTATTGGGGTAGGTTTTGTTTTGGGGCTGATTTGAAATTTTCGAGGAAATCTTTTAGTAGTTATTCAGATATAAATTTTCTTGTTTGATTTCGATGGCAGGATACCTATAACTTTTGGTGGGTATATTTCAATAATTTTGAATTGTAATCTTCATTTTGGGAGGATGTATAGGTAGGTATATATTTTGGTAGTCGACTAGTTTCTATTTCAATTAGGTATACATACGAGTACATAATTTTTGTATTATTAATTGTTTCGAGGATATGTTTTTCAGTAGGTATTTAAATAAATTATATAGGTTAGGTTTTCTTATGTAAAATTCAGAGTTAGGCTTAGGTAAAGATACATATTATCTTTTGGAAAGGTATTAAGAAATTGTTGTTGAATGTGGGGGTAGGTTTTTGTATAGGTACCTAGGTATATAAATATTTCTTTTACTAGGTAGGTAGGTAGGTAGGTATTTTTATTAAAGTTTGTTTTGCTAAATTCTGGGATAGGGTGGTACCTACTTATTAATAAAAAAAAAAAAAAAGCAGTAGTAGAAAGAATTTCGTGAAATGTTTTTATTTCTTCAATGTCTGTACGTAAGTGGGAGTGCCAATGCATTGAGATATGTATACCTACATTTATGTAGGTAACCTTACTAAACTTTTTATGCAATAAAACTTTTTATAAATTTATTTTGAATACGTTGATTAGTTGGTTGGTAGGTACGTATAGGTAGGAACCTAGTTATTCAAAATAAATTTCTTAAAATGGTAATAGATATGACCAATAGCAATACTTATGAAAATTATTGCTGAACATGTCTTAGAGGAGGGTTCGTTTTCCTATATTATGTAAGAAGTTAATTTTCTAGGAAATTGGCTTAAATTTGATACTACAACAATAATATATTTGTTGCTTTACAATTCAAGTTAAAAGTTGAAATGAGCTCAACTGCATTGCGTTTCGCCCAGGTATGATAGTTGAGCTCATCAGTTAGATGACTATCATACCCTTCTAAGACGCAAATTTGTATCGATGATTACCGACTAATATAAAAATCACAGCTTTGGAGATACTGTAAATTTTATTATTCTAAGGGAATTTGGTAAAAAAAAATCACAGTATCTCCAATGCTGTGATTTTTATATTAGTCGGTAATCATCGATACAAATTTGCGTCTTAGAAGGGTATGATAGTCATCTAACTGATGAGCCCAACTATCATACCTGGGCGAAACGCAATGGAGTTGAGCTCATTTGAACTTTTAACTTGAATTATAAATTCGGTCACTCACTCAAACAGAAGAATTTTCTTTTTAAATTTTCTTCATATTCAATTATTTGTTGCTTTACTTTAAATTTCTGTGATTTTTTGTCCAAGTTTGTGTCAAAGAAAATTTATATAAATTTTGACAAAACTTTGGACTAAAATAGGCAGAAATGCACAGAAAGAAGGTTTTGAGTTAATATGATTTATAACAAAAAGCTTCAATGAAAGTCTCGGGATGAATTAGTTTTTAAGAAAACCATTAATTGATTTACTGGCAAATAATGTCCTGTTGGTATATCATATTATTATAAAAGTCTATAATAATGCCACCAAAAATTACAATACAAGTTAAAAATAACTTGGAAACTAATTTTTATCGAGTATGCTATACCCAAACAAATGTTCGAACATAAGAAACTGCCTCTTGGAACCTGTTTTCGAACAGGTATTTTCAAAAAGGTGGTCCTGGTGTTCGAAGATAGGATGTATGGCGTTTTTGGTGTCTTATATATTCGAACACCCTTATTTTCTATGCATTTCATATCACAGGTCTTAAATTAAAAACCAGCGTTTTATGCGATTACAAATTACCCACTACTGTGCGTTTTACTTAATTTAATTACCCATTACATGTGTCGCACATAATTTAGAACTTTTAATTATCTGTGAAAAGCATTTGCAATGGGTATGAAAATTAGTAACTACGTAAAACATTTTTAATGGGTGATTAAAAAAACATTACTTAAATTTGTAATATGTAACTAAAATAAATCTATACGATATCCATTACATTTGTAATATGTTATTTTATAGCAATTAACTAGCCAATACTTTTTCAATGCCTGGTTAAAAAATCGATAAATTATGGACTTAGTATATAAATGTAGAAAAAATGTAGATTTTTTAAAAGCATTTCATTAAAAAAATTTTTTTTAAAGTTTTCATAAATATAGTATTATTTGAACTTTTTGTAGTTTTTGTACACAAAATTTTATATAAATCCCTTGTCAGATAGGTAATGAGAAAATTCAATCGAAAGTTTTTAATGAATTACTAGTTTTTATTCGAATGTTAGAACCTATGGTTTATGTTTTCTGGTTTTTGAGAAAATTATTTTAATTATTTCTTTCAAAATATTAAGTTTGAAAAAAGCCATTTCTGGCTTGTCAAAAATCAACTGTAAGTGCTGCCGTTGTTTTTCAATATTTTTTTTTTATAAAATTGTGCCTACTGTCAAAGCGGAGGAGATATACCTCCCTCCTACAGCATTTTTTCTTTCTACTTTCAACACGAATCTTTTCTTCATTTAGAGCTGAATTAGGCCTATATCATCTATATAAAACTAAGAAAGCACATCATGACCACCCTAGTATACATATGACTGTAAAAAATGTATATAAAATGTTTGTAAGATTTAAAATAAAATTAAGTATTAAGCATTTATTTATAAACATTTAAATATTAAATTAAAAATTAATTACCAACTCTTTTTTGGTATAAGAACACACCTATTGAAATTTCGAAATATTTATTTAGCATTTCTCGTAAATTTAATTTTTCTCAAAGACAAAAAACAAAGCAATTATAGTTTTAAGAATTTAACAAAAAATTATAAAGCACCGTTTACTGATACAAAACTTAAACATTTATTTTTTATTTAAGCTTGGCATGGGCTATTTTTTTCTCTACATAAACTGTTAAATAATCGCTTATGTTGCACTCAAATATTTAAGTTTCATTTCAGCAAACGGGTCTTAGATCATTAAATAATGAATGCCAAACTAGTAGGTACTTAACAACTTTAAATTCCGAAAAAATTGGGTATCTATAAAACTATCCATCAATGACATGACATTTTTTTTTTTCTTTTTCAAATTGTTTAAGTTATTATTTATTGTTTTTTGCAATTTGTTGCTGCATTTTGTTCATAATAAAATATTTCCTTTAAAGGAAAGTGTTTTTTGATTTAAATAAAAGTTGGATTTAACAAAACAACTTAAGAAAAGTAAGCTGCTTGAGCTAGTTAACTTATTGCGGTTAGATTTGCATTCAAAAAAATAATTTTTATTATTTTTATTTTATCTTTATTTCGATTTTCAAACCGGCAGCGATTCTGCCTTCTAAAACTTAATAATATATTTTACTTAAAATCTAGAACTTAAATACCTACTTAATGCTTACGTTGCATAACTTCATAATTGTTTTGTTTCCGAGAATTGTTGTTTGCTGCAACGGATACTTGGTGTCATTGCCCAGACACCAAGTCAGCATTTTCCGTGGGAAGTAGATGAAAGTAGATCTTAGATGAAAACGTCCACGTTTTAAAAATATGGGATCTGGTAGATGCTGGGATGATCTGAGATATTGGGATATGAAGAGCTTTTTGGTCTTGTTTCTGTAGGGTTGAATACTGGTGTTAGGTTTGTTTCAGGAGTCTTTTTGTTCCTATTTTTTATCTTAAGTATTATTGCGATCAGGAATATTAGGGTGAAAATTGAATAGTTGATCCATTGATAAGCTTCTTTTTCTATTTGAATTTTGTTGATGTGTTTTGTATTATTCAAATGGAGTTCCTTCATAAGTTGTAAGGACAGGATTTCTTCTGTTTCGGATTCTTCGGAGGCTGCGTGTAGAAGTGGTGGTAGTTCATTAATTTTAGTTATTTCATCAGCAATATATTGTTGATTCCTGATTTTTAATGTAGTGTTGGAAAATTTAATAAGATAGGTGCCATTCAATGATCTCGTGATATTATCTACTTCTATGTTATCATTGAAATTGTTTAAAAGCATCGTTCCTGGTTCTATTTCTTCAACTTGTGGGATGTGTTGACTGTTCGTTCTTTTACACGTAGCATTTTCATTTCTTACTAAATTATAAAAACATTTATCTTTACTTATGTCTATAATATTAGATTTTTTACATAGAGATAAATCATTTATTGTTTTGCATTCATTCTTTATGCCATATATAATATTATTTTTCTTTAAAATATTTGCATTTGAAATTTTATTAAGAACATTATTATTTTTTATCAATGGTTTTACAGTTAGTTTTTCGAATATTTCGTTTCCCGTTTTTGGAATGCTTAAAATATAAAGAATGGATGATATGTCAGTAGCGACTTTTATTTCGGCAAATTCTAATGCTTCTTCGATATTTCTAAAAGTTTCATTTGTTTTATTTTTATTTATATTTTTCAATATTATATCAATTTCTGATTTGGAAAGTATATTTGAACTTACGATATTTCTCTTACTTAATTCGATTGCATAAATTATATTAATTATTTCTTCTTTTATAAGCTTTGTTTTATAAAGTAGACTTAATACTAATTCGTTTGCAAAAGTTTTATCCTTTTTTAATTCGATCATTATTTCGTTAGTTACATTTGTTAATTTATTTATTCTTTCAATGTATGCCTTGTTTATTAAAACTTGATTATTATTATTTTCTAAAACATTATTTATCTTATTAACCATTACTTCATAATCGTCGTTGTCGGGATTACCCGCGACCCATTTCCAGGCTGAGCCTATAAAGTTTAAGGATCTTTTTGATCTGTTTATTTTGATGTTATTTATAAGGTTCTTAGTATGCTTGAGTTCGTGTTCCAGGATGGGAAAAAAATGTTTTAGAACAATTATTTCTGAATTAGAATAATCGAGTATTCTAACTTCTGTGATGACGAAAGGGATAAAGTACCTGTAGGGAAAAAAAGGTTAATTTCAACTTTTTATATTTGATTTATGTACTATTCTGTCGGATTCTGTTACAATAGTTTTGGTTTTATTTTCTTTGACTATCTCCTTTTTGTAGCGGGGTGTTAGTTTTGAGCCTAACCTTTTGTTAACTTTGATATAAACGATATCACCAGGTGAGTAATTTTGTATAGGGTGTTTTTTCTTGTTATGATGTTTTAAGTCACTGTTTTGTTTTTCTTGCAATTTTGTTATGTTTTCTTTTCTTGCCTTTTCAAACTGTTCTGGGTCAGTGCTAACATTTCTGTTGAACTGAGCAGTTGTATTCGTAGACTGATCTATCTAATAATTCAAGAAATGATTTATGAATTTTTTCAGTTTTCAGACAACGCATTATTTCCGAGAGTGTAGAGTGGAACCTTTCCACTTGTCCATTAAATGTACTAGAATGCGTGGGGTGTCTTGTAAATTTCTATTTTTGATTGATCTTTCAAGAGAAAACATATGGATGCTACACTAAACGATTTTTCGTTGTCAAAGACGATAATTTTAGGAACGCCGAAAACAAATAGGATTTGTCTTAAAGGTTCCATTATGTCTTGTACTGCTCTTGATTTAAGGATTCTTGTTTGAGCGTATTTTGAAAATTTGTCCAAAGCAGTGAGAACTAGATTACCTTCGGTTGAATAGATATCTATATGTAGGATATGGCCTGGATATTGAGGAATGGGAGTTGGTTTGAGTTCAGGTTTTTGCGGATGTCGATCGTATTTGTGCTCTTGACAGATTTGACATTGTTTAACTAGTTTATTGATTTTTGCGTTCATTTGTGGAAAATAGTAATTTTGGAGTAGTTTCGTTTTATTTTCGCGAGCATTCCTATGAGCTCTATTATGAATTTTAAGAATATGTTCTTCTTGTTCAGCTGGGTTGGGCAGATCAGTAACTTTTGTTTGAGTGAAGCGGATCTTATAGTTTTTAAAGTAAAGTGGGTAAAGGTTTTGGATTATTCCCATGGTTTCTTCATTGGTCATGAGCCCGTTTATTATGTTAGGTATGAGGTATCGTTTGAATATGGAGATAATGTTTTCCTTAGAGTAGGAAGGTTGAACAAAAGTATGTCCACGGAATTTTGGAAAAGGAAATTGGAGTTGATAAGAGTTATCTTCTCCTATAAGAAAGATAAGTTAGTTTCTGAATACGTTGATTGGGATTTCTACTGCTGGTATAAGTTCATGTGATGAACTTTCATCGCTATGTTGGGAAGCTGTAAGGGAATTTATTTGAGAGACAAAAGGTGGTTTTGAAAGTGCGTCGGCAACAACGTTGGATTTACCTGGCTTATATCTTAATTCGTAGTTGTATTCTTCTAATGCTGATTTCCAACGTTTCATTTTAGAGTTATTATTTTTGTTACTTAGAGCATGTGAGGGGTTGATGAACTGTTAAAATTTTCACTTTTGCTGAGCCATAGAGGTAATTTCGAAAAGAATTCAGAGCCCATATGATAGCCATCATTTCTTTTTCGTTTGCGGCATAGGACTCTTCTGTTTTACTTAACGTTCTCGAAATGAACATTATAGGTTTATCTTGTTGGGATAAAACTGCTCCAAGGGCGTAATTTGAAGCGTCGGTTGTGAGTTCGAAATCTTTTTTGTAATCGGGATAGGTTAATATTATGTCTCTTGATGCTAGGGATTTTTTTAATTTGTCAAATGCTTCTATTGCTTCATCATTAAGGTTAATTAATTTTTTGGAAGAGAGGTTTTTGGACACGCGTCCGTCTTCCCCTCTTAGAAGGGCTGTAAGGGGTTTTGCTAATTTGGCATAGTCCCTGATGAAACGTCGATAATACCCTGATAGGCCTAAAAATGAACGTAAATCTTTGAGTGTTTTAGGTAATGGAAGCTCGAGTACTGCTTTTACTTTTTCTGGATTTGTTTTTATACCATCAGAGGAAATTAGGAATCCAAGGAATTCGACTTCCTCTTTGAAAAAATCACACTTGTCTAGCTGCACCTTCATATTGGCAGCTTCAAGAGTTTTGAAAATAGTCTCAATACTCTGCAAATGTTCTTTTTCGTTTTTGTTAAAAATGATGATATCATCGATGTAGACGAAACATATTTTCCCAATATGTTCTCTCAAAATATCGTCGAGCGCTCTCTGAAAAATGGATGGAGCATTTTTCAGACCAAAAGGCAGCCTGGTGAATTCATACTTCCCGTTATTCACCGAGAAGGCTGTTTTTTCGATGTCTTTTTCTTTGAGAGGGATCTGATGGAATCCACTTTTGAGATCAATAACAGTGAAATATTTATTTTGGCCTAGTTGCGCTAAGACTTGATTGATTTCAGGAATTGGGTACTTGTCAGGAATAGTAATGGTATTAAGTTTGCGATAGTCAATCACCAATCGATACTTTTTTTTGCCGGATGCATCTAACTTTTTGGGAACAATCCACACGGGTGAATTGTATGGCGATCTCGAAGGTCTTATTATACCATCTTTAACCAGTTCTTGTATTTGCCTTTCCACCTCGTCTTTGAGGGCCATTGGATAAGGATAACATTCTGTAAAGACGGGTGAGTCTGAAGCTGTTCGGATTTCTCCTTTTACAACGGTGGTATAGGTTAATTTCTCGTCTGGATCATCGAATAATTTTAAATACTTCCATGCAATTGTTTTTATAGAGGCTTCTTGTTCAGTCGTCATATGTTGCGTTCGCAACGATAAAGTATTGACTGATTGTGCAGCGAGCTGCTTAATTCGAATTTAAGTAGAGCCTTTAATTGTCATGTAATTATGACGAGTATGGATAACTGCGGATAAATCTTTTAGACTATCATTGCCGAGGATAGCATTAAAAGATTTTAAATGTGGCATAAGAAAGAATTTAATTTTAAGGACTTTTATTCTGAACAAATTGACAAAAGTGTGGTGGGTTATTTCTACGTTTCCGCCTACAGAATTGGCATAAAACTTTTCTTCATTGGGTATTGGATTTTTTATTAAAGAGGGTTGAATGTAATTTTTATTGGATCCTGTATCGATTAAAATTCTAAGCACTTCGTCACCAGATGTTTTTACTTCAATATAGGGTAACAAAGAGCTTGTTAATCTAAAAAATGTATGTCGCTAAGTTCAGAAACTATTTCAGTGACATTATCATCTATTTGCTCATTGTTTAGGGGTTCTATGTAATAATTGAAAGTTTGACAATATTGTTGGTCATCTAACTGAGAGGCGTCGAAGTATTACTTCAGTTCTAACTCTTCTGGGTTTTCTTGAGATGATGCATTCAAGTGAAAATTCCTTTGTAGTTTACTAGGGTAATTGGGTTGTTGTGGTTGTTGGTTGGCTCTTTTCGGTGCTGGTGGCCAGTTTCTCTATTGTTGTTGGTACTGCGGTCTATTAACGTAATTCACTCTAGCTGTTCCAATAGTTGATGTTTCCATTTGGTCCTGCCTTGGTTGTGGCCTTGGTGGTGGTCTAATGTTGTTTCCTTGAGCTTGATTAAAGGGTTGATGTTGGAAGGATTGCTTTGGAAGGGTGTTTGTCTAAGACCATTATTATTGAATGGGAGTGGTCGATTGTTATAATTCATTACAGGACGGGGGACATGTGCAAAGCGGGCAACCTGTGGATAGAATGGGATTTGACGATTGGGTAAAGAATTATTATTATGTGTTCTTCTGGGAGGAAGTTCTGGGGGCATTGAATTATGGATTCTCTTTGTATTATTATTTGATGCTATTGCATACTGAGCACGATAGTTTTGATTTTCTAATTTTAAGCATAAATGTAATGCTTGGGGTAAATCGGAAGGTTCTCGGATGCCGAGTAGCCTAGGCAGATCGCCTTTAAGACCCCTTATAAAGGTGTCAAGGGCTTTGTCCCTATTAGCATGCATTAACATGTACAAAGCTTCTGCTCCCATTTAAATAGAGGAAATTTTGTTGAGAATCAATGAAAGATGAGTATAGACTTCTTGGTAGAAGTCCTGTATAGAAGAGTTACCCTGTACTAAAGAAGTTAATTGGTACTCTAAAGTTCCCAGGTCACGCTTATCTGCGTAATGGAGCGTAAGGCATCTGGAAATATTCTCCCAATTAAGGGGCGTATTGTAGGACTCGAGAACATGGTCTGCGTGTCCAACAATTTTATTTCGGATTACATTTATGATACCGAAATATTTTGGAGAGCCTCTTGTAGAATCATAGATTCTAAGTATTCTTTCGACGCTTTTGCGCCAAGAACTAAATTCGCCAGGTTGCCCAGAAAACTATCTCAAGCTCTGACAACATCAGGTATTTTATCAAGGTCTGAAATATTTCCTTGTTGATCTGGGTTGATAACTTGATCAATTCCTGCGAACTGATCAGAGTTGGGGTTCATTATTGAATGAACAATGCGCCTACCATTCGTTTGGAGGGCTTGGGTTACCATGGAGGTAACTAAGTTCTGTAGTTCGACACGATGTATGCTATTGTTCTGTTGCGCTGGAGGAACAATGGCTGGTTGGGGGACAATGGCTGGTCTAGCAAGATTTTGTGGATTCGACATGGTTATTTGTTTCTTTTAAGATTTTACACCTAATTATTATTTTCTAAATATTTTGTGTGTTAAAAAAGGTTTTAATTATCTATTAAATTGATTTCGATTTTAAATTTTTCTTTACGTTTAGGTTTGTATTTAAAATATTTTTAAATAAGGTTGCAAGGCATTCATTGATTTCACTTATGTTTGCAAATATTTATTATTATATATTTTTTTATATTTCTTAAAATAGTGAGGTTTTAAATTTATGTCACTTTTTTTTTATACAGGAAATTGAAATTTTTATGACCTAAAAAATAATTCTAAATTGTTTCTCATAAATTAATTAAATGTTTTCATAATATTCTTAACCATTGATGTCTTAATTTTTCTCAATATGAAACTTAAATTTGTTTAAAATATTTTTATTTTTTCAAATCAATAATCTTAAGATACGTAAATATTTAAAATTCTTACAATAAAAAGCTGATACGCATGTCTGTGGAGCGGCGTGTAGTTCAACTACGTCCTTTTTGCTGTACTGCTACGTAGGGGCCCTTTTTCCAATTCTCCAACACTTTATGGTATTTCCACTTTGATTTAAAACTGTTTTTTTTTTTTTTAATTCTGCAACAGTTTATTTTTTTGACTTGTTTTTTCTTTTTTTTTAAATTGTCACAATTTTAAAGGGATTTTTTCGGGACAATTATTTTTTAAAATCAATTTCGCGAACCGAGGGGACTACTTGAGAACACTTTTCGGTTTACTAAATGTTTTTTTTCCTACGAACCGATTGTGCCTACTTTTACCGGGACGAACGACACTTAGATTTTTTCGCGAAACTTGATTTTAAATGTCCCTGCTCGGGCGCCAGTTAACTTATTGCGGTTAGATTTGCATTAAAAAAAATAATTTTTATTATTTTTATTTTATCTTTATTTCGATTTTCAAACCGGCAGCGATTCTGCCTTCTAAAACTTAATAATATATTTTACTTAAAATCTAGAACTTAAATACCTACTTAATGCTTACGTTGCATAACTTCATAATTGTTTTGTTTCCGAGAATTGTTGTTTGCTGCAAAGGATACTTGGTGTCATTGCCCAGACACCAAGTCAGCATTTTCCGTGGGAAGTACAATGTTAACTTGTTGTCGTTAACTAGCACTCTCGTAGTGGTAAAGGTACCTTCCTACTTACATACATACCTACCTATTTAATATTTTCTTGCATTTGTGCTAAATTTATTAATATATCTTTGTAGGTACCTTACCTACCTACATTTAAATAGAATGAACAAACAAATTACTGAAGATTGTAGGTTAAAATTCGTAATAAACTACACAGTAATACAAACTATAGGTACATATGTATGCACATTCCTACCAATAGATATTCATAATGAATCTACATACATACCTACGTACTATACTACTTACTAAGCTTATATGCTATACCTTTCATATCTCGCTCACATCCAAACAGCCATAAGGAAAAATATGGGATACCTACGAAATGAAAACCAATAATCCCTTTTATTATTAGAGCAGCGCGATTTAAGTTCTTTTGTTAGTTAAAAAACTTTTTAAAAAAGGTATAAACAATTTATTAAACCTACAGTAATTGTATTCGAAATCCAACTGAAAATATTGATAATAATTAAAGCGGACGAAGCTATGCAAGTTCAATAGCGATTGAGTTCATTTGCCAATGTCAGCATACTATATTTTCTTGGTATCTCTAATGAGACCAGACAATGGGCAAATGAACTCGATTATTCATTGTCATCATATTATTTGTAACATTATTATTACTGCTTGTGGGAACTTCCGTTTCAGTTTCTTTATGGGTTGTTGAACTTGACATAACTTCTCCCTTAAATTGAAAAATCTCCTGAGTTGTATAAAATGTATGTTTAAGCTTTTTGAATTTAATATAAACGTAAATAGATATAACTAAGATTGATACAAATATTAGTATTCCAGTGTATACATTAAATACAATATGATTTTTATGATTATATTTTAATTCATTTATGTTTTCTATATTTTCTATTTGTTTCATTACAATATCATTAAAATTGAGTTCTTCTTTAGTTAAATTGAGATTATTTTCATTTGGAATAATGAATCTTTGCTCGAATGTATCTTTATTATTACTGAATGTATTATTTTCAATTTTTAATTTACAATTGTTAAAGTTCAATAAAAAGTTTCCATTAAGTTTTGTGATTCTCTCATCACAAGTACTTGTTAAAATTATATTCTAAATATTTTTTAATAATAACAATCCGTTTTCTATCTCGAAAATTTTCATTTTTGTATTCTTTGTTTTGATACAAATACTATTATACAAACATAAATAAGACTTCTTTAAGTTTTTGAAGTCAACATTTGCTTCATATGTATATGTAGTTTCATTTATTTTAACAATTTATTCGTCATCTATTATTAATTCTTCAAAATACATATTTGTTAAAGAAGTAACCAAGTTCTTTCTTATTTCTATGACATCATTAGGTATTTTAATAACAAAAACTATTTTTTTCATTTTCATATAAAGCGGTTCCCATTTTTATGTTTTTTAATTTTTCAAAATGTATATCATATTTTATAATTTCTTCTTTACTTAAAATATTATTTCCCATTATACCTGTTTTACTTGAGGCAATATTATTTTGAATGTGTTCTATATTATTTTTTATAATTCCAATTTTTAACAATGACTCTAAGTACATAAGTTTGTTATTCATTTTAACAGTTTCGCTTTTAATATTATTGAATTGATATAATATTTTAAATCTATCTTTTTCAAAGGTTTGATTTAAGTTATCATTAATGAATATTTGTTTACTATTTTGATTTATTATATTATGGTTATTTGGTTATTTTCATCGATTATTTTTAAGTGTTCCTCAATATTTTACCTGTCTTCGTCGTCCATGGTTCCATATAACCATTTGAAACCTGACCCTACTATGTTAATTAATCCTCTTTTATTTCTATGTGGAATAATAGTATTTAATTTATATTTAAGTGAATCTAACTCATTAAATAATATCTCTTTTCCATCTTTATCTACTTGAATATTTGAAAGGTTTTCTTCTAAACATGAAATAAATTTCTGTATTTCTAATGGGTTTATAATGTGTAATACCATGTTGTAAGTTTTGACTATTTCGATATTTCCGAGTTTAATTTCCGTAAATCCGCCATTCGTCTCTATATTTTGTCTATAATTAACGTGGCATCAATCGTCGGCGCTGTTATTAGTAGAATTACTAATATCCAATTGATCTGAAAATTTATTTGGTCTTTTTATATTTGAAGGATATATATTATCTAGTTTAAGTTTTCTATATCTAGATTCCTCTTTATACCTCATAGCTTTATAGTTCCTAACTAATCCCTCTTCTCTTTCTTCGTTATATTCCTCTCTATCTTTATTAAGTTTATCGATAACCTAGTCTGTCATATTTTGCATGTTCGTTTTAACTTTTTCATTGTCTATTCTTCCTTCTAAAACATCTATTGGTTTGAATTTAATTACTGAATGCACTGACTTATTGTACCATTCTACACACTTATATATTTTTTCTTTCGTTGTCAATTCTGATTTTTCTGTTGTAAATACTAGCATTTTTTCGCTAAAGGTATTATGAAGTCTCTCTATGTCAGAGTTACCGGTGTGACTATTCGGTTTAGTGAAATAAGCTTCAATATTCTTTTGCCTTAAGAAGTCTTTGACATTAGTGCTTTGAAATTCATTATCTAGAACTATTTTATTAGGTTTGCCTTTTATAGAAAAGTAATGCTATTTTTCTTTGATAGTAATGCTATTTCTGTCTTCTAAATGAAATATTATGCTGTGTTTAGAAGGAAGAGTATCAATAAAAGTTAAGAAATTGTTTTTGGAGTTAGTGTAAATATCTGCATGTACTATTTGATTTATATCACTTGGTGTTTCGGTGTATTTAAACTTCGGTTTAATTGGTTTCCTATCTTACTTAGCTTGATTACATGTATCGCAATTATTAATATATTTTTGTATCAATTCTTTTAAGTTCTTAAAGTATATTAACTTCTTTAATCTTGCATAATTTTCGTTTACCAGTATGACCAGTATCTGCTATCAGAATCATCTTATAATCAGTATCAGCTTATAAGTATCATCTTCATTTTTCATATTTTGTGCGTGATACATACATTTATAAAACTTAATATGTGTAATGTCAAATAATTCAATTAGTTTAAGTTGAACTAAGTTATATTCATGTTCCGTTAATTCTGAGAAAATACCTATTTTACCTTTTCTTTTGATGAACCTTCTAAATATATCTAAAAGTCTTTCTTCTTGAATGTCTTCATGGTTTATATACGAGTATATAATTCTTTTGTTATTTATAATTTCTATCTCTTGCGTTTTATTGTTCGTTAGAATAATTTGTGTATAGAATCTATTAACTACTGTATCTAATATTGGGAAATGGTCATTCTGTTCTTCTTCTTGGAAATGAATTGTATTATTATCTACACTCATATTATCAATTTCAAAATTTATATTTGGATGGGGTGTTACTTCTCCCTCCTCATGTGTGAGTGTCTCGATGACATTAATTTCTCCCGTTTCTGTATTAATTCGACTAAGGAAATCTGCGGCTTTATTTTCCTTTCCTTTTATATAATCAATGTTAATATTATATTCTCCTAGTTGTAATAACAATCTCTGAAGTCGTTGATTAATATCTTTACCTTTATGTTTTGTTTGCAACCATTTGAGTTTCAGTAAGTCAAAACATCTGCCATATATATAAGGTCTAAAATAGTTCACAGACCAAACTATTGCCAAAATTGCACCGATATGGTTGAATCTATGTTTTTTATTCAAGCGTATAGCTTGATGGCTTGCTAAGTTATATATTTGCAGGGGATGTGGACGGCAACTAAAATCAATCGGTGAGAATGAACTGAGCTGGATGATAAGGTAAGCGGTGTAAAAGGGGAAGTTTAAACAAACTTAAAACTTCCAAGGTAGGGTGGGTTAGCTGAACCAACAACGTCAGCACCCTCTACTGGTAAACGTCCGTCCGGTTATCATTTATTTCAACCCTCTATTGATTTAAAATTTTCTTATTTTGGCATGATTAATGTGTATTGTGGTAGGAGGATTTTGAGTCGTGTGGACAAGTTTCCACCCATTTTCGGCGAGCTCGAGCTGAGCACACAGCTAGCATGCCAAGTTCATCACACTCAAAGAAATTTCATTTGAATTTTATAATTCTCACCATCTCAATCCTACTACAAATGGCGCCCGCAACGTGAGTCTTCATTTTTGTTTTCCTATTCCCAGCTTTTCTATCCTCTTATTTTAACTGTCATCATCATCGGCAACTCCTATGTCGTGAACAAGGAAAGTTTCATACATACCTTTTCACTTGCGACGAGATAACAAGATGATGATGACAATTATAATTAAACTGTGTTGTGTTCGTGTTAAGCCATCCTTAAATGTTAAAATATTTTCTTTTCTATCTATCTATTTTTTTTATTTTTTTCACTCATTTGTGTCGTCTATTTTCTCTTCAAAGAATTGTGGCCATGTAAGTTGACGAAATGTCATTAATGTTGCACAATATCTTTTTTTTTTCATTTTCTACCTTTTTCCTATGTTCTGCTTTTCTGACAACTTAAGTCTTCAAGCAAAAGCCTCAGGCTTGCCTAGAATTGTGGGAGTTGCCAGATAGCAATAATTATTATTATCCCATGTTAAAATTTGTGTATACCCATTTATCACTAAGAGGGAATTTCATTTTTCAACATGTCTGTCCGACGTCTTCTAGTGTCATAAGATATCTACCTTTTTTTTAGCTCAGTTCGAACTTTGTCAAATCTACTTTCACCGAAAAAGTTGCCCGAAGCATCCCCGCAATGTAACATGTACAAAACCCGAAAAATACAAAAAAATCAAACTTTTTTTTGAAAATTTATTTTGAAGTTTTTGATATAACCTTCATAAGGTAAATTATATTTTAGAAATAACAAAGGTACATATATAATACATCAATACAAATTTTCTTTATATTTTCTGTTTTCTATAGATAAAGTTAAAAAATACTTTTTTTTGTGTATAATACAAAACTTAAATATATTCTCTTACTTATTCGTAAAATTGGATTAACAATATACTATTATCGCTTTTCTTATAAACAAAATGTATGAGGTTTTAAAAACTCCTCGTGTTCAGCGAACACCGATTCCAATTATCAATCAAGGTTCCTTACCAAATGTTTCGGATGGTGGTGAACACTCGAATGATACGGTGGAATCCATTACGGCTTCTTCTTTCAGCAGCCTAAGCCATTTAGGTGCAGCTTCCATTGATCTCAACAATAGTATTCAGACTATACGAAATCAAGATATCCTAGAAAATGGAAACAGGTCGGAAGGAAACGGTGATGCTTCAGAAGCCGTACTTAACGATATAAAAGCGTATGTCAATTTAGCGATGGTGAACGCGTTTTCCTCCTATGCTGAATCGATGAAACCAGATATATCTGATAGCATCAAACAAATCATGAAAGATAATTTTATTGATTTTTTGGGTGAAATCAATTCCGCAACTCGTCCAATAGTATGTCAGGAAGATTCCGCTCCTAAACAACCTTCAAACTTGTCTTCTTTTAGAAAACCGTTGACCCAAAGGCAGCAAAACAATCAAATCAACAACAACAACAACAATCTCAAAAACATTCGCAAGCACATCACCAGCAATATCTTCAACAACAACCAAAACAGTTATGTTTACCCACAGCCGAAAACGTTCAATTCAATCCATCTGTTCAAATGACACAACCCATAAACAGTTTCAAACCAATTTATAGTCCAAGTAATAATCTGAGATCTAATCCTAATATCAATCAACTAATCCTAATTCCGCTAAACCAACCAGATTCTAGATATTTGGATGGCTATCATCCACAAAATTCACTTTAATGATATGAACCCGAGTTTAGATAGAGGTTATCGTGACCCAATAAAAATAGATCGATGGGGTTTAAAATTCGATGGAAAGCCTGAAAATTTAACCGTTGAAGATTTTATCTTCCGTTTGGAAACTCTCCAAACCCAATATGCGTGTCCTTGGCCAGAAATTTTAAAACAATTTCACCTTACGCTTTCAGGCACGGCACAAGATTGGTACTGGGAGTTTCAAAGGTCAAACTATATACCAGATTGGCCAATGTTGCACGAAGCATAATTGCTCCATTTCAGAAATGCAAAATCTGATTATGAAATAATGCGAGAGTTAGCAGATCGTAAACAAGGTGCTTTTGAAACTTGTGAAAATTTCTTCATAGCAATCTCGAAGTTCAAATCTCAGCTGAAAGTACCATTTCCTGAGTTTGAACTCATAAAAATGCTCAAAAGAAATTTGAATGACAAAATTGGTTAATTGGTCTATCCGATGGCCATATTCTCCTTAGACCAATTGAGACTTGCGTGTAAGGAAGCTGAAAATGCATTTCCTGCTAAAGAAAATTTTAATACCAGGCATTATAGACAACCGCAAAAAATAGTAGCTAATGAGATTCAGTATTATGAAAAAAATCCTAATCAATACGAAGACCATGTTGCAGTGGTTAATTACATCAACAATAATAGACCTAGGCCACCAAACAAAGTTCGGAATTGCTGGAACTGCAAGATAAATGGTCATTTATATTGGGAGTGCCCATCTCCCAAACAAAACATTTTTTGTTTTCGATGTGGGGAAGAAAATGTTATCTACTCTAACTGTCCCCGGTGTAAAACGGAAAACAGAAAGAAGAGCGCGATTTCGACGGGGGAATCGCGTTCGACACAGGTCCCCGATACAACGAATTAACAAAACATATAGATAACCAAATGTTGGAAAATATTGAACAACTTTAAGTTACGATTTTGAAAAGACAAAATAAAGAAAAAGAAGAAATTAGTGATAAGAAAGTCAAATTTAGTCATGTTAAACCATTACATAAAAGAATTCAAGAATATAACAATGCCAAAGAAAGAATTTTCAATGGTAATTAAAGTTCGAAATAGAGATAAGACTAGAAAAAAATTAAAAACCAACCTATTATCTACTATAATAGATGTTTCAGGAGATCCTAGACCGTATGCCAAAAGAAAAATTGCCGAAAAGGAAATGTTAGGCTTGCTTGATAGTGGTGCAAACATCAGTATTCTTGGCGAAGGTTGTAGAGATTTCATTAAAGATCTAAATATTCAAATTTCTCCATTTGCATCGAATGTAAAGACTGCAGATGGAAAAGCCCAAACCATAATTGGAAAAATAAAGATTGATGTACAATACAAAAACATACAAAATAAGATTACTTTTTACCTTGTGCCAAGCTTAGATCAGGAACTTTATCTCGGCGTCGATTTCTGGAAGGCATTCAAATTTACACCTGGAATAGTCAGCGAAATTAAAACAACGGGTATTGAGGATACTTAAGATACTCACCAACTGTCTCCAGAGCAACAGACAAGATTGGACGCAGTCAGGCAAAAGTTCAGGTGTTAAAACCCAATACGGCTTCGGAAGAACGACGCTTGAAGAGCATGTCATCGACACCGGAGAGGCGGTTCCTGTGAAGCAACGCCACTATCCTGTCTCGCCAACGATACAAGCCCTTTTGTATGCCGAGATAGACAGAATGTTGAGCCTTGGAGTAATCGAGGAGAGCGAGAGGTCTTGGAGTTCGCCAGAGGTCCTGATACAGAAACCCGGCAAAAATCGTCTGTGGATGGATTCACGCAAGCTGAACTCCCATACGAAGAAAAACGCCTATCCTCTCCAAAATCTCGAAGGCATCTTCAGTCGTCTTCATGATACTATTTTCATAAGTAGTATCGATCTCAAAGACGCATTCTGGCAAATACCGCTGGAAAGGCACAGTAGAGAAAAGACAGCTTTTACGGTACCGGGGAGGCCCTTGTCTGTGTAATGCAGCCCAGAGGTTATGTCAGTTAATGGACAAGGTCATTCCATCATGGTTAAGGGACCGTGTCTTCGTGTATCTCGATGATTTGCTCGTCATAGCTCCAGATTTCGCGACGCATGCCTGAACAAAGCTGGACTCACCATCAACGTTACAAAATCTAAATTTTGCTTCAAGGAATTGAAGTACTTGGGTTTCATCGTCGGTGGTGGGAAACTCAAAACGGATTCTGCAAAGGTTGAAGCGATTGAAAATTTTCCAGTTCCCAAAACAGCAAAACAGGTACGCAGGCTGCTTGGTCTAGCAGGGTGGTACCGTAGGCTTATACGGGAATTTTCGTCTTTGACGGCTCCAATCACTGATACTCTGAAAAAGTCTAATAAAAAGTTTAAAATGACGGTAGAAGCTCTGTAGGTATTTGAAAAGTTGCAGAAGGCCTTAATAACCGCTCCAGTATTGTCGCATCCGGATTTTACGAAGCGATTTTACATCCAGTGTGATGCGTCTGATAAAGGTGTAGGGGCGGTGCTTTTTCAGAAAAATGACGCTGAGGAAGAGTCACCTATCTCTTACTTTTCCCAAAAACTAAATAAATGCCAAACAATTATAGTTTCACCGGAAAAGAATGTCTCGCAGCGGTTTTAGCGGTTCAAAAATTTAGACCCTATGTAGAGGGAATGCTGTTCACGGTTATAACAGACCATTCTAGTTTAAAGTGGCTTATGAGTCTTAAAGACCTGAGTGGCAAACTTGCTCATTGGAGTGAAAAGGTACTTCAAATGTTGTACCTGATGCATTATCTATGGTATATGTGGAAGTAGAGAGCATATATATCGAAAATGTTGCACCTTTGTATAAATCATAGTACTATCATGCACAATTTTTTTTAGGATTACATACTGCCAGCGAGGGCACCACATTCTACCGCTAATATTGTGGTGGAGACATGTGGAGACAACAATTAAAGAATCAAAGATAAGTAGTAAGAGCAAGAGGTTTAATTATTTCCATTCTGGTAACAAATAAAAAGAGTAAGTGAGATAAGCAAACCAGCTGATTGTGAAATGACACAAAAACTAGAAAAAGGTAAAGGAAATGAGAAAATGTTTCTCGTATCCTCTTTGAATTCAATATTAATTGTTTGTTTTTATTTTTGAAATATATTTCGTATGTAGCCGGAGTAGCAAAGATAAATTGAACAAGGGGATGAAAGAGACACCTGAGTGAGCTGCTTGCGTCGTCGCCTCGTCGGTGTCGTAGGTAGTAACAACCAGCAGAAAAACCTTTCTGCACAGATTTTGTTGTAGACGATGTGAATGAGAAACGTAGGTATGACTATAGGTATGTATATTTTCTCATAATTATTATTATTGAGGGTAGTTTTTGTTTTGTGGCTGATTTAAACTTTTCGAGGAAATTTTTTTATACCTAGTTATTTAGATACCTATAAATTTTCTTGTATTGTATGATTTCGATGGCAGGATACCGATAACTTTTAGTGGGTATTTTAATAATTTTGAATTGTAATCTGTATTTTGCGAGGGTATGTATAGGTAGGTATTTATTTTGGTAGTGGACTACTTTCTATTTCAATTAGGTATAAAGAATTTTTGTATTATTAGTTGTTTCGAGGATATGTTTTTTAGTAGGTATTTAAATTAAATATGTAGGTTAGGTATTCTTATGCAAAGTTCAGATTTAGGCTTAGGTAAAGATACCTATTTTCTTTTGAAAAGGTATTAAGATATTTTTGTTGAATATGGGGGTGGGTTTTTGTATAGGTACCTAGGTACATAAATATTTCTTTTACTAGGTAGGTAGGTATTTTAATTAAAGTTTGTTTTGCTAAATTCTAGGGTAGGGAGGTACATACTTATTAATAAAAAAAAAAAAAAATAGGCAGTAGCAGAAAGAATTTTGTGAAAGGTTTTTATTCCTTCAATGTCTGTACGTTAGTGAGAGTGCCAATGCATTGAGATATGTATACCTACATTTATCAAGTAAATTGGCTTAAGTTTGATACAACAAAGTTAATACCTACTTACATCATGCGAAAGTTTTTTTTAAAGCCAATACCTAATATTTTCTCTTTATTTCTTTCAAACATTTTTTATTTATTCCAAGACAAGTTCAAAGTTCTCTGGTAAATTCAGATTTCAGTCCAAAAACTAATTTTTATTAGGGTGTATGGAATTTTTTTCAAACATACTCGTATTTTGACACATTTTCTCTCAAATTTCATAACTTTTCTCACACATACAGCCACTGTGTGTGTCCCAAAAAATTATTATGTTTGTTCCTTTACTTTAAATTTCTGTGATTTTTTGTCCAGGCTTGTGTCAAATGAATTTTGACAGAACTTTGGACTAAAATGCGCAGGTTTTAAATTGATGCTATAAATCGTAAAATACTTCAATGAACGTCTCAGGAAAAATTGTTTTTTTTTTTTTACTATTGATTGATTAAATTGCAAATAATGTCTTGTAAGTTTATCATATTAGTATATCAGTTTATAATATTGCACCAAAAATTCCAATAAAAAGATAAAATATAACTTTTAAGGTTTTCGCGGTTGTTTACAACAGACATTTTTAAACTTTTTGGATTAGCCGCGTTGTTATGAATATTTAATATTTAGCGAGTTCAATACAGTACTCACCCCGAACGTTTCCTGGTGACCACGCTCGATGCAATTCGCAGCGAAACTTTCGGGGTGAGTACTGTATTGAACTCGCTAAATATTAAATATTTATAACGCGGCTAATCCGAAAAGTTTAAAAATGTCTAAAAAGATAAAAGTAACTTGGAAACTAATTTTTATCGAGTTTGCTATACCCAAACAAATTTTTCAACATAGGCAACTGCCTATTTGAAAGTGATCCTGTTTTCGAACAGTAGTTTTCAAAAAGGTGGTCCTGGTGTTCGAAGATATGATGTATGGCGTTTTTGGAGTTTCCTATATTCGAACACCCTAATTTTCTATGCATTTCATATCACAGGTTTTATTTTATAACCAGCGTTGTGTAATATAAAATTCTCCGATTACAAACTACGCATTACTGTGCGTTTTACGTAATTTAATTACCCATTACATTTGTCACAGAAAATTTAGAACTTTTAATTATCTGCGAAAAGCATTTGCAATGGGTATGAATAATTTACTTTTCTAATTGGTAATTAAAACATTTATAATGAATTTGTTTTAAATTACTGTAGTAAAAAAATGGTAGCTTTTCATTAAAAAAATTTTTTGAAAGTTTTGATAAATATATTATTATTTGAACTTTTTGTAGTTTTTGTATACAAAATTTTTTATAAATCCATTTGTCAGAGATAGGTAATGAGAAAATTCAATTGTTCTTAATAACTTACTAATTTTTATTCGATTGTTAGAACCTATGGTTTTATGTTTTCTGGTTTTTGAGAAAATTATTATTTTTTTTTTCAAAATATGAAGTTTGAAAAAGCCATTTCTGGCTTTTCAAAAATCAACTGTAAATGCTGCCGTTGTTTTTCAATATTTTTGTTTTATTATAAAATTGCGCTTACTGTCCAAGTGGAGGAGATATACCCCCTCCTACAGGATTTTTTCTTTCTACATTCAACGCGAAACACATAAAGCATCTACTATGGGGGATAAAAAAAATATAAAAATATGGACAGTTTTCTTTTCTTTATTTAGAGCTGATTTAGGCCTATCTCATCTATATAAAATTAAAAAAAGCATATGACGACTAGGTACCCTAGTATACATATGACTGTGAAATATGTATACCTACACATGTATATAAAATGTTTGTAAGATTTAAAATAAAATTAAGTAAGTATTCCAATTTGAACATTTATTTATAAAAATTTAATATTAAATTACAAATTAATCAACAACCCATTTTTGGTATAAGAACACACCTATTGATATTTCGAAATATTTATTTAGCATTTTTCGTAATTTTAATTTTTGTTAAAGACAAATAACAAAACCATTATAGTTTTAAGAATTCAAAAATTTTAAAACTATCCATCAATGATATGACATTTATTGTATCATTTTTCATATTGCTTAAGTTTTTATTTATTTTATTTTTGCAATTTGTTGCTGCATTTTGTTCATAATAAAATATTTTCCTTAAAAAAGTGTCCTTTGATTTTAATGAAAGTTGAATTTTATAAAAACAACTTAAGAAAAGTAAGCTGATTGAGCACTCTCTTATAGTCGTAAATGTACCTTCCAACTTACCTACATACCTACCTATTTTATATTTTCTTGCATTTGTGCTACATCATTAATATACCTATGTAGGTACCTTACCTACCTACCTACATTTATATCGAATGAACAAACAAATTACTTAAGATTGCAAATTAAAAAACGTATTAAACTACACAGAAATACAATAACTATACATAGGAACATATGCACATTCCTAACTATAGATTTTCATAATGATCAATATGTAAATACCTACGTACTAAACCTATACCTTCTACGTTTCATATCTCGCTCACATCCAAACAGGCATAAGATAAAATATGGGGTACCTACCAAACAAAAACCTATCATCCCTTCTATCCTTTGAGCCGCGCGGCCGCGCAACCGCTCAAAAGCATTGGCATCAGCTGTGTGCATGAAGATATACAAAATTAAAAAAACAACGTTTTCCAAATGCTTTGCAAAACTCCAAATAAAAACCAATCAAACAGAAAGAATACCCAAAATATTTCTTATTTGACACACTTTTGAATTCTTTTCATTTTGTCTCATCATAAAGAATACAAAAATGTAAACAAAACTAAACCAAAGCAAAATTGACTATTTTCTTCATTTTCATCTTATACTCAAAGATTTGTATGTATATTCTTTTCAAAAATGCTCTCTACCTGATTCAGTCTCACCCTCATTGGCGGATACAAGGGGGGGGTCATGGGGATCATGACCCCCCCCCCTGGGGCTTTTCCCAGATATAAAATATTAGACAGATGAATACAATCATAAACAAAAAATTTCACTGCTCAAAGGACATAATCCGCCTTCAAATTTATTTTAATTAACCGTGCGTATTTAAAGAGTTAAAACACAAAAATCAATGTTAAAAATACATATCGTGGGCCTTCTGTCAAAACAAATTTCAAATTTGAAAAAATTGCTTAGAAGACACAAAACACCGATTTAAAAGCTAATAAAATGGAATTTTAAGATAATGAAAGGTTTTAAAACTGGTTGATAGAGCCAAAAGAAACCATGACACAGTTACTAGACATTGATATTCGAATTCAGTAATTATTGTTAACTAAAAGTACATTAAAATGTCATTTAAGGACTTGAAAGGTTTTGACAGAAAGCCGACGATATGTACCTAATTCGTGAAAAGTTGAAAAAATAATTCTTCTGCCAGAAAAACAATAAAAGTTTTCATTTCAAGAATAATACAGAACTCTACTTTTTGTTTTACCGTAAAAATAATTTGAAATTGATTTGATGATTTTGTGAACATTTCTGACACCGTACACCGAATCAAATGACAAATTTCATGGCATCCCGTATATGTACTCTTCGAAAGGTTACTGGTCATTTAAGGGCAGGTAGTAACAGTAGATAACTTTTCAGACATTGAATCTTCAAAAAGTAATACTGAACCATGAAAAAACTTTGAAAATTCATTTAAAAAAATGTATGTCACCAATGAATCTAGGTGACCTTTAATAACAATATTTAATATTTGTTTCTTAAGATAACCTTAATAAGGTACCTACAAATTTTGTTCAGTGACCTGGAATGACTTTAAAAAAAAAAAACTTTAAAATCCCATTAGAACAAATCCACAACCAATTAATATAGCTAGTTGACCTTTTATCAGCGGCCTTTTGAATTGGGCACAGATTACAAAACCGTGCAAATGAAAAACTCGCATTCGAGATCTTGCAAATAAAAATCCCGCTAATTATGTCACCACTCAATTTTGAGCAGGTATTCGAGACTTTAATTTTCGAGATTTTGGTTGACATTTGCAAGATTGTAAGGTGAGAGTGCTATGTTTTATTTTTACTTAGTGTGAGATATCATTTTTCAAGATCTATAAATAATGCAGTTTCGATATTTTAGATTTTGGTATCTTCTCTTCTCACAGTGAAGTGCGAAAAATTGGGCGGTATTTGGAAAAACTTTTACAGTTGATTCAAAATTTTCAACTCAACAAATTTATAAAATTAAACTTTTTGGACTTTTTACTGATCGCATACATTCTTTGCAAATAGCCTAAATGACATATCCCTTGCTTAATCTCAAAATCAAGGTCTAGCAACCATTAGGCCACTAAGTTGTAAATTGCGATCAACTTTTAGATTCTAGCAATATGAATTAACTTTAAGCTTAGAGCAACTCGAAGACATGAGTGGTAGCAAGCCTTTTTTTTTATGGAAAAACTACCTCATTTTACTTCGTTTTCCCAAGACTGTAATTGCTAATGCTTTCCCACTAACTTGGATGCACCATTTTGGGAATACAAAGATTTTTGTTTTGTAATTTTGACGTTTCATGAATTTGTTTTGTTCAGGGGATGTCATTAAGGAAAGTGGTAAGTATAACAAAAGTAGCTTCTAGTTACCAGGCAAAAGATCAAAATAGATCTTGTAGAATAAATACGATCTTATTGTAAATGAAATAAGATTTTAAGGGTAAAAATAAACTTTTCCTAAACAATATTTTTAGTATCTAGTGGCATGATGATTCTTGCTTCAATTCCTTAATTAATTAGTTTATTTAAAAAAAATATTTTCAATGGAAATAAAATGTGCGACTGTATTGCAGGTACTTCCTCTGATCTTCAAGTTGCCTGTAATTAAGAACTTTTAAAATATGCCAGTAATTACATATATAAAGAATATAAAATATATAAAATAAGGGCATTTAAATTGTTCTTTTAATTGTTTAACAACTTTTCAAATAGCTTAGAGCTTAGAACCAATTTGATAACTTGAAGAAATTTGAATATAAGCACAAAAAAAATTAAAATCGTTGTAGCGATTTTCTCAAAAAGCTATTTTTTATATTAAATTAAATAATAATTAATTTTAAAATACATTTATAAACTAGTTTTAAAACAATTCATCAACGCGTTCTAAAATTATTGAATTCTCAAAACAAAAATTAATATCTTCTTTAAAGGCCAACATTTACTTTTTTATTTTGATAAACAATATTATTGAGATTTTTATGGAGCTTTTGCATGCAAATTTTGATTGAATTTCTTTGAACAAATCGAAGTTCAAAAACCCTTAAATGGCAGGTATCGTTATTAACAGTTTTTTGGATTTTTTTTCCAGAATGTTCACCATACCTTAAGTAATCTACTGTTTTTTATCAAATTCGTTGAAGCCGTTTTTCAGATAAATAAGCTTTTTCTTAATGGTTGTATAGCAAGTACCGTAATTTTAAAAGGTACAAAATATCCCCTCTGAAGAATTAAAAAAAAAATTATTTAAAAATTTGAAGAAAAGCGCTTCAGTGGCTTAGGCTGTAGCTGTAGGCTGTCAAGGAATAGACAGACAAACAACCAGACCGAATTGTGCAACCCACTTTGCTCGAATACAAAACTTGCCTTATATCGTAAGTAAAAATTATTTTCGGGTGCAATACTTTATTGAAATTTTATGAAACGTGACCCCCCCCTGGGGCATAGTCTGGATCCGCCCTTGCTTGAAGATGGAAATAGAAATGGATACAGAAATATATGTGTATATACTTGTGCTCGACGATTGTTTGAGAATTCATATCATAGCAAGAAGTAAGGTCATATGGTAGGATATCTATGTAATTTGTATGTTTGCAATTAGGAAAAAAATAACACGACTGTCCTTGTCTTATTTAAAGTAGCTGTGCTCAAAATATCCATGTTGTTCCAGTGATAAACTCATAACTTGAGTTCTAATGGTCGGATCTTCAAGATTTAGGTCATCAAATCAAATTAAAATTTCTATTCAAAAAAATATAATGCTATGTTTTTTGTAAAAAGGTCATATTCTAACACACTCCTAAAATAGGAATTTTAAATTGGACCGATCTTATATAAATTCTTATATGTAAGTATGAACTCGATTTACGCAACCCTCGACTCGTGCAACTCGTTGATTTTCGCAATACTAAATTTATAGCACGCCTTGACTCTATAATATTATGAATATTGTGTATGTATCACATATTAATTTTTGTATACATTTCAAACATTTCATTTTCGTATTTTATAAAAATATGTATATTCAAAAAAATACAACCCAGTAAGTGCAACAACCTCGGTTATTGCAACTGCCCCAATTTCTATTAGTTGCGTAAATCGAGTTTGTACTGTATTAATATTTTGAGATATTAATCATATCTTGTAGAAGCTCAAATAACCATCTACAAAATTGCATCTGAAACGGAAAGCGACTATAACTTAATGTAAAAAAAAGGCGTACCATCCTGTTTTAAAAAACAGTGAGATAAGGTTCTTTAGTTTGCGGGTGTTTAACTTTTGCTTCTTCTTCCCTTTTCAAATTATTCACGCCACGCCACTGGTACCTATGTATGTATATCTTCCGAGTTTTAATATTCGTTCAAGTTCGAGCATGTGTCAAAATCTCAGAGAACCCTGTCACCAGTCAATTCCTTGAATGTGTACAGTGGCATTTTCAACACATTTAAAATTTTAAATATATATTTTCAGGTTTCTGGATTTTCCAAAGTTCTGATTGGCCAAAATTCATAAATCTTCATTGAGGCATTCAAATTTGACAAGGTTTCTGAGAATTAATTTAATTTTTTTTTGGTCAATCTGACAACCGGTGTTTGACATCTTGCGCAATATATAAGCTTTAATATGTGTATGTACATTTAGATACCTACTATTTTTATTATATTATTTAATTTATTTTTGGTTTTACTCTTCACTATAATGTATAACAAACTGCACTCAAGGTTAATCCAGAGGTACTAACGCTACAACTACAATGATTAGGTTAAATCAATCCACAGAAATTGACATTTTAAAATATTTAACATCTTGTGCATCAACTTGATATTATAAAAACTTCAATCTGATAATTGCACAATCTAAATGATCGTGAAACTTAAAATTTCCTTTTGATATTATGAGCTGATATGAAGATGTTAAAAAAATTTAAACTTTTTTGATATTATATTATGTAACAAACCTTAAAAATGTTGAAGTGATTTTTTGAGATATGATACGTGATTTGATATGAATAAAATACCAAAACGATATGCGTTCTTTCAGTGTTCAAAACCAGAGAATAGCAATTATCAAGAAGCCTTTTGCACGTTTCACGCTCAAAAACCCACTTGCTTACATTGTTGTATTTGTTATTTTACTTCATGTCAATGAATAGATGTGAATTGGAAAAACACTGTGCTGTGCTTAATTACCAGTTGATTCTATGTGTGCGGCTTTCACTTCTTTTCACTATTACTTTTTCACTTCAGCTTGTAATCAAATCAAACCGGCAGCTGAGGATTGCCATCTTTATATTGTTTATCTATTTTTTTTTTTTTTTACTATTCAGATTTTATGATGTTGTAGAGAGCTTAGATCAAGCTGCAACCTACAAACAAGGTCTCATCATAAGTACATGTGTTAGTGGTTAGTAGTAGTGGTCTATGGTTCGAACATTAACAAAAATAGATTATTTAAATTACTTTCTGAGTCAACATAGAAGCAATCAAATCTGATAGTTTCACATATTTTGTTCCCTTTTTTCTTATTTATATAATAATATGAATATATATATATATACTTTTTCTTATTTATATAATAATTCTTCCTTTTGCTTTTCTTTTTTATATAAAATCCCTAAGTTACATTTTTATAATTTACTATACATATATGTATTTACTAAACATACTTATGGTGGATTTATATGTATCTTTCATTTCTTAAAAAAGAAAAGGATGTAAAATATAAAAGTTTCGTTTGTTGGATAGAGAGGTGAGACCAAAATCAAGAGCATCTTGATAATATCAAGAACATCTTGATAACATCAAGATTATAGTAAAACATAGAAATCAAGATCAAGATTATAGTAAGGATGAACCTGTTCATCTTGATTATGGCATCTTCGTCTGTATTTGTGCTCAGATGTTCGTGTTGTGTATGTGTGAATGTTTTGCTATCTCTATTTGGCTTAGTTGAAAAAAAAAAAAATAAAACAGAAGTGAAGTGTCAAAGACAAAAAAAAAAAACAATAGATATATGACAGTGTTAATAAATTTGTTTAAAGACTTGAAGATGTCTGTGCAAAGCAATTATTGAACAAACGTGAAAAAACCGAACAATTTTGTTAAATTAAATTCGGCATTGAATAAGAATAAAAACTATTATCAACTGAATCTTAATCTACAAATAAAATAAAAAAACAACGAAAACATATATTTTTGACAGCCAAACAGATTATAGCATATATAGTAATTAAAAAAGAGTAACCACCCTTTTACTCTTTCACACGTTCATATTCTGTCATTATATCTGACCCAATCTCCTTTTCTTGAAGATCAAGATCAAGATACTTGTAAATCCACCATTAAGTATCTTAATATTGTTATTTATACATTCTTCCCTAGGTATGGTTTTCCTACACTATTATATGCGTAATTTTAAAAGACTTAGGGCGGTATTCACCGAACGCTCATAACTTAAGAGCTTCACAAAACCTATTCACCAAGCAATGAAAGTGAATATTTAAGAGCGCTCATAAAAGTTATGAAGGGTCCTGCCCACTCATAAGGTTATGAGCGCTCTTTCCGAAAATTTATTCAAAAACCTTCGAAGTAACCCTTCAAGCAAATTCACTTATCCACTTTGTCGTTACTTCTTCGATCCTTACAAAAATGAGTGTCGCACACACACATACTATAATTCTTTTCTTCTTTAGAGATTTTATTTTTTTTCACACTTATTTTATAAGTTTATTTTTGTAGGTTACGCGGTGAAGATCATTGCTGGTTTAAGTCCGTGAAAACTTAAAAAAAAACGTCAGTACCCTTCAGCTTCACTCCCCTTTAATCAAAGGAGTTCGTTTTGGGTCCACAAATGAATTAAACAACGTATGAACGACAGACCTTGCGAAATCAAAAAGTATTAAAAGAAAATTTCCCTTTATAAAGCAAACTGAAACATGTAATCATATTCAGCGCAGGATTTACAAAACAAAAATAAAAACAACTAAATGAAAATAAAATAAAATCACTTTAGTCACAAAGAATTTGTGTAAATGTGGGTTCAACACTCATTTTTGTACGGATCATAAAAGTGCCAACAAAGTTTCAATTCCCAGTTTGGGTATGCCTGGTGAAGAGAGAGTTGTTCTCATTTTTGGACTTCGAAAAAGAGTTATGAGTGGTTGGTGAATAGCATTAATATTATTTGAGTTATGAGCCTCATAAACTTAAGAGCCGTTTATGAGTGCTTGATGAATACCACCCTTAGTCTTAATACGTATGGTATTGTATACTACTGAAATAAATCAGTCAAGTAGAAGACTTAGGGCGATATTCATCAAGCACTCATAAACGGCTCTTGAATTTATGAGGCTCATAACACAGATCATATTTGTACTATTCACCAACCACTCATAGCTCTTTTTCGAAGTCCGAAAATGAGAACAACTCTCTCCACATCACCACATACCCTCAACCTGGGAAACCAAACTGTTTTCAAACTAGCCCAATTTTGTCGGTGCTTCTTGGATTCTTAAAAAAATTAGTGTTGCACGCATATATACCCCAGTTCTTTGTAACTACATTGATTTTCTTTTTTTCACGTATTATTTATTAGTTTAGTTTTAAAAGAACCAGGATGAATATAACTGCATGTTTGAGTTTGTTTTATATAGGGAAATGTTCTTTAATACTTTTTGGTTTCGCTAGGTATTTCGTTCATACATTGCTTACTACTACGGATCCAAAACAGACTCGCTTGATTGAGAGAAAAAACGTATTTGTGAATTTTGTTTACGTTTTCTTAGGGCGGTATTCATCAAGCACTCATAAACTGCTCTTAAGTTTATGAGGCTCATAACTCAAATAGTATTTGTGCTATTCACCAACCACTCATAGCTCTTTTTCGAAGTCCGCAAATGAGAACAACTCTCTCTTCACCAGACATACCCAAACTGGGAAATTAGACTATTTTCAGATTGGCCCAACTGTGTTGGCACTTTTATGATCCTTACAAAAATGAGTGTTGGACGCACATTTACACAAATTCTTTGTGACTTAAGTGATTTTATTTTATTTTTGTTTTGTAAATCCTGCGCTGAATATCATTACATGTTTCAGTTTGTTTTATAAAGGGAAATTTTCTTTTAATACTTTTTGATTTCGCAAGGTCTGTCGTTCATACGTTGTTTAATTCATTTGCGGATCCAAAACGAACTCCTTTGAACTCCTTTGATTTGTATTACTGACGTTTTTTATTAAGTTTTCACGGACTTAAACCAGCAATGATCTTCACCGCGTAACCTACAAAAATAAACTTATAAAATAAGTGGAAAAAAATCTCTGAAGACTAAAAGAATTATAGTATGTGTGCGTGCGACACTCATCCAAGAAACACCGACAAAATTGGTTATTGAATTTGCTTGAAGGGTTACGTTGAAGGTTTTCGAATAAGTTTTCGGAGAGAGCGCTCATAACTTTGAGTGCTCGGGACCAATCATAACTTGTACGAGCGGTCATAAATATTAACTTTTATTCCTTGGTGAATAGGTTTTGTGAAGCTATTAAGTTATGAGCCATCCGTGAATACCGCCCTTACTGCCTGAATAGAATAGAGAAGGAGCTACAACTGGAATAGCTGTCAAAATGTTGAATACACACAAATCAATTAATTGGGACAGAACACGACGCAGCTGGACAAGTTGGCCATCTTTAAACTTTTGCATGCAGCATTTTTGACGTTTCAAAATTGTGAGCCCAACCAAGTGCTTACATGGGGGTTGAAGAGAGTTTCAAATTCTTTTTAATCTCTGATAAAGACGTAAAGTAATATTAGCTTCCATTTCATCACTATCCACTTTTATTTTTGCTTCAATTTTTATTTTTGTGTTGAATCAAATTCACACAGCTGACTTCGAATGCCAAAAATGTCAGAAAGCTGTACAGCACATTGTGGGCGAGTAAAAAATATCACGTACAGCATTTTTTAGCAACAATTCCAGTTGCAGCTGCATCTCCAGTTGCAGCCCTCTATTCTGGTAAGGCAGTTAGGGTAAATTTGTTTCACAGCAAATCATCTCAAATGAAGGATTAGATTAGATTAGATTAGAAAATGTGATTTTATTGAACAATAATGTTACATTTTATCACAATAGTAGCATTGGCTTTTGCCGTCAGCCCGAAAAAAAAGAAAATTATGCATAAATATACTTTAACCTCTTAATTATAACATAAGTTTGATTTAAAACTCCTCATCAATTATTCGTTGCCTGTATTTCAGTGCTAATTTTAAAAAGCTGTATAAGTTCATCCGGTTGTCCCCATTTAGAATTGATATAATTTCCGATTGTAGCAAACTGTTTTTTCCCCAATGGTTTCTTCTTATTTAGTTTAAGATTGGGCATATTCCAATAAAGTGAAGAATGTCCTCCCTTGCGTTTAAGTTGCACACTGTGCAAGCCTCACTGTCGTATCTGTATGGTATATAATTTAAGCCTAGTACTTCACCTCTGGCCTTAAAGATTGTTGATATAACATCCAAAGTGTATCTATCGTGAAAATTGTTTTTTCTTCAAGGTTATGGTTAAGAAGTTTATAAATTACCCTAGATTGACTTTGTTGAGCTTGTACCTTAAAAATTTTGTGGGTTAACTCTTCTATCTTTATCAGCAGTCGCTCAAGGTTAGTTTTCAATGTAGGATTTTCAGGTACAATTTCAATATTTAGCTGATTTCCCAATCTTAACCATTCTTTGAAAAACTGTTGATTTCTATTTGTTAGATGTTTTGCTACAATTTTAGGTATTCGCTGATCCGGAAGTTCTAGTACTTTCATAATATAAAGAATATGCAACTTTAACGTGTAAATATATAAAGGTTGCAAACCAGTTTCCAAATGAAGCATATATGTAGGTGTGCTTTCGGGAAGTCTAAACATTTTCTTGATGAAATAACGTAGTAACTTTTCCACTTCCTCGTATTGAAAGATACCCCATACTTGCGCTGCGTAACACATAATTGATCTGACTACAGCTTCAAATACCTTGTACTTGGTACTTGTCGCAATATTCCTTTTGCATAGAATATTCTTCCAGCTAATGTTGATTGCTTCTTTTAATTTTTCCTCAAGGTGTTTTTTAAAAGACAATTTTGGTGTGATGGTAACCCCTAGATATTTATATTCTTTAACCTTTTCGATCTCCTCATTTCCCCAAGTCCACCTCTCATCCTGTGCATACCTCCCAGTTCCATTTCGAAATATCATGATTTTTGATTTGCTGGTGTTTACTTTTAGGTTCCACAAAGTACAGTTCTGATGAAGCTTATTTATCATGATGTGCATCATGGAAGGGGTCTGAGCGAATAAAACAATGTCGTCCGCATAGAGAAGTAGTTTGATAACTGTGCCATTGCAATCGATTCCACCGGGGAGAAGTATCCAGATCTACCAAAAATATTGAGAACAACAGAGGACTGAGAAGACATCCCTGTTTTTCTCCCAACGCTGTTCTGAACCATTCCGAAAGTTTGCTTCCGTCCCAAACAGAAGTTAAATTTTCTTCGTAGAGACTTTGAATTATTTTTATCATTTTTGACGATGTACCAATGTTACTTAGTTTTAAGAATAGAGATCTTCTGTCTACTGAGTCGAAAGCTGCCTTGAAGTCCACGAAGAAAACAAAAATTTTTTTACCTTTTTCCAGATATGTTTGGCAATACTGGTCAGCGTGAAGATATTATCCACCGTCGGGTAGTCTTTTCGGAAGCCTGCTTGGAATTCACTAAGCAATTAGTTTTCAGGTACCCACTCCGACAAACGTTCTAAGAGGATTCCCGTAAATATTTTCATAATCGAATTCATGAGTGAAATTTCCCTATAGTTGTTTGAGTCATTTGGTTCGCCTTTTTTAAAATGTGGCAATATTATATTTTTCTGGAAGCTTGCTGGGACTTCTCCGCTGTTGAAAATGAAATTGTAAGCCATCGCAGGTTTTTGAATAAATTGGTTGTGGCGTTTTTGAAAAACTCGTAAGGAACACTATCTTCTCCCGGAGCTTTGTTTGCAGAGCATCGGTGAATTACCCGTCTGACATCCTGATCGTTTATCTCTCTATCCAAAGATGCTATCTCTAGAAATGGAAGAACATATTCAATTTGTCTGGTTTCATTTTGTGGGTTGAGAATACTTCTCGTAAACTTAGAGCCATTTAGCTCCTTAGCCATTTTCCAAAACAAACGAGAATGTTTGACTTTATCGAGTGACCGCAACAAATATTGTGTATAGGTTTTTTGTTTGTGCTTGCATAAGTTTTTGTAGGTCCAATTAGCTTCTTGGTATCTTCGTTTTGGAACCTCATCTCTTGCATTTTTCAATTTTCGAAGACACTCAAAGGATTTTTTTCTTGCTGCAACGCACTCCCAATCAAACCATGGTTGTTTGCCTTTCCATCTGCCTGCTGATTGAAAAGGTTTTGCCGCTTCCAATATGCCAAATGTGAGGGAATCCGTGCATTGACTGGACAATACATCTTCGTCTCCTAATGACCTTAGTTCATAGTTGAGATTTGATTGATACCGTGCGCACCAGTTTTGTTTCCATCTCAGTTTTGGAAGTAAACGATTTTCATTTGGGTTTATTTCTGTATTCTTAAATATTTTTGCTGATATAGATAACGGTAAATGGTCGGAATTTACAGAATCTCGTACTTCAAGGTCCTCTATAGACTCCAACGTGTGAAGAAGCTCTAGTAGCTGGTATCCAAAGTAGTTTATAATCGTAAAAATAGGTTTCGAAGTTTTGAAAATTACTTTCTACAAAAGTTTCAAATAATACAAAATTGTCATACTTATTAATTTGTGAAAAAAGTCATTAAAAATAAATTCGTTACTTAACCCAGATACATTATACGAAATTATATTAAATGAAAAATTACTTAAATGAACATTTATATTTTTATTTTTTTGAAATTGGCTGACGGAATTATTTTTAAAGACAATGTAAGCTAACCCTTAAAGGTATAACAGTTTGGGAGCCACTGGCATTTCCCTGCCTATCTATTGGCAGCACTGTACTGTCACTTTCAGCTTCTAGTAGTAGCTGCTGCAAACGAATCATTCCTTCATCACTGGCACATCTAAAATTATTGTTCTCATCAAAATGAAATAAATAATCTTCAATTTTTAGCGTATCTTCTCGCAACTGTGTTTTAATTTGTTTCTTTTTTGATGTCATGTTTTGCCTTATTTTTACTAAGCGCCTTCTTCTTTCCCGCGTCGTGGCTGGGTAATCCCTGTGAACCGAAATTCCCGTGCCGTTTAACTTACTAGCGGCTTGAAGTATACGAGTAGTATAAACTAGAGGGTTCTGGGACACCGGTATCACCGGTATGGGTTCTGGTCTATGCTATACCGGTATGGGTTCTGATCTATGATATACCGGTATGGGTTCTGATCTATGCTATACCGGTATGGGTTCTGATATATGCTATACCGGTATGGGTTCCGATTTATGCTATGCTAAATACCGGTGTTATTTTTTGGGTTCTAGACCATGCTTAGCAAACGTTAGAACGCAAAAACGTTGTATCACCGGTATCAACCACCGGTAACAATTTGGGTCACCATAGGAAACTGAACAAAATCATGAACAGAACATGATGTTTAAGAGTTAAGGTGGTCCAAATGAGTGAAGAGAGAAAAGAATCGTTAAGTAAAAAGACATGTTAATTTTTTTAATATTTTTTTTATTTTTTAATTAGATCAGTTTTATATTTCATTTTCAAGTTCTGTTCGAAAATGACCCCAAGCTAGTGTATTTATATTATTGCTACATATAAATCTCTTGTCATCAGAACAACTTAAACTTAATTTGTTTATACATTCGGTGTATATACTCGTAGTATGATGTTTAGATCTAAAGTTCAACATTTTACTATAGAAGTCTTGGTTGTGTAGCAAACAGTCTCTGTAATTTTGCAAAGACATTTTTTTTACAGCTGCTGATTTAACACCCTTAGCCTTTTTTATTAGTGCTGCATCTTCTATGTCTATACTATACATTTTAGCTCTTAATCCTATAAATTCCTTCATTATTAGACCATTATTTTCATCCTTCATAAATCCTAACTTTTTCACATTGAGCTGGGCAATACCGTAGCGGTTTTAGGGTGGATAGTCTGAAGTATCAAATTTATCTATTATATCATTTCTTATATCATTGTAAAAATCATCTGTTCTTATTTTATAAATAAATGAATCGGTATCCATGTCGGCCAGATGTAGGTTGTCAGTAAATTTAGGTTTCATGTATGCATAATGAAAGTCGTACATTTTATACTTTGAAATCTCCAAAACACAAAAACCTAAGTATATAGGCTTATTATATACACTGTGAATTTGTTTTAACTGAATAGCAGTCATGGTTTCCGAAAATTCTAATATGCCATGAAAATTAGGTTTAGCTATAAGAGCGCGACTACCGAGATGGGTACCTTTGCTTTCTATTGAATCGACAATTCGAACATCTTTTCTTTTGTCTACATTTTCCATAGTTTTTCCGAATACAGCATTATTGCAAAGCTTACGCTGATCCTTCATTGTTCATTGTTTAAATCAATATATTTTTTAAGCCATTGAGATTGTTTGAATTGCATCACTCTATGAATTTTCTTAAGCACCAAACCATTATCAAGGCATTGAATTAATGTTTTGTAATGAATTATATAATTAACTTTATTATTCAAATCAGCAATTAATTTTTTATCGGATTTACCAGACAATGAAATGTTTGAAGGACAGAATGGTAGATCATTGTGATTATCATGTATTTAAAGTCATTTAAAGTCTGAATGTGGGAGGTAATCAGACATGGCCCAACCGTATAGGTTATTAGCATCCAAGTACATTAAATAATCAGATGGTTTACTTGAATCATAATCAACCATATATTTATTATTTGCTTTACAATGTCGCAAGCTACATTGTGTTAAACCTCCTCTTATGCTCTTAGCGAAAAAGTTATACATGTTAATGTCTGTCAAAAGTTCAAGCTTAACACCTGTTTCTTTCAACATAGCATCCCACGAAAAACCTGGCAATGTATAATAGTGACAGGTATCTAGACCATAAATTGTTCTAGAATCAATTCTATTTTTTTCAAAAATATCTGATAAAATTAAGACGTCTGTAATTAAATAGTGTTCAAGATATTCTCTTAAATTACTACATTTAAAATGTGACCAAACTTTCTCAGCATGATTATAATCATCTTGGCTACAATCCTCTTTAACCAAAGAATTTCTAAATGATTCTATTGGAGGAAGCTCCGTCTCACTTAATTTTTCTATAGAATCTAAATAATCATAACATAAAACACCCTTACGAGTCATAAGTTGAATAGATTCATCATCTTTGAAAAATGTTGATAAAATTTTAAAATCTTTTTTTTCATCAAGAGTTTTTGCTATCTTATCTATACTTGAAGGTAAAAATCTAAATGAGTCTAAGAACCGTAATTCTAGAAACTCGCTCTGCTCACTATTTATTAATAGTTTTGTTGATATGGATATATATTCCTCTTTGTTGAGAGGAATAATATTGATAAACCCTTTGATATTACCCAACTCTTTTATAAATAAATGAGAATCATAACCGGTCAAATTACGGAAAAAAATTGGAATGAATTTAGGTATCTTATAGCTTAAGTTACAATTTGAATGCGCTGCTCCTCTGAATTTACCAGTTAAGTGATCATGATCTCGTACCTTTACGTCGCCCCATACTGCCTTACAAATATGACATCTTATTCACCAGCATACATTCAAAATCTGCATAGATGGCAAATGGCACTTCGAGTGACCTCGATTGATGTTCAAACTGTAGTATATTATTTGTCTCATTCGGTAGGGCTGCCACAATTTTGTTGCATTCAGTTTCATGCTTCTCAAATCCTTTATCCGTGTTGAATATCAGCAGGCATGAATTACACATTCTAATTGATCGTTTACCATGATTTATTTGAGCTCCTATTAATCTGGACATATTTTTTATCCACACATAGTGATTGTATTCGCCTTCTTGCATAAGTAACAAGTTTATGTGTAGGTCTCTCTTATGGTTAGAATTATAATATGGACCTACAACTATAGTTTTCTCCAGCTCCATTTTCTTCTACTCCGAACACATTTACACTTACTGCAGGGTTTAGAGTTTCAAAAATCGAAATATCTTTAAGTTTCAAAGGGAAAACTAAATTTGTAAAGTTAACTAGAGTTCCATTCATTAAACTTATCACTGCGTTTTGAATGTTTTCAATCCGATATTTACTAGCTCTATGCGAATGGTCATCTATGGGGAAACAGCTGATATAACTGCCCATTTGAAACAGAATTTATTATTATTTTGCACATTAACACAGGCTTGTTTCAATTCAATACTTCTCGGTAGTTTTAAGTAACTTGAACCCCTTAAGGGCTTATATTCGCTAATATTGACTTCAATATGTTTATACTAAATAGTGTCCATCCAGAATCTCTATCCTCAAACTCTACACTTTTAGTCTCAATGATCTTACTCATATTTTCAAGTATATCTTCCAAGTTATCATTTTGAAGAGCTATCTGCATTGGACATTTGAAAGATTTTATACTTATCTCAGTTTTTTCTGATTCTTCATGCACTGTTATATATTTTATAAACTCTGCAAACAGCTCAATGCTGAACTTTACACTTCCTTTTGTTTCAAATGATTTTCCAATTAGTTGTATAATATCAGTCGTACAACTTTTCAAAAATGTATTAATGTCTATAACCCCCTCATCGGTATTTTCTAATGAGTACGTTTTCACTTTAACTTCAAAACAATGCCTTATTCTGTTAAACCGTGTATTAATAACTGGAACTCTACTTTTTCTCTTATGATCATTGGTTCTACTGTGATGTGACCATTCAGAAGTACTCACGTCTATTTCACAAGTAACGCATCTACGTTTTTTCGGTGCGTTTGACGAAGATGGAGGGTCATCATTATCAAGAAGTTTTCTTTTATTATTAGACTTTTCGATTTCATTATTAATTGCCAGATTATCGGAGGGGTTCTTCATATGCTTCTTACGGAAGTGTTCCTTCATTGAATCCGTTCGCGTCTACGTTTTTTTACATTGAGGACATTTTATCTTATCACCATGTACAGCTTTTATATGCCTGTTAAGAGTGCACTTTTGTATAAATTTGCTACTGCATACGTTACAAACAAAATTCGCCATTGTATTATATTAACTTTACAGTTTATACCGATTGCAAAACACACACTTTTTGGATAACTTTTCTTAGATGTGAATATTCTACAAATATCTTTAATAAAATTGAAAAACTGATATGGGGAGCAATGTTCTCTACTCACGATATGGAATAAGACTGTTAATTAGTTAGCATAACATTTCTACTTTTATATTACGATAGAAATACGAATTCAATCAAGTGACCCGCATACTATCTATAAAACATAAGTCCTACCGAGAGATTTTTTTTTTTCATAGTTCTGCGATTGAGATACTCTATAAAATAAAAACAAGGGGTTGAACTCTGAGGGAGGAGTCATTTCATAAGTAACACCTTACCACCACCACCACCACCACCACCATTTTCAACATGAAAATTGTAAAAATGTTTGCATGGGGGGGGGGGTGAAAGGATCATTCTCACCCTATGAAAATTGGAAAAAAAATGTTTGTGTGGAGGAGATTAACTATCATCGTTCTCACCCTCAAATACCCCTATCATTCAAACCAATGATGTGTGTGTGTGTGTGTGTGTGTGTGTGTGTGTGTGTGTGTGTGTAAGAAGATTGGGTAATAATTGATTGGGTAAATTAGAAATGATTTGGTGATAATCAGAATAGTCGATTTCAAGAAGCTACACAGTCAACATAATTACTAATATTATACATAATGATTAATTCCGATGAAGCAGAATACTCCGTTTTTACTCTGGATGATTTCGCTGCTTTTGAAGCAAATTCATTAACCCTAGCCTGTGGATTCAAGCCAACAAAGAAGCTATCGGAGTTGGAAATGGGTCTAAAATATAACATTTATACCTTGCGAAAGGTTACGACACGGTGGGGTGATAGAATCGTAGCGGATCTTGGCGAATATACGGTAAGATACAATTTTTCTCGTTCTGCTTCCTTTATACAAAATACTTGAAAATAATTTTTTTTTCTTATAGGTCTTTTTACCGATAAGATACGCAAAGCTGTCCACGGAAAGCATATTACTAATTGGAGGGGGCTCTTATGCTTTAGAGAAAACATATCAACGTGGATCAACGTTTGAGCTGAAATTTTCAAAAATATAAATAATTTTATGTTAATATAATTTATAAGCATATATATATATATATATATATATACATATAAGAAAAAGAAGCAAAATTAAAATTTTTAAAAATCAAATTTATTTCTTTTATTAATTTTACAGAATTTTGTTTTTATCGATCCAAGAGTTATGTTCTGGTGGGAATCCCAACCATTTTACAAAAACTTTATTTCCTCTCGTTTGTAGAACTTTTTCAACTAGATATATGTACATCGCCACAATCAGATTTCAGCAGTTCTAGTTCATAAAAGCCTCCTTGAATAGGTTTTCCTTGAAAGTCTTCGAGAAGATATGTTATAGGCTTTGTTGCTTGGACTTTTCTTATTTTAAAAACCTCAGTAGTCCAGTTGGGTGTATAACCTTTTTCGAATACATGTTTATACTTGCTAATTCTTACGTTATCACCAACTTTGAATTTTCTTTTACTAAACACTTCTTTCTTATTTTTGAAAAGTGATAACATTGACTTTGAATTTTTCTTGTTTACATCTGCAGGTTTACATTTAATGGTTCGGTGGTAAGAATGATTATAATCATAAAGCAATTTATTATAAATATTTACCCACTTATAGCTTCCATTGAAACTAAATTCTTTCCACATTTTTTCCTTAAAGGTTCTATTAAATCTTTCAATAATTGAAGCCTTCAATGAGCTGAATGTAGAATAGTGATTAATTTTATTTTTTTCCATCAAACTCTTGAAGTTTGTATTGAAAAATTCCTTTCCATCATCAGTCTGCAAGTTCTTTGGAATCCTAGAAGAATTAGTAAATATTTCATCCATTCCTTTTGAAATAGTAATGCCTTTTTTGTTTTTCATTGGGACAACCCAAGCGAATTTTGAAAAAGCATCGATAACTGTCATCAAATAATTAAATCCATTGTTTTGGTCGCTGTAAGGAATCATTTCAACCAGATCTGCTTGCCACAAGTCATCATATCCCTTTATGATAACATGACGACGTTTAAAATTTCGCCGTGTAGCCTTATGTAACTCTTCAACAACCTTTCGCTTACTCATATTTAAAAAGAGTGACTTCATATAAATAAAACAAATCTTTTATATATTTTTATAAATGTATGCTTTTATTCCAATCTTTTATTTAATAACATCAATTTCTTAATTCTAACCAAACGGTTTTCTACCATATAGCAGGCGCAAGTATCGGGTCCTAGCTTACATTGGTTGAATGCCCAGCAGCAATTGGAGTAATGATGTCCGTGAATAGTTTCAGTGTAATGTACATTATCGAATCTTTTAAGCAGGGAAATGCAAGTTAAGGTCTCTTCATAATGCTCATCCAATACATTCTTGCGATGAGTTTTTAAAAAATCAAAAATGTTTTTAATTATGACTTTTGAGTCCATTTTTATAGTTGTTGCTGGTTAAAGTGTTGAATGCTTACTAACAATTTTTTACTTTTTGTAAGAGGAGTTAACGTAAAATGAAAAATATTTGTAACACATATAACAATAAAACTTTGAAAACTATTTAATATTCTTAATCATAGCATTTGTATTTGTGATTTTTATTTTAATCTATGGGTGTATAGGATACATTAGGAAACATCATCTTCATTAAATATTCAATTTTATTTTTTATTTTCTTGTCAATATGCTTTTCGTCTATGGAGTCTTTAAGATTTTTTTGAGAAATTAATTGTGATGCTGTGTTTTCTCGTTCCATACTTTTTATTGTTTCCTTTATCGTAGAGTCTATGTGGTTTTTTAGCTTATGAATTTCCTTATTAAAAGTGGATAAAACTTCCATTAAAGAAGAATTTATGTGGTTTATAATGCTTGATTCTTTAAGACTTATTTGATCATCAACATATCCTTTACACACGGCTTGGTGGGGGTATTCAGGATTACTTCCAACATTGTTTAAATATCTACTTTCTATATCAAAATCACCAGAGGGTAAGAGTTTAAATCCCAATCCTGGAGGACCCACAATACCTCTGGTTTTTGGAGTAGGTTTGAAGTTCCTACCGAACTTGTCGACGTTCATTGTTCAAATGTTAAGTTTTCTTTTTAGTATGATACTAATATATAATATTTGATTCCTTTAATTCTTCAATTATGGAAGTGGTTTCATTCTGATGGTTATCGTTACCAGCATTTTTAGATGCTATCAAAAGTCGTAGTCTATCCACAAGTTCATTTGGATCATTCCAGTATACATATTCAATATCTTTGTTTATGTATTTCATTTCAGTAATACTAGAATAGGATGTTCCTATTTTTGCATTATCATTTTTAAGTTCAGCGACAATAGCCTTTATTATTTGTGTGTATTTCACACCTCTGTTACTCTTAATTCGAGAAGAACTATCATGATTCATTCTGTATGCATTAGTTTTTTGGAGGATTTTCGAATATTGTTTTAAGTCATCCTTAGTATATTTTTGCTTACAAGGATTTTTCTTTAACACCAATTCAATGAGACCCGGAGTTCGAGTAAAAATTTCATCATCAATGATAATATTCTTATCACTCATTTTAAAGCTACACTTTCCTATTTTTACAGATTGAGTGTTTGCATCAAAATATGGTCCATAGGCCGTATCACGATTCGACTCTGACAACAGTTTTTGTTGATTGAAAGACGATGATTTATTAGGACTATCAAAATTTTTTTGGTGTACTGAATAAAAAAGTATTATCTGGACTATTCAATTCTAATGAAGGTAATTCTGCTCGCTCATGGTCCTCCTCATCCTTTTCATTAAAAGATTTGAAATGTAGCTTTCGACGTTTCGGTGTTTTAATATTATCCTCTTGTTGTGATTCTTCTTTTTTAATATTTTCAACCAATTTTTTCAACGGCTCAACGATGGGTTTGAAAGTGTTTTCCAACTCAGTTTCTCACATCATTTTACCAGTTTTTAGTTGAAAATATTTATTTTTTAGCACATTTCGCGTTTTTATTAGATCATTTAACACACTTTCATCCATTTTTATAAATAGTACGAAATATGAGACAGTATTTAAATATTTATTTTATTATGATTATATATGATGGACTAGTACCTCCAAACAGTGGTGCTGATGTAATGTGTTGCTTTCAAATGATAAATGTATATTTATAGTATTGCAATTTTGTGAAAACTGTTTTTCCTTGTCTATAACCAGAAAACCGAAATTTTCAGCCCAACACTGAGAACATAATTCTTTAAACTGATTAAATGTCATATCAGAGTTTATATGATCTTTGTAAACATGCATCAAATTCAATTAATCTTGTTTGAAAAGAATAGTAAAATTAGCATTGTCTCTAATTAAATGTTTAGGTATATGGGTATAGGACTGACATAAGTAAAAACTATCAACTCCATTATGACGACCCATGCAAAAATAATCTCTTATGTTATTTTGTTTCTGGCATGCAACATCATCGAATATAAATATTGAATTATTTTTCGCGTCTGATGGGGGCATTATCTCGGAATTATTTGAGAATTCATTGTATTCCATTCCTTTCACGGATGTAATCAGCTTTTTGAGATATATATATTTTGGTTGATGTAAGGATTTAGAATAAATATAAATGTTTTCAAACTTTAATCCATTCGGGTCGAGAAGAATACTAAGCATAACATTTGTTTTTCCACAGTTTGATGGTCCAACGATAATTCTTCGAATACTGTTTGGGAATAATGAACCATGTTTTTTTTTATTTTGACTTTGGAATCAAAGTTTTTTACTTTAATAACTTCTGACTGCTTTACGAAGTGCATAATGCCGACTGATAGCTTTTACAATAAAACATAGCATTTTTATATGATTATATTCATATGTGTTTCAACCTCCAAGTAGGAAGGTATACAAATTATAATATGATTGAGCACAACGTTCGAAGTCATACTCATAATAAAAGAAAATCAATTGAAGGAAAGGGGCTTTTGAATACGGTTATAGACAAATTACCATTTGAGCTACATCTACCTGCATATAATTATTGTGGCCCCGAAACTAAATTGGAAAAACGATTACGTAGAGGAGATAAGGGGGTTAATAAACTGGATGAGGCTTGTCGTTTGCATGATATTGCATATTTTAAGAGTAGCTCTGTCTCAGATCGACACGTTGCTGATAAAATTCTAACTGAGCAAGCGTGGAAACGATTTAAAGCAAACGACTCTTCAACGTCTGAAAAGTTAAGCGGCCTTTTGGTCACCAACATGATGAAGGCGAAGACTAAGTTCGGTATGGGTAATAAAGAGAATAAAAATAAACTATCCGAGCTAGTAAACAAAAGAAGCAGCCTTGTAAGAAAAATATTTTTAAAAAAGGCCATAACTGAAGCAAGAAATGCTATTAAAAGCAATATCAATTGTTGTGGTACAACATCTATAGCAAATATTGCTCTGAAAGCTGCAAAAAATGTTTTTAAAAATAAAAAAAAAAACAAAATATACAAACTCCAAGAATAATCCCACTTCCAAAGAGAGGTGGTTTTCTTCCATTTCTAGCTCCTATTCTAACTGGTTTATCAGCTGTTGGATCTTTAACAGGTGGAGTTGCCGGAGTTGCAAAAGCACTCAATGACGTTCATGTTGCTAAAAGAGCTTTTGAAGAAAACAAACGACATAATAAGGCTAAGGAGGCAGTCGCTATTCAAGGGAAGGGGTTATACTTGAAACCATATAAAAATGGTCTTGGTTTATTTCTAAACACACCTAATACAAAAAACTGATTGATTTGCTGCCTAAGAGACCCTTAAATAATCATGATATTCTACGGTTTGGAAAGAAACATCTCAAGCACTTTAGAGGAGTTTTTATGCGAGACTCATTACCAAAAACCTCTACGGATCAAGAGTGTGGCGTTATAAATTTGGATAGTGAAGCTGGTATGGGTACTCATTGGGTAGCATATATTAGAAATAAAAAATATAATATTATAAAGTATTTTGATAGTTTTGGTAATTTAAGACCACCAACTGAAGTAATAGACTATCTTGGTAATCAAATAAATTGTAATTATATTCGAGAACAAGATTTTGATACATTTATATGTAGACATTTATGCTTAAGATTTTTATTAGACCAATGTTGAAATGTTTTCAAAAGTTTAAATAAAAAATGAATAAAACCATGTGAACACATCAAAACTGTCTCATTTTTCTTTTAACCAGGATGTCGCTAACATTAACATTAAGTGGGAATGAATCAAGTCTCAATGCAGAATATTTTCCACCAATTGTACTGAAATCTAATTATGTTTGCGGGCTTATAGATTTTCAAACATATAACTCTATACCAAATGTAGATGAGTTTAATAATTTGATACATGTGGGCGATAATGTTATTTCGCTTCCTATTGGTTCATATGAGATAGAAGATATAAATAATTTAATACAAACAAAATTTAATGATATTAACAAAAAAAAAAAAAAAATTTTTAAAAAGTGAATTTAAAATCAAGGCCAATATAAACACTCTAAAATGTGAAATTTTCAGCTCGGAAGATATTGACTTCTCTAAACCGAATTCAATTGGATCTCTTTTAGGATTTAGTAAGAAGCTGCTGAAGGCAAATAGGCAATATGAATCAGATCTCTTCGTCGATATAAATAGAGTTAATGCCATACGCATTGAATGTAATATTGTAGATGGAACGTATATTAACAATCAACCTGCGCATATTTTACATGAATTTGCTGTTAAAGTAAGTCCAGGCTATAAAATCATAGAAGTTCCGAAAAATGTTATTTATTTACCCGTGAACGTCAGACGAATAACATCGTTGTATTTAAAGTTCATAGATCAAGACGGAAAAGTTATAAATTTTAGAGGAGAGACATTAACGGCTCGATTACATTTACAACCGCAGCCATGATTGTATATGAAAATATAATTACCACAATCCCATATAAAAACACCGCCGAAAATAATTCATTACTCAATCAAGCTTCGAACTTAGCCGCGGTAACACATAATCTTACAAAACATAATCAGGATTTCTTACTCTCATTGGGGTATATCATAAAATATTGAAAATCAAAAACAAAATATAGCAATATGTTGAACATTTTCCAAGAGCCCCGAAATCTATGAAAGTGTTTCTAAACATGAATATCATACTTACTCACCATATCAAAACAATTTTGAAAAAAAATGACATCGTTCAGATTTGCAAGTTATCATCATGCACCACAATGCAATATCCCACCCAAAAGTGCAGATATTCAAAAATAATTAATCCAATATCTTTATTGGAAATATATCAAATATCATCATCCATCCATCTAAGCACCCAGCCGCTGAAGCAGCATTCCCTTTGTTGGCGATCATTACATCTATGTGACACAGCATCCATCCACCCATGGACCCATCCGTTGAGTCAGCATTTCCTATGTTGACAATCGATTCGGTACTTAGGATAATTTATCTTTAAGGATAATTTTTGTAATTAGTTTTAAGCTTGCACCCGAACAAACTGGAACAGATCGGTTCCCAACAATAAATAAAATCTTTTTTAAAAAACAAAAGATAAATAAATTGTTTTAATTGGCGCCCAACGTGGGGCAAGCAAGCAAGTAAAAACTCAAAAAGTTACTAAAAGTCTTACGAAAAAAAGTGACAAAAAGTTTAAGAAAAAGTTATATAAAATATTTTTTTTAAAGTTGCTAAAAGTTTTAAAAGAAAAGTTTTAAAAGAAAAATAAGGTAACAAAAGTTACTAAGAATAAAAAAGTTTTTAAAAGAAAAGTTTTAAAAGAAAAAGAAGGTAACAAAAGTTACTAAGAATAAAAAAGTTTTAAAAGAAAAAGAAGGTAACAAAGAGTTACTAAGAATAAAAAAAAGATGACAAAAAGTTAAAAAAAAAAGGGTTATCTACCAAAAGCTTAACAAGAATGTGCAAAAAAGTAAAAAGTTATTAAAAAATTTACTTAAGTTACTAAAAGTAAAAAAAAGAAGTTAAAAAAAGGTTTACTCAAAGTTAAAAAAAAGGGTGTAGCAAAAAGTTGCATAAAGTTACAAAAAAAAATAAATTGTAAAAAGTTTGATAAGAAAAAAATAAGTAAGAAAAAAATACGAAAAAGACATTTAGAATCGAACGAACGAGCGAGGAAATTAAGAGCTGAAGAAAAGCCAGATAATCGCAGTGAAGAAACAAGTGTCGAACGAGTTAAAGAACAATTATTATTTACGGAAAATTGAATTGGTGGATTAAACAAAAAAAAAAAAACAAAATAAAGTAAAACAAAACATTTGTAAACATTTAAAAAAAAAAAAATATGAATAAATAAAAATAAAAACTCTTAAGTGAAAAAAAAGGGACGAGAAATAATCACCATCAGCAGCAGAAACCGAAGCAAGCGGAAAATAAAATTTTAATTGGAGTAAGAAAAATATATAAAAAAAAAACAATTAAATAAAAAAATTAATAAAAATATATTTTCTTATTATGTGTATTTATTTAGAAATATTTTATAATAAAAATTATCAGTGATTAAAAGTGTAAAATAAGAAAGACAGTTTTGAAATAAATAGTAAAATATATTAATTGTGAATAAAAATAAATTAAAATTGTAAAAAAAAAAAAATATATTAAAATAAAGCTGGAGAATTTGATTGAAAAATTCAGCAAAATGGCTACAAATAATGAAGACATTATATCTCGCATCGTAGCCTCAAACACGGCTTCTTTAAAAGAAGAGATAGAAAAATTAAAAACCCAACTTTCTGTTCTAACGACAAATTGCAATGTCACAGAACACAAGCAAGAGATCATTAATGAATCTTTAACTTGCTTAGAATCACTCGACGTGATTAAATCATTACCCGAATTTGCTGGTGATGAAAATACGTATGTTAGCTGGAGAGAAGCCGCTAACAATTCGATGACTCTCTACACGAGAGGAAGTAGAAGATATTTTGCCGCATTAACTATTTTAAGAAATAAAATCATTAAGAAAGCTAATGATACGCTAACGAACCATGGAACGGTTCTTAATTTTGATGCGATTTTGAGTCGTCTCGATTTTGCATACGCGGACAAACGTCCATTGCATATGATCGAACAAGAACTGAGCATTTTGAGGCAAGGTTCTTTATCTTTGATCGACTATTATAACATAGTCAATAAGAAATTGACACTCTTAGTTAATAAAACTATTATGACGCATGGTCAGGATAGCTTGACCAGAGAGCTCAACGAAGCTCACCGAACAAATGCTTTACGCGTTTTTATAACAGGACTTAACGCTCCATTGAGCAATATCCTATTTTCATTAAGTCCTAATGACTTACCTAGCGCTCTTGCGAAAGCTCAGGAGCTAGAATCTAATAATCAACGGGCTCAATTCGCCCTTCAATTTAATAAAAATAGCAATAATAATACAAACAACAATAATTATACTAATAATAACCATTTGAGATTCCCTAAAAGATCTGTTTGGGAACCAAATCCAAATAATTATTATCGTCATCAACATCCACAACCTTCACCGATGACAGTTGGTAGCTCAAATATGAGATTACCCAATCAAAGACCTAATTTCAATAACAATAATTACCGGTCATATAATAATAATAATACTAATAACAATAACAATAATATAGGACAACGAATCAATCCTTTTAGACAAAATCAAAATAATAATTATAATAGTAATTTTCAAAGAAATTCGTATGTGGATAAGAGACCACATAGTGCACAAAACAGTGCTCAGCCACCAATTAAAAACCAACGTGTTAACAATATTAACGAAGAAGCTTTTTTAGGCGATCGCCGTGTCAATTGCCCTACATACTTCGAAACCAACCAAACAAGCAACTAAAAATATTAATTGACACGGGAGCAACTAGTTGCTACTGTAGACCAAATGTTCTACAAGATAGACAAGAACTATCAATAAAAAAAAGAATTCGTACAGTAAATGGATATTCAATAATAACTCATTATTATATTGCATATATATTTGATAGAGATGTTGTATTTTATGAAATACAGAACCTAGAAAGTGATTTATTAATAGGCTATATGTTGCTCAAAGAAGCATCTATAAAGTTAGATTTTGAAAATGGTTATCTAATCTATAATAATAAAAGAGAAAAAATATTCCTATCAGAAGATATAAACGAACTAAACAATTCAAGGGAATCAGATGATTCCGAAACATTAAAATACGAAATAGAAAGTAGTAAAAACGTAGAGGAATTAAAAAAGTATATGATTGAAAAGATAGAGAGAATACATTCAGATATAAATGTGAATTCATTATTCCGAACGGATGTTAAGGCAGAAATAAGGACTACAGTCGATACTCCTATATGGAGCAGACAATACCCGTACCCACTGTCAGTTAACACATTCGTTAATAAGGAAATAAAAGATTTGTTAAAGGCAGGAATTATTCGCCAGAGTAAAAGTCCGTACAATTCACCAATTTGGGTTGTACCAAAAAAGGGTACCAATGAGGATGGTACTCAAAAGTTAAGAATGGTTATAGATTATAAAAAATTGAATGAAAAAACGATATCAGACAGATATCCTATACCCGAGAGTAATGTTATTTTATCTAATTTAGGGAAAGCTGAATATTTCTCTACGATAGATTTAGAATCTGGTTTTCATCAAATACAAATGAAAGAATCAGATATTGAGAAAACGGCATTTAGCGTAAATAATGGTAAATATGAATTTATGAGAATGCCTTTCGGTTTGAAAAATGCGCCAAGCATCTTTCAAAGGGCGATGGATGATATTTTGCGTGAATATATAGGTAAAGTATGTCATGTCTATATGGATGACATAATAGTTTACTCTAAAAACTTAACTGAGCACACTAAACATCTCAATGATATTATAAATATATTAAAAAGAGCCAATATGAAAATTTCCTTAGAAAAATCTAAGTTCTATAAAAAGGAAACAGAGTTTTTGGGTTACATAGTCGCTTTTAATACTATTAAAACAGACCCGAGGAAAATTGAGACAATAAATAATTTTCCATTACCCAATACATTACGACAATTAAGAAGTTTTTTGGGCATGACAGGTTACTACCGTAAGTTTGTTAAAAATTACGCATCGGTAACAAAGCCTTTAACTAAATACTTAGCCGGAGAAAACGGTAGGATATCAAAAAACTTATCTAAAAAAACAGTTATAAAATTAGACGATGAAGCTATTTTAGCTTGTAGGATTTTAAAAGATCTTTTAATAGATCAAATTGAACTAGTGCAACCAGATTTTAAAAAAACGTTTATATTAACAACTGACGCTTCTAATAACGCTATAGCAGGTGTTTTATCTCAAGAAGGAAAACCTATCACATTCATTTCAAAAACACTTAACATGACGGAACAAAATTATGCCACTAACGAAAAAGAATTATATGCTATAGTGTGGTCTTTAAAGAATCTAAGAAATTACCTATATGGAGTTTCTGACCTTGAGATCCATACGGATCACCAACCGCTAACGTTTGCGGTATCTGTAAGAAATCCAAATGCCAAAATGAAACGTTGGCATGCGTTTATTGAGGAATTTTCTCCCAAAATAATATACAAACCAGGTACTACAAATGTAGTCGCTGATGCCTTGTCTAGGCAATACTTAAACCATATTTCAGATGAAGATTCATCTAGTACTGCTACACAGCACTCTGCCGAGAGCAGCGATAATTTAGAAATAAAAGAAACAACAAAACCTCTTAATCAATTTAAGCAACAAATCCTTTTAAGTCAGGGGTTATTTACGGCACATGAACAAATCAAATATTTTAACAAAACTAGACATTTAATTGAGTACGATACACCAGAAAATCTAATAACTATTTTAAAACAATACTTACAACCTGGAACTGTTGCAATTCATTGCACTTCAGAAGATCTTTATAATATTAAACAAAAATTAAAGGAAACCTTTAATAATAACTTTCTTTACACAAAGAACTTTCCTATTGACATAACAAACGAAGAAGATCAACAAATTATAATACAACAAACACATGTTCGAGCACACCGTAGCTATCAAGAAAACTTGAAACAAGTTTATACAGCATATTATTGGCCACAAATGACCAAACAGTTTAAAGAATTTGTTAGAAACTGTGAAATATGTAATCGAAATAAGTACGAAAGACACCCTTTTAAAGCTCCAATTGGAGAGGCTCCAATTGCTAAGAAAGAGGGGGAGCAGTTACACCTGGATATTTTCTTTGCCCAAAAGTTAAAATTTTTAACTTGCATTGATTCCTATTCAAAATTTCTAGTTATAAAACTAATAGAAGATAGAACAAAACTAGACGAAAAAGTCTTAGAACTTTTACAAAGCTTCCCAGACGCTAAGAAATTATGTGTCGACAACGAACCCGGTTTTTCAACACCCCAATTTAAAACATTGATGCAAAGACTAGGGATAGAAATGTTTTTCTGTGATCCAAAACACAGTACTTCCAACGGACAAGTGGAAAGAGCTCACTCCACACTAATAGAAATAGCAAGATGTTTGAAAGAAGAATTTCATTTAATAAGTGATTTAGAATCAATTTTCAGAGCCGTACAGCAGTACAATAAAACCATTCACTCTGTAACAAACAAAAAACCTTTCGAAGTCTTATTTAACAAATCAGAATATGAAGACTTACAGCCAAAACTTCTATTAGCCCAAGCAAGAATGTTAAAGAGAAACAAACCTAACGTAAAGATAAAAACTTATAAGCCAAATGAAATAATTTATGAAAAAATCATAGGAGTTAGAAATAAACTTCAACCAAGATATAGAAAACAAAAAGTAAAAGAAGACTTAGGAAACAAAATACGAATTTATAAAAACGATCGTATAATTAATAAAGATAACATTAAAATTTAATCTATTATAACTTTAAGAGATTTAATGTTTATCAAAAGTTCGGTAATTTTGCATAATAATAAAATAATTTTTGTAATAATGTTACCTAATTATTGTAACCAAATGTATCATAGAATCATTATCGAACCAATACCAAACAAAAATAAACTAGAATTAGACATTAATTATAGAGAATTAATACTAAGCAACCTTACATGGTACAAATATATAGAGGAACCAATTATCATGAAAAAACATTTAATACAAATAAAAGACGAATGTATCGAAAAAATACTAAAAGAAAATCCAATATGTAATTTCAAAGTTAATGAAGCTATTGAAATAAAGCAATTAACTAATAATATTGTTGTCACGAAAAATGTTCTTAAAACAAAATTAATTCATAATTGTAATACATATGAAGTAATACTTCATGGAAATACAATAGTAAATTTTGAAAATTGTAAAATTGATATTAATAATAATATTTACGAAAACGTAATTGTAAATGAAAATTTTGTCCTACCAATTTTTAAAGATGTTAAAATTAAAAATATATCAGTAGACATAAGTTTACCGGAACTCCATTTTAAAAATATAGAAAATAGAAAAATTCTAGAAGAAATTAAAAACAACAATTCAATAACCAATAGCATAACATTCAGCACAATTGTAATAATAATCATCGCATTAATAATAATGCTTACTTACTTCTTTTTGAAATTGAAACCAAGAACCCATATCATAACCGAAGAAATAATGTTGAATAGAATAAATAAAAACATACAAAAACTCTCAGAAGAAATTCAAGATGCGGGACGCATCATCTAAGAAAGAGGGGAGTTATCATCATGCACCACAATGCAATATCCCACCCAAAAGTGCAGATATTCAAAAATAATTAATCCAATATCTTTATTGGAAATATATCAAATATCATCATCCATCCATCTAAGCACCCAGCCGCTGAAGCAGCATTCCCTTTGTTGGCGATCATTACATCTATGTGACACAGCATCCATCCACCCATGGACCCATCCGTTGAGTCAGCATTTCCTATGTTGACAATCGATTCGGTACTTAGGATAATTTATCTTTAAGAATAATTTTTGTAATTAGTTTTAAGCTTGCACCCGAACAAACTGGAACAGATCGGTTCCCAACAATAAATAAAATCTTTTTTAAAAAACAAAAGATAAATAAATTGTTTTAATTTGCATACAACACCAAAATCTTAATGTTCTTCCTTCGGAAAGTTTTCTATATGTTGAAGGATCACTATCGAAGACAGATGGAAAAGAAATAGTCAGCACAAGACTTGTAAACAATGCAATGGCTTTTCTCTTCGACGAAATACGTTATGAGCTGAATGGAAAGGAAATTGATTACAATGTGGGGATTACAACAACAATCAAAAACTATTTATCGTTGACAAAAAATGAGAGTGATATGCTTTTAAATGCTTCATGGTCTCCTGATTCAGTTATTTATTTGAACCCATTTCATTTTAACTACTGCATTCCATTGAATAAGCTTTTGGGTTTTGCCGAAGATTATAAAAAATTATTCCCAATGCTCGTCATGATCTAATTCTCACTCGTTCTAGGATGGATGAAAACGCTATAATCTCCCCAACTGATGAAAATGTACAAGTAAAACTACATAAGATACAGTGGAGAGTACCACACGTGACTTTATCAGATTCGATGAAATTAAATCTATATAAATCTATAAATGCAAATGGTTTTATGAAAATTGCTTTTCGAAACTGGGGTCTCTATGAGTATCCCATGTTATCAAGCTCTGACCATCACATCTGGAACGTTAAAACAACAACGCAAATAGAAAAACCTCGATACATTGTATTTGCACTACAAACTGCAAAAAATAAAAAATAAAAAAATATCTGCTGATCCTACAACGTTTGACCATTGTGATTTAACAGACTTAAACTCTGATGTATATCCCCATGAAGACCTTAATATTTCTTTCGAAAGAAATAGATATAGCTTGTTCTACAAAATGTATACGGATTTTCAAAGAACTTACTACAATAAAACCAACAATGAACCTTTGCTTTCTTTGGATCTATTTAATAAATCCCGTGCTCCAATTTTTGTTATAGACTGCAGACATCAAAATGAGACTTTGAAAACAGGACCTATCGATATACGCTTGGAGATGAGAACATCAAAAAACATTCCTGCAAATACTTCAGCTTATTGCCTCATGCTTCATGATCGGATTATTGAATACAATCCACTTGACCAAGTTGTTAACAGAATTTTCTAAGGATTATTATTATTTTTTTTTTTATTTTTCAATGTAAACCTAAAAATAAAACCTGAAAATATATAAATAAAATACAATATTGATTCAAAATAGCTTTTTATGGCCTTTAGTCCTACAAATTGGCGTTTCGTCCGGCTTACTCACTTGGACTCATCAGTGACGTAGTGAGGGCCTTGTCATACGCAATTTGTATTAAGTTCAGTTCAACTTACATGAATTCTTTTACAAAAATCCACTGTAAACTATATCCAACAAGATTAGAATTCCTAATCATTAAGCTGGAAATTTTTTTGCCCGGGGCCAGGCATAGTTTCTATTAGAAGGTTTTTTTATAATACAAATTCTATATACTACTGAAATAAATCAGCCAAGTAGAAGACTTAGCATTAAAGTTGGACTTGTTGAATTATTGATTCAAAATAGCTTTTTATGGCCTTTAGTCCTACAAATTGGCGTTTCGTCCGGCTTACTCACTTGGACTCATCAGTGACGTAGTGAGGGCCTTGTCATACGCAATTTGTATTAAGTTCAGTTCAACTTACATGAATTCTTTTACAAATACAATATTATTAAAAAAAAAAAAAAAAAAAGAAGCATGTGTTATTATTCAAGATTTGCTCATTCCATTTAATTTACATCACCACTTCAAAATAATATAGGAATATCATAACATTTATATGTTTATTCATTTGCTATTAAGGGTAGGAAAGTAGTCATATACAGGATACTCGTATGATCCTAAATGTCGTATTACACATTGCAAAAGGTTTCTTTGGGGTGAAAATAACTAATTAAAAGAAGTATTGAGGTAATAATGTATGCTTATATCATATTGATTGCTAATAGTAGAACAATAGAGTTTTCCCCCCGCATTCATTCATGTGGTTAACCTCATCATAAATTTGTATTGTGGTCACTTGGGATATCATCGATGTAAATAAGGAAGCAGTTGGATAAATTTATGTATTGCGATCATCATGAATGCATATTTTAATTGTCGGCATCCATCCCTATAGATAAAATAATGTGTTGACCTTATTGACGTACATTTGTATTCCGCAATAAAAATAACCCTTGGACCATTTTTCAGGATTTTAATGATAAGGGCCAGGGTTTAGTAATATTATTGACATGATGCTAGCAAAGCAATAGATAAAGGAGGTATAGCCCTATTAGACAAATGAATGCTATGATAGTGAGGTATTAAGCTTTTGTTACACTAATTATTACCTCAATCCAGGAAAAATCCTAAAGCAATAGATATATGTAGATGGTCAAGTCCTATTAGTCAGATGAGTGACATGATGGTAACGATGTATCAGGGTCTTGATATATCAATGCACGTATTATAATCGTAAATCTTAATTGCCTGCATTCATCCTTATAGAAATATAGTGCTAACCCTATTTAAATATTTTTAAAATATTTTTATTTCCGTTGACTTTAAACATCCTCAAAATGTATGCCATTCAAAAATGCTAAAGCATCAGATAGAGGGGTCAAGTTCTATTAGTCCGATGATTGACATGATGCTATCGATGCATGAGGGTTTTGATATACCAATGCAAATATCATAATCGTAAATTTTAATTGTTGACATCCATGCTTACAGAAATATAGTGTTGATCCTATTTGATTTTTATTTGTGATGACTTTTAGCATCCTTTAAATTTATTGAAAGTGTGCTACGAAAATCAGAGGGTCTCTGAAAATGTGTGGATTGTAATGGTCTGCATACAAATACTTATGTTTGTATGTGTATTTTTTTTTTGTTTGCCCTCTTTTTTTTTGTATAAATACTTTGAGCATTATCATCATAATCATCAGTTTAAAGTAAACAATAAACATATAAGCAAGCAAGATGACTCACCAGGACGTTAAAATCAGACAAGAGATGGAAGAGTGGCTATCGAAATATGGCTGCCAATGCTGGGAGTTCCAGCAGCTTCAGGATGCCGCTTGGGAGGAGGTTGGTAGTGTGGATACTACCAACATTCACAGCCTTGTGACAGTAGCCCACCTGCTCCATTCATTGCACATAAAAGCATCGAAAGGGGGGTTTGATGTAAGCCCCCTACCAGCAATAATACCTTTTTTTGCTAAATATAAAACTTATCTAATTAAAAAATAAAAAAAAAATTTAAAAAATTGTCATGTCTTTTACCTTTTTTTGCTAAACATAAAACTGATCTAATTAAAAAATTAAAAAAATTACCATGTCTTTTTACTTAACTATTCTTTTCTCTCTTCGCTCATATGGACTACCTTTCTGAAAAACTTAACTCTTAAACATCATGTTCTGTTCATGATTTTGTTCAGTTTCCTATGGTGATTTTTGCGTTCCGAACGTGAATTTTACGTTTTTGCGTTTTAACGTGAACGTGAATTTTACGTTTTTTACGTTTTAACGTGAATTTTACGTTTTAACGTGAATTTTACGTTTTAACGTGAATTTTACGTTTTTGCGTTTTAACGTGAACGTGAATTTTACGTTTTAACGCGAATTTTACGTTTTTGCGTTTTAACGTGAACGTGAATTTTACGTTTTAACGCGAATTTTACGTTTTTGCGTTTTAACGTGAACGTGAATTTTTCGTTTTAACGTGAATTTTACGTTTTTTACGTTTTAACGTGAACGTGAATTTTACGTTTTAACGTGAATTTTACGTTTTTGCGTTTTAACGTGAACGTGAATTTTACGTTTTAACGCGAATTTTACGTTTTTGCGTTTTAACGTGAACGTGAATTTTACGTTTTTGCGTTTTAACGTGAACATGAATTTTACGTTTTAACGCAAATTTTACGTTCTTGCGTTTTAACGCGAACGTGAATTTTACGTTTTTGCGTTCTAACGTTTGCTAAGCATGGTCTAGAACCCAAAAAATAACACCGGTATTTAGCATAGCATAGATCGGAACCCATACCGGTATAGCATAGATCAGAACCCATACCGGTATAGCATAGATCAGAACCCATACCGGTATAGCATAGATCAGAACCCATACCGGTGATACCGGTGATACCGGTGTCCCAGAACCCTCTAGTTTATACTACTTATACGGCTTACATCTTCTCTGTTTTGCAATTCAATGACGACATTTTCAATATTTGAATTTGCAGATCGGAGTTGTCTGACTGAAGAAACGACTCTTATTCTCGGTTTGAAGTAATTCCAAGCACAATGTGTTTGCCTTTTCAACCGCAACAACACCTTCATGTACCGGCAAATGCATCACAAGGTTTTTTACATTTGCCTTCTTCGACAACCATTGAACTTGACGTTCCAGTGAAATGCATCGGACTCCATTTTCTCCAATTTAATTTGTAGGGAAATGTTGTCTTGTTGAAGCGCCTGAATGTTGTGACCGATCATTTCCAAATCTGTTTTTTTCGGCATGTCAACTAGCTTTTGATCTAATATCGTCACCATAATGCTTTGGATTAGCAATCCTAGATCCTGAATGGCCATATTTCCAACCGAGACAATCTCGCCTTCATTGTTTTGCTTTTTGGAAGGAAACTATGGTGGACTGGGTGATGTTTGAGCCAGATTTCGCTTTGGTCCACACAAGGGAGGTTTATCTGAGGTGTTAATATCTTTTGGTGGTGTCCGTTAAATTTTATTTCGGCTTTTTTTTTGCAGATTGCGTTTTATACGAACAATGTCTTTTTATAAGCAAATAACAAACTAACCTTGTAATTTTTGACTTTTGTTGGTGTATTTTGTTGTTAATTTTGCACTTTTGTTCTTTAAAGCAATTTAATTTGCGAATATTTCAAACTTTTGGTCTTTTAATATGGAACTTGGAGGATATAACGACTTGCATTTTGCTCTCTTTCTCTCAATCAAGGATTATTGTGACTGATAAATCCTCGAATGTTCTCTGTACTGGTTAACCACAACTTTAGTCGATAAATAGGTACATAGTTGGAGGTGTTAATTAACGAAATCTTGTGTTGGTTGAAAAGCTCCATTTAACTAGAGCCCGTCCTGTGGGAAACTTGTTACAGATTTAACCTAATGTCAACAAACTGACCCTCACCATGAAGGATGGACTTGTTGAATATATTGATTTAAAATAGCTTTTTATGTACTTTAATTTTAAAAATTGGCGTTTCGTCCGCAAATCTCACTTGGACTCATCAGCGACATAGCGAGGGCCCTTGTTATGTATTATTTGATTTATTTCTGTAGAATATGGAATTTGTATTATTGAAACCTTTTTATAGAAACTATATCAAGCAAAAAAACTTCCAGGAATTCAAAAAGTCCACGTAAGTTAAACTGATTTAAAAAAAAATGTGTGGGGCTAAAGGCCATTAAATGCTATTGTAAATAAGTTAAGTAAAAATAGTTTGAGTTTTTAAGGAAATAAAGATGTATTACAATTAAACATATATTTTGTTATAGGTAAAAACAGAACTGGAATGCCTTGTTAAGCTTCTAGATGGAAAAATTTATAAGGAGGAAGAAATCGCCATGGAAGAACTGCATCAATATTTAATTGAAGATGATGGTTGCTGGTCACTAAGTGATAACTTTTTGACGTTCGTGGGTAAAAACATATAAAAACAGATATTTTAATTAATTACAAATATAAGTTAAAAAAATTATTTTAGGTCGCATCTTGAAAGAACCTTCATTTTCTCCAGACACTAGAGTTCATTTGATTAGAGTTTTAGCTTTTGCAGCTCTTAAGGATGATGTTATTATTTTGTTACACCAAGATAGAAAGGATCACACTTTAATGAACTTTGCAAACGATTTTGAAAAACAAAGTCCTGATGAGCAGCAAGCTTGGGGAATATTTGTAGGGTTATTATTTTATATTTAAAGGTGTAATAATTAATTAACTATTTATCTTCCAGATATGTAATTTATTTGAACATTCTAGTCCATCTGAATGGCTTTTATATATATCTGAATGGCAGTACAACAACCAGACAATTTCGAATATAAGAGTTACAACAAAAGTGACAGTTCATTGCGTTCTTTCGAACTGTCTTACGCTTAAGAATATTGGAACATCAATTCTATTTAACTTAGCCATCAAAGAAGTAAAAACAGTGGTATGTTTACAGTCGTATTACTATATTTTCTAAGAACACACTTGTAAGTCCTCATGAGTACTTTGCCATTTCCAAACGAAAAAGGCTAAGGGCGAGTAGATACATTTTATATGGGAAAGTTGTTTGATGTGTTCCACTGAAAAAAAGCTAAGTTCTCATCGGTACTTTGCCACCTCCAAAGGAGAACAGCTATTGATCTTGCCATTTCGATTTCACTGAACTATTAACCAAAGTAAAATAATTGCATTATTGTCAAAACCACTGACTTCAATCTGATTTGAATTTATTTAGAATACATTAACATGACAAATTTTGTAGGTGTTCGACGACGTTGCAGTAGAGCTGGCGATGGCTATTCTACAATTTTTCAACAGTAGCCCCAACGAAGAGCAAATCTACCGAGCACTCAGAGCCTTGGTTCGATTTATAGAAGTAAGTAATTTTTGTAAAACTACTCTTGAGTTTAGTTCAGACTAGAATATTACGGTTAAAGTTTGTTACCACCAAGTTTTTTTTTCAATTTGTTAATATATATTTTTTATAACTCACCTATTCAAATTCAATATTCCAGAATGATGTTATTTAGCAAAATTATAATTGAAATCATCAATTAATTTTGACATACCAATAATCGCGTATTTGGCTTAAAGCTCAATTTACAGTTCAAAATTTTCAAAACAATTTTTCACCTATTCTGTGCACCAAATTGTGTAATATTGTAATGACTCTCACATTTGTGCTATTACAACTCTGGAATAAAGTATAACGGCTCACGAAAGCACCAAATTCCGGATTATACAAGACACAAACCAACCTAGGGAGAGCTTTGGTGAGCTTTAGAATTTGCAATACAAAACGTCAAATGAAAGCATTGGAAAAGGAAATTTATGGGAAATTTTCCCCATGGAAAGCTCTAGAAGTAAATACTGGAACCTTCCAGCGTTTTTGGGAACCTGTCTTAAAGTATTAAAGCACATATCTGGCCAGCAGAGGACGCAGTTTATTTTAAATCGTGAATGAATAAAGTTGGCTGTAATAAAAGTCAAGTAAGTGAAATAATTTCAGTGGTGAACAATAAATTGTTTTGTAACAAGAAAAGTAAAGTGTTTTATTTTGTGAAGTTAATAAGTATAGAATTTAAATAAAGTGAATAAGTTTTTTTAACGAACCTGAGAAAATATAACTTTGTTGTTAGAAGTGGAACAAAACTTAATTTATTTGTGTTTAGATAATTGATTGTGCTTTAAGCCTAGCTTACAGTTCCCATGCGAAAAATAAATCAAAATTTTCAGAACAATCTTCCAATCATTCTGTGCACCAAATTGTATAATAATCAGGGCGAAAAATGTTTGCCCTGGCCTAAACCACACATTAAGTTATTAATCTACCCTACATAAATAAACTATAGACCTAAAGATTGAAAATAATTATTTTTCGATGCAAAAACTATTTGCTTGCAAATAATGCCTTGAGGTGAATATATATTTTTTTTTTGGAAGTGTAAACTATATATACAAGAAAATAGGTATGTTTTCTTCCTTGCCCAAATGGGCTTGGACGAAAATAACGACGTTGGGGCTAAGCAATTTACATGTTAAATGCTACAACAACTTCGGGCTTACCTTAGCTCGGAGAATTTTCGGGGAGCTTTAGCCCAGTTGTTATCGATAGTTTGTATGGAAACTCCATTTTTTTCTGTCATGGCGTCGTTCATTTGGTCCGATTCCCCTGGGCTTACCAAAAAACACACCTAATATTTTATTCATCACAGTTTTTTTGCATGCAAAACAATTGCCAGTAAATTGTCTTGCATGACATTTCATGACAGCAATGGTTTTTTTTTTGATGAAACTGTAAACCAATCATGCAAACAATTAATTTAGCATTTCACCTCAATTATTTTTATTGATTTTTCTTGCGCACGGGAACTGTAAATAAGGCTTTAGGAGACAATAATTACAAAAAGTGAAAGTGACTGTGAAATTGAAAATAAAAAAGACAGTGGGTAAAACTCTAAATGATTTAAATTTAGTTGAACTTGAGGCAGAACTGATCAAGCGAGGTTTTCCTACTGCTGGAATAAAGAATGATCTTATAATTCGTCTGCAAAAAGGTTTAAGAAAACGTGGAGAAAACCCAGACACGTTTATATTTGATATTAAAATGAAGGGAAGAGAAAGAACAAGTAAGTACGCCGGACATAACAACTTTGATGTCTCAGCTGCTCGCAGGCCAAAAGAATCTTCTCGAACGATGTAAACAACAAAGTTAAGAACAACGCAAGGTTATCCTCTTGAACGATTTGATCAACAAAACCAAGAACAAAAGAATCTTCTAGAACAACAACGCAGTGAACAAAAGAGTATGCTCGAAAATCAAGAGAAAAAAACTTCTTCAACAATTCCAAGGACAAAAAAGTCTGCTCGAAGGAAAGTTAGATGCCTTTGACAACAGAATTGTTGCTCTTGACGAGTGTGTTGATAAACAATTTTTGACTGTCGAATCAACGTTCAAGAAGGTCGAAGATAAGATCGAATGCATTACAAAGGAACTAGATAAAGTGAAGAGACTGAAGGTTCGAGAAAGTTCTGGCGACTGTCCAAAAAGAAAAGAGATGCATCCACCAATCTTCGACGGACAAACTTCTTGGTCAATCCAAAAAACGCAGTTTTAGGTGGCAGCGGGACGAGAAAGACAAATATACAGCTCTGACGCTTGCCCTTAGAGGAACTGCTGCTGAACTGTTATAAACCATACCAGCCGATAAGAATGGCAACTTCAGTGCTCTTGTTCAGGCCATTGACAAACGCTTTGGAGATGGCCATATGCAAGATATCTTCCGCGTTCAACTCAATACTAGAGTCCAGAAAAGAGGAACAGCTCTGCAACAGCTCCAAGAAGACATCGAACGGTTGGCACATCTGGCAGATCTGGCTGCAGGAGATGAAATCATCAACTAATTCGGAACAGAAGCCTTTGTCCTTCCTGTATATGGCATTAACCTTGAGCGAGCATTCGTCCTAACTATGGAAGCAGTAGAACAGGCTTCTCAAGGAGTCCATCGGGTAAGAGAATAGAAACTGAGGAATGTTCTTTCCAGCAGACTGTGTTGCAAAGAAACCGACGAGATGGACCTGCTCGATGCTGGAATTGTAACAAGACCGGACATCTCTAACGCCAGTGCAGATTGCCACCTAGAAGACCTGCGTGTCAATATTGCGGAAGCAGAAACAGCAACAAAAATGTCAATACTCCCACTTGACCGGTCTCCCAGCCGGGAAACGAGTAAGAACCAACTTCGAGGGGCAGAAGCTGGTTCTTGGTATCGATGGCCCCAGAACCACCATCCAGGTGTCGCAGACTAAACGAAACAACAAAAGTCTGACTTTGGACGCAACCATAAACGGCAAGAAACAAGTGGCTTCGACCGACACAGGTGCCACCGCCCCCATTGTTTGAAGGGAATTAATGAAGATGACACGCTGCATAACACGAGTACATATCGTCTGAAAACTGCAATAGGAGAGGCAGCCAGAGTGTACTGGGATGTTTTTCTTACAATCCGTTTGGCAGAACTGGAGTTCTCACATCTGTTTCTGGTAGCAGATATATGTGACGAGTGCATCGTGGGAGTCGACTTTTTATGCAAGAGCACGGAGTAGTCCTTGATATCAGGAAGCAAGTTTGTAAGTACCGAAATGTAGAGATTCTTATGGTGTATGGCAATGAAGTACATCAACTCTGAGGACTGTCATAAAGGAAGATATATGCCACCTTCTTCAGAAGTGTTCGTTTGGACAAAAATAAAGAATGATTTGGGTAGCCATCGATAACTAATAGTGGAGCCAGGCTCTAAGCAGTCTTCGCAAAACATCATCCTGGGGAATACTCTTGTGGCACCAAACAACGACATGGTGTATGTTCGGATACTTAACATCAAACCGTACGAAGTCAAGCTCAGAAAAGGAGAATTGTTGGAAAGTGTGAATCAGTGTCTGCAATAACTAAGATCACAGAAGTGGACACTCAACAATCTGAGGACCCAAGGAAACTGAACTCTATGAAGGCAAACATTTTGAGGTGATCTAATTTAAGTGAACAACTATAGCTTGGTGTTGCTGTAAGCCTTCACAAGTACGCAGATATACTCTCTTCACCCAGTGGGCAGTATGGTCGAACACAAATGGTGCAGCACCGAATCGATACAGGAGACGTGAGACCAATTCGACAACCAGCGAGACGTCTTCCATTAGCCAAACAAGCCGAAGTGGAAGAGATGATATCGACGATGAAGAACGATGGGCTAACCCAAAATTCTAAAAGCCCTTGGGCATCCCCAGTCGTTCTTGTCAAAAGTGAGGCTGACGATGTGACAAAGAAAGACAGCTACCCTCTGCCAAGAATCAGTGCTACGTTGGATGCGATGGATGCGATGGAAGGAGCTGAATGGTTCTCAACATTGGACTTGAGGAGTGGTTACTGACAGGTAGAAATCTATCTAGAAGATCGAGAAAAGATGGCTTTCTCCACAGGAAAACTTAAGGCAAACTTGAAATTGAATCCAGACAAGTCTTCAAGTCTGAGGTAAAATACTTGGGACATATCATCTCATCCCAAGGAGTAGTAGTCTGATCCTGAGAAAGTGGACACTGTTAGGTATTGGCCAACTCCACAAAATAAACATCAACTTCAGAGCTTTCTTGGTCTCGCCACGTATTATCATCGTTTTGTTAAGAATTTTGCTGGGATTGCGAGAAGCTTGCTTCAGCTAACTGAAAAATGCAAACCATTCAAATGGTCAAGCGAGTGCGAGAGGAGCTTTCAGTAGCTTAAGCAGTACCTATGCAATACACCTATTCTGGCCTATCCGACATTAAGAAAAAATTTCATCATCAACGCTGACGCAACGTGGGAATTTGAGCCGTATTGTCGTAAGTTCATGATGGAGAAGAGAAGGTCATCAACTATTGTAGCAAGGTACTCTCAAAGCCAGAAAGAAATTATTGTGTGACCAGAAGTGATCTTTTAGCTCTAATATCGGCTACAAAATACTTCCATATGTACATCTATGGGCAGAAGTTCCTTCTTCGAACAGACCATGGCTTGGCTTTTGAACTTCAAAAATCCAGAAGGTCAAGTAGCAAGGTGGATCGAGAAATTGCAATTATACGACTTCCATATCCAACATTGCAGAGAAAGGTTACACTCAATTGCAGATGCCTTATCCCGGAGCCCATGGAAACCAGACTGCAAGCACTGTACACGTCGTGAAGAGAAGGAGGTTGCTGCCATCCAGAGAGTAAAAGTCAACCCTATTTACGGTTGGCGTAACAAAGAACTGAGTACTGCCTAAAAAGACTCGGATGTTGAACCCATTCTTGCACGGAAGGAACACGAAGAAAAATCTGAATGGGGTGATATTTCCAATAGGAGTCCAACTCTTGGGCACAATAGGACTCGCAATGTACAAGAAGGATTGCTAAAACAAAAGTGGGAGTCTACAGACGGCAAATCATATGTGATGCAGTTGATAGTTCCTTGATCCAAAGTTAATGACGTTCTTCAAGAGATGCATGATGGAGCTTCCGGAGGACATTTGGGGGTCAAGACACTGGCAGTGATTCTATTAGCTACATGCAAGAGAAGACGTTTAAAAATGGTGCCGCAAATAAGATACTTGTGCTGCAAACAAAGGACCAGGCAGAAAAGTCCGGAGTAGAATGCAGTAGTATAACGTGGGCACGCCTTTTGAGAGGATTGCAATAGATGTTGCAGGCCCTTTTCCAGAATCCGAAAGCGGAAACCGATACATCCAGGTAGTAATGGACTACTTCACCAGGTGGCCTGAGGTATTTGCCATCCCAAACACAGTTGCACATCAGATTGTCTACAGGTGAGCAGGTTTGGTATACCTAAGGAACTCCAATTAGATCAGAGAAGGAACTTCGAGTCCAAGATCTTTCAGGAAGTTTAAGCGTTCTTTGGCATATACAAGACGAGGACAATACCGCTACACCCAACGGCATATTCCGTTATTCTTGATGGCCTATCGAAGTGCGATACATAGCTCAACAGAACATACACCATCGGAAATTCTATTTGGATACACAATTCGACTGCCAAGTGAAATTAAATTTGGATGCTATGCAAATGAGCCACAAAGAATGGACGACTATGTGGACAACCTAAAAGAAAAACTAATTGACATTCATGAAAAGACAAGGGCAAAGTGATCAAGTGATTGAATGAAGACAAGATACGATACAAAACAACAGCGACAGGTTTCCAAGCAGGAGGCCTTGTGCGGTTTTATAATCCCCACCGTCAGAAGGGACTTTCACCAGATTTTCATCAAAATTGGGAAGGCCCTTATACTGTTGTAACACGATTATACGATGTCGTCTGCTGCATTCAGAGAGGATTTAGAGGCAAACTAAAAGTAGTGCACAGTGACCGTTTTGCTTGGGACGACCAAACGACTCTCACATTTGTACCGTAACAACTCTGGAATGAAGTATAACGACTCTCGAATAAAAGAAGCACCAAATTATTCGGATTATACAAGATACAAACCAACCTACGGAGAGCTCTGGTGAGTTTTAGAACTTCCAATACTTAACGTCAAAATGAAAACATTGGAAAGGAAAATTTATGGGAAATTTCCCCCATGGAAAGCTCTAGAAGTAAATACTGGAACCTTTCAGCTTTTTCGAGAACCTGTATTAAAGTACAATAGCACATATCTGGCCTGCTGAGGACGCAGTTTTTTTTTTAATTGTGAATGAATAAAGTTGGTTTTAGGTGCCAGTTATAGCTATCATTGAAACTCATCATTGAAAATTTTAATGATTGATTTTGATACGAGTACATATAGAGAGCAAAATCATTTATTATGTTGATGAATATATAAAGTTCGAGACTTAATTAATATTTCTAGTCAAACAAATTTTTCAAATAGGCCCAACATTCCCCATAAAATGACTTTTAAGATTCCAATGATCATTGGTAAGGTAGTTCAATCATTGAGAAAAGAAAAGTCATTTTATGTGGAAAGTTGGGCGTATTTGAAAATTTTTTTCGACTATAAATATTAATTAAATCTTGAGCTTTATTTGTCCATCAAAATAATATTTGATTTTGCTTTCTGCGTGTCTCAAAATTAGTCATCAAAGTTTTCAATGATGTGTTTCAATGATAGCTATAACTGGCGCCTTAATAAAAGTCAAGTTAGTGAATTAATTCCAGTGGTGAACAATAAATTGTTTTGTAGTTAGAAAAGTAAAGTGTTTTATTTTGTGAACTAAAAAAGTTGAGAATTTTAATTAAGCGAATAAGTTTTATTAATGAACCTGAGAAAATATTTTAATATTTTAATAATTTTAATATTCAAAGCAAAAATTGTTTGCCTTGGCCTAAACCACCCATTGAGAAAATAATTTATCCTAAATTAATAAACTATAGGTCTTAAAGTGGAAAATTATTATTTTTGGATGCAAAGATTGCCTTGAAGTCAATACATTTTTTTTTAATGTAAGCCGGCCACCCAAAAAAAAATATTTTATTCAACACATTTTTTTTCTTATGCAAAACAATTGCCGGTCCATCGTTTTGCATGACAGCAATGTTTTGTTTCATGATACTGTAAACCAATAATGCAAACAATTAATTTTGCATTTCAGAGAATATTTAAGCTAGGCTTAAATTTAAATTTTAAATGTTTAAGTTTCAAGTAAAGCTGTAAGGCTCTCCAAAATCAACGTGAAACATTCGCTGACGACAGTTTTTTGTTGTTGTTAAGCGTTTTGTATTTGTCATATTTTGTAATGATTGGCTTTCATTTCACGTTGGTCTTAGGGGAACCTTTTAGCCTAGAACGCTTCTAATGCGAAGCGAACAATTTATGCAAAAAGGACACAAACAAATCAATTTTGCCCAAGCGCTCATAGATATAATGCATTTAAGTGAAAGGCAAGTATAGTTAAACTAAACAAATAGTTAAAACTTTTAAAAATTTAAGTTTTTAATTTAATTTTTAACCAACTGCAAATTGAATGAACCCAAGCTCAACTTGGTGTTTCAGCTGTTTGGTAAAAAAATGGTAGGATTATAGGAGAAGGAATAGTTCACTATAATATTTTGGCAAACTCCAAATTCAGGATCTCGGGAACAAAAGGTGACATCTTCTTTTTTTCATTTTTTTTCACAAATTGATGAAAATGGAACTTAAATGTGCATAAATGAGTGAAAAAAATTAACTTTTTTTCTCAAAAGTTCCTTTTTAAGTTGTATTTTCATTTATGTACATATATGTTATTATTCATGACTAAATATCATTGCCAATCAATTCAATTCAAAGTTCTTGGAGCCGATACAAAAACAAAGAAAAAAGTACCAAAAGTCAAAATGTCACCCTTTGTTCCTTAACGGATCAATTATAAATTCAATAAGTTCTGCTGATTATTCTAACAATTTACACAATTATATGACAGAGCCTGTCGATCCACTTTATTCTGACAGTTTAATACTTTGTGAGATAGTAAGAGTGTTCCAGAACGAGTTTCAAACAGATCGGAACCGCAGATCTAGTAATTTTTAGTGCGAAGTCGTTCCATAAGTAAAAGTTTGTACTTTTTTGGACCAAAGAGAGCGCTCATGAGAGAAGAAAAAACTTCCCCTACTTGCCAGATTTGGTAATAAAAATTTCTAGTGTCTGTTTTGTACTGGATGTCAAAGGCCGAGTGCTTGTATGTCAGATTTGAAAAAAATTTCAGCTTGAAGTTAAAAAACCAAACAGAATACAAATAGCTAGAGTTACCCAAATATTACTTTTTTTGTTTGGTTTTTGGTAGATGTGCATAATTTATTAATTTGTTTATCTTTTTATCAATCAAATCATTTTCTTAAAATGCATGTGTCGTTTAGGCAAATCTTTTTCCGAAGAAGAAAATTTAGTGATGAAAATTTGTATAACTCTTGTTTATTGAAGTTTTTTTTAAAAAATTGATGTTTCATGATTTAATTTAATTTTAATTTAATTTTGTTGGGGGAAAAGCCCTATTTATTCAGCCTAATACAAGCGTTTTCTTAATTTAAATTAAAAGCTAAGAACTTAAGTTAAGGTAAGTGTGAAGGAGGGCGATTCAGAAGACGGAGTTTTAGGGAAGGAGTATTGAGGTTAAAGTCAAAGGAGTTCATGTTCTGATTAACACTTCGCAGCATTCGAGAGATAGGTTCGTTTTAACCATTGGAGGTCCTGTGATTGGGAAGATTAGCAAGACGAGGATTTCGAGAACCAGTGTTAATGTCAAAAGAGATAGAGTTGTAGAGTAAAACACAGTCAACGGAACCAGAAAGTAATAGACGAATGAAGAGAATGTCTGATATTTCTCTATGTTCTTTCAGAGAATTCAAGTTGATTAGTGTAAGGCGATCTAGATAGGGGGGAATGATATCATCTACATGGAAGAGAAAATTAAGTTCCGGGTCAAATATTATGCCAAGATCACGAATTTTTTGCATTTGGCAACGTTGAGCTCCAAGCAATTTTTAAGACACAAAATTGAAAAACTGTCAAGGTCCCTTTGAATAAGGGAAGAGTCATGTGTCGACGAAAAGATCTTGAAAAACTTGGTATCATCAACGTACAGTGAAAAAGAAGAGTGTTTGATGTTAATAGCAAGAATGAACAAAAGTGGGCCTAGGTGGCTGCCTTGGGGACACTGGAGGTAGCTAAGAAAGAGCAAGAGGTGGTTCTAAGAAGAACGCTGTAATAACGATCATCTAGGTAAGGGGAGATCCATTTTAACAAAGAAGGTTCGAAGCCAAGAGTGTACAATTTGAAAAGTATTAGTTTATGGGAAATTTTGTCAAATGTCTTACTGAAATCGGCTGAGATAACATCGACTTCGTAAACTTTCTCCATGGCTGATAGCGTGAAGGACACAAATTCAACAAAGTAAGTGGTTGTAGATCTGCATTTGAGAAAGTAATGAATAGAACGCAGTTTTCTGTAAAAGAAAAAAACTTCCGGAGAAAAAACACAGCCAGTCGTAATAGGCGCAGTTTTTTATTTTAAAATCCAATACTACCAAATACCTTGAATAAAGTTTTTACAAAAATGATGCCAAAACAACATCCCCACGTAAAACTTATTTCATTAACAAACCAATTAATATAATAAAATTTGTAATCATTAGAGATGATAAAGGCCTTGAAATACATATTTCTGCTAGCATTTCCTCGGAGCGAACGGATTTAAGCTGGATCTGTTTTTCTGTAACTATGTCTCGTACGAAATGATGTCGGATGTCGATATGTTTTGTGCGGGGGCGATAACATTTATTTGATGCCAGATGAATAGCACATAGACTGTCACAAAAAATTTTCATAGATGATTCAACTCCTGTTATTTCTTTTTGAATTCCTTTCAGCCACATTGAATTTATGTTTAAGTTTCCATTCTTTCTATCATAGTCTATGGTCATTCCCAAAAAAGAACTAACTTCTGATATCTCTTTCATATGGAATTCTGACTTTAAATAAGACTTTAATTTTTCTGATACTTTTATGTCTTCTGAAAAAATTAACGAGTCATCTACATAGACTGCCAAAAATAAAATCGATTCAGTATTTGTATCATTATAATAAATACACGGATGATATCTTAATTGTTTTGAATTAAACGCTTTTATAGCCTAGCTCAACTTAAGGTTCCATGTTCTTGAAGACTGTTTGAGTCCGTAAATGGACCTCTTTAACATTAAAATTTTGTTCTTAGGTATATCTATACCTTCAGGTGGAATGATGTAAACATCTTCAGATAACTTCCTTGTAAAAAAGCGGTGACCGCATCAAGCTGCTCAATGTGAAGACTCATTTTGTTGCAAGTGACAGAAGATATCTCAATGAGCTGTATCGGATCACCGGTAAATATACTTCATCAAAGTCGATGCCTTTTCACTGTGCACATCCCTTCACAACTAACCTTGCTTTGAATTGGATCACTTCATTGTTTACTCTTCTTTTGGTCTTGAAAACCCACTTTGAATTCAAGGGCTTTATTCCATGGTGACGACCGATAACATCCCAAGTGTTGTTTGCTTTCAAAGATTCACACTTATCACTGATTGCTTTTTTCCAATTCGAAATATCTGTTCTTGAAACCGCCTCATCGTAAGTAACAGGATCATCAGATGAATAGTCTTCTTTTTCGTTGACAAACGCTACGAAATCTTCTAAAATCTTTGGTTTCTTCACACGATTTGAACGCCTCAAAGATCCAACAGCAACATCCCCACTTGATGATAAATTGGTTGACGGTTCAATACTTGAACAATCTTCGATATAATTTTCGTGTACATCAGCATGAGCATCGTTAAACACCTCATCAGAGTCATCAGCGAACATCTCTGGGACATTGTCGACATCATCATCATCATCATCATCATCATCATCATATGAATTTTCAGATGAACAAATCTTTTCAACAGGCTCAATCTCAGCAACAGCAACAGGTTTTATCTCAACAACAACAGTTGCATCTCCAACAACAACAGTATCATTCTCGACAAGAGAAACAGGATTTGCTCTAGCAACAATAATAGGTTCAGAATTTCTTCTTAAATTCCCCACTAAATTCTAACCTTCAAAACGCTTGCCTTCCATGAATTTCACCTCTCTGGTAACATGCAGTTTCTTATTTATTGGGTCCTTTTGAGATTTCCGAGTAACCAACCATTATACATTTAATGGCTTTCACAATTTTGTTCTCTTTTGCTTTGGAACTAACACCATTCCAACAGAACCAAAAACTCGCAAATGTGAAATGTTCACCTTTGAACCAGTCCACACTTCTTCTGGACAACGATTATCCAACGATTTGATTGGAGTTCTGTTTATCGAATAAGCTGAAGAATACACTGCTTCATCCTAATAACTTTTATCCAAACCAGCATCGAAAAGAAGACATCTGGCTTTCTCGACCAGCGATCGATTCATCCTTTCTGACTTTTTCTGACCCATTTTGCTCAAGACAGTAAGGTGTTGAAGTTTGATAAATTTTTCCCGATGATTCAAAGCATTTTCGTATCTGGCTATTTATAAGTTTGCTGCCATTATCTGATCGAAACATTTTTATTTTTATTTGCATCAGATTTTCAACCATGTTTTTAAAGTTAATAAAATGCTTTAGAGCTTCACTTTTATTCTTCATGGCATATACAAATGCCTTCTTTGAGAAATCATCCAAGAATAAAACATAATACCTGGCACCTCCAAGCGATGGCTTCTCCATCGAACCAGCAACATCTGAATGAATCAACTCGAGAAAATCTACTGTGGAACTTGAAGACTCTTTGAACATGTGCTTACTCTGCTTACCCCCGTAACATGCAATGCATTTTTCACCACTAGTACTATCGACCAAGTCTAAAGAGCGCATAACTTCAGCACCTGGATGCTTCATCCACCTGTGCCATAAATCAACTTTAGATTCTGTTGCCCCCTTAGCAGTATTGTCTTTCTGAATGTTCAGTCTGTACACCTAATCAATCTTCGTAGCCGTACCAAAAATATTATTTTTTACTGTCAACAATTGTACAACCCTTTTTTATTAAATTTAATTATATTTAAGTTCCTGTAGTACCTCGTGGCATGATGGTTAGTGCGTAGGACTGTCATGCCAAAGGTCTGGGTTCGATTCCCAGCCGCTGCCACCTAAAAACAGAAATGTTTTTTTTCGCGAGGTACTGCCTCTTGCGAGGAACTGACAAATCCTCCAAGAATATACTTGTCATGAATAAGTGCTTCTCATATAGCCGTTCGGAATCGGCAAAAAGTTGTAGGTCCCCTCCATTCCTGCCAAAAATACGCACACAGGAATGGTTGAGAGTTGTAAGTCACTAGGCCTTGGTTCTTCACGAGCTGTTGTGCCACCAAATTTATTTTATTTTTGATTTATATTTAAGTTCCTAACAATCTGGCTATAGATAATAAATTGAAACTTATTTCTGGAACATGCAGTACGTCACGCACAAGAACATCATTGATGCCACCTTCACCATAAATACGGATTGAAATGTTGCTTTTACCAGCAACTTGAAGTTTGGATCCATTAGCCAACGTCACAAATTCTTGCGAAGAACAAGGTATGTAGTTTTCAAAGCCAATAGAACTTTTTGCCATGTGTGACGATGCCCACGAACCACAATTGGTCAGCTTCCGGCACAGAAAACGATGCAAATATAGCAAACTTACCGTGCGTCCTTACTTTCTTAGGGCAATCTTTCCTGAAGTGTCTAAAACCACCGCAACCAAAGCATTTGACTCGGGAATCTCGTGAGTCCGGAATCATCAAATGCTGCAGCCAATTCGTCCCATACTTCTTTTGCAGTTTTGGCTTCCTTAATATGAACGTACAACAATGGGTCCACCAGCAATACCAACTTTGCCTTTGCCATGGCTTTCTTTTCTTCCTTGACTTCTGTTGAACAGATCTCCATAAGTCGTCCAACAGTAGATAGTCAGTCTCTCAATCATCGGAATATTCGCCATGGTTTTACCAAATAAAAAACTCAAAAATACAACAATCTACTATATGTTTTCATCTTTATTTTTAATTAACTTGGCTCATAATGAATAGGACGCAGTTTTCTGTAAAAGATAAAAAACTTCAGGAGAAAAAACACAGCCAGTCGTCTTGAAGTTCGTTATAAAAAAGGCGCAGTTTTTTATTTTAAAATCCAATACTATTAAATAGCTTAAATAAGGTTCTTACAAAAATGATGCCAAAACAACAGAAAGCCATGTTGTCTGGGGATAAGAGATTTGCAGTGGAAACTTAACGTTTCAAACAACAAACTTTCAAAGAGATTGGATATGTGAGAGAGCTTGGCAATTGGACGATAATTGTTAACATCACCCTTCGAACCCTTTTTGTGAAAGTTGAAAGCTAATTTCCATATTTGAGAAATTCACCAAGATTTAAGGCCCTAACCCATAGAATCCGTTGCGTCCGTTGAAGAGACGCAAACGACTGAGAGATAGATTAAATACATGTTTTCTTATGGGAACTGGCCCATAAGCGACGTATGCGTCAGCCGCACCGGACAAAGTAGCCGAACTTTTAACTTTTCCTCTCCAGCAGATGCGTTAATAACAACTTTTTTGTGTGTGTTTGAATTTTAAGTGGCTGTTATGTGTGTGTGTTTGAATTTCAAGTGGTGGTTATGTGAATGTCATCGCATTTATTGGGTCACCTCAATCCGTTGCATCTGGTAAACGTCAACGAATCCGTCTCCGCAACGGACGCACAGATTTTAGTTTAAAATGCGATTTTTAAGGAACAAAACAAGCTGACAAAAGCTATAGATTCAATATCGAGAAACTGATTTTATAATAAACAACATTATTTGATGCGGTTGCTTGAAAACATTTCATGCGAACTATCGATACCAAAGTTATTTTGGAACCGAAAGCACAGATTTTATAGTTCCTATAAGCTTTAAGCAATTTCTGGGTTTAGCTTAGCTCAAAAGATATCAACAGATGAGCTAAGGAGAAAATGTAGCAATACTTTACAAAACTTCCCATTTTATTCCAAAACCCTGTCAGCTTAATTTTTTGATATGAACTTTGACAGAACTTTGAACTAGAATATTTAATCTTACGGTCCGATTCAATAGGTTCTTTTTGGATAAATTATATTGATATCCTTTGCTATCGATTGAATTCTTTCATCAATTTAGGATTGACCTAAAAACAATAGCAAGTTTTATTGGAAATTTTACCTGAAAAGGTAACATTTTATTATTGAATACTTATATCTAAATTTCAGTTATACAATTACTGAGAGAAGTATAAAATAAATCGCAAGATTCATTTTTCACTTCCATATGACGGCAAAAGTGTTTTCAATTAAAAAAAGCAGACTAAACACCACTAAAGAAGTCTAATGATCGCGGTGGCACTCGTGAAATTGCTATAACTCCGGCCTATATTGAAAATATCAGATGTTATTCTTTACCTCTTCATTTGCTTTCAACATGTAAATTTTCTAAATAACATTGTTTGATTCGATCAGTTCTTGAACAAAAATGTAACATTTTTTCGTTTACATTATGTTTTCGTTCAATTCCCTAGAGCCCAGGTTCTAAAAAAAATAATTTTTGCACGAAACTGCCAGAAGAGAATGGACGACGAAGCTGGAACTGATGTCGAAAATGCTGCAGTAAAAGTTAAAAACTATTCAACTCTGCAGCATTTTTGACATCTATTGCAGCTAAGGATGCCAGACGTCCCGCCAAGTGCTGTCCCGCAAAACGATTTTCGTCCCACCGCAAAATTATGTCCCGTAATTTCGTATAATGTCCCGCAGATCCCGCAAAATATACAGAATGCTATCAAAATTTAATAAATATCGAGAATCGAAAACTCAATGAAAGAAAATAATAACAAGACTGATTTTGCAAAGACCCTCAGCCTTATTCATTGGATTTTTTAGATGGTTGACTAGTTAGACAGTTTTTTAAAAGTCGTTAATAGTTGGAATTGCAATACCTCGTGCCATGATGGTTAGTGCGTTGAACTGTCATGCCTTAGGTCTGGGTTCGATTCTCAGCCGCTGCCACCTTAAAACAGAAATGTTTGAGGTACTGCCTCTTGCGAGGAACTGATAGATCTTCCAAGAGTATTACTTGTCATGAATAAGTGCTTCTCATCTAGCCGTTTGGATTCGCCAAAAAGTTGTAGGTCCCCTCCATTCCTGCCAAGAACACGCACACACATGAGAGTTGTAAGTCACTACGCCCTGGTTCTCCGTGAGCTGTTGCGCTACTAAATTTATTTATCTTTTTATAATAGTTGGAATTATGCTTTATTTAATTGAATTAAATATCAACTTAGACAAATCATACTCAACAGATTCCGTTGTCCAAGTAAGACAGCCTTAGGACAACAGTTATCTAAGTTAATTAATAACTTCGTAGAGTTGGACGGCTAGTTAGACAAACTTTATAAATTTGACTGCCTCTGTATAAAGCTAGAACTACGAGTATAATGCTCAGAGGGACACTTCAGTAGTCGTAAGAAAATATGAATATCATATGTTACGGCTGTAATTGCGGAGTAGAGCGTTTCGTCAAGTTTCGCTCAAATTTCCTTCAATTCAAATCAATTTAATTTCAATAATTTATAACTATGAGATACATTGATAAATAAAAGGATTTTTTTGGCACATAAAGGGCCTAACGTTATGCATTGAAGAAAATTAAAATACAAATAAGATTTATAATTTTTGAAAACTTAATATAAAAGTTGGGTTGTGTTACACTTGTGAGTTCTGATTTAAGACTGTTTATTAGCTTTCATATCTTGAGTAATAGTACATAGGTTTACATATATAAAATAATATACATAGAACAATGCTTCATTGTAGAAGTAAACAATTACAGGGTGATGCACAGTAAAATTAAATATGTAACATGCCCCCTTTAATAAAAAAAATAAAAACCAAATCTGGAATCTTTGATCTTAAACGTCTTCCCATTAGCAGTTGAGCTGGAGTTAAACCACAACTATTTGGTGTATTTCTCAAATTCAGAAGGGCTATGAAAAGATCAGTGTTTGATTGTTTACATTTTTTATCATATTTTTAATTGTTTGAACTGAACGTTCTGCTAAACCATTTGCCTGGGGAAAATATGGACTTGTGGTTTTATGGGAAATATCCCAAGTTTTAAAAAACGATTTTATCTCTGAAGAAACGAATGAAGGTCCATTATCTGAAATGAGAACTCTGGGAATACCATATTTAGAAAAAATTATTTTAAGTTGTATTATAACAAATTGAAGATGTACAGTCAGTTAGATTAGATTACTCAATATATTTGGAGTAATAATCTAAAATTAGAAGGAAAAAAGAATTTACAATTTGAAATATGTCCATTATAGTATCCAAAGGTAAGTTTGGAGTTTCGTGAGGATGGAGTGGTTCCTTGGGGTTATTATTACGAAGCTTTTGACAGATTTAACAGCTGTTAACAAACTTTATGAGATGTTCTTGCTCGACGTTTCAAACTTTCAATACCCGCATGACCTTCGTGAGTAAGAATTAAAAATGTTTCTCTTAGGTTTTCTGGAATAATAACTTTGTTTCCTAGAAAACATAGTTCATTATGAAAGTATATTTCATCTCTGACGGTCTAAAACGGGAGCACCGATATATCGATATTGCGTTTGTGTTCCGGCCAGTTATTATAAGTGTACTTTTTTACTAATTGAAGTGTACTATCTTTATTTGATATATCTTGAATTTCATTAATTCTTTCTTCTGAAATTGAAAGAGAAGCCGAAATTATACCAACATGAACATGAATGTTTTTTTCGCTTGCTAGAATCTGTGTTTCGGGGAGCGGTGCTCTAGATAAGGTATCGGCAATCAACATTAATTTACCTGGTTTATGATCGACCTTTAAATCATATATTTGAAGAGAGACCATCATTCTCTGAAGACGTGGTTGTACTTTGGCTAGCGGTTTCAAGGGTTTATGGTCGGTTTCTACAATTACCGTCTGACCATAAATGTACTGATGGAACTTATGGCATCCCAAGACTATTGCGTAGAGTTCCTTTTCTATCTGCGCATATCTTTGCTGACTGTCAACGTTTTAGACGCAGTGCTATTGGCTCTTTATTTTGCTGTAATACTACCCCAACAATTTCTATCTCTGGGTTAAAATACGACAGAGCTGGCGGAGAAGCTATACTTTTTTTTAACTGACTGAAACATTTTTCATAGTTATCGTCGCAATTCCCCAAGACATTCTTTTTTAGTAAATCTCTTAATGTTTGAGAATTATTCGATAAATTTGAAATGAATGGATTTAAATACGTAAGCATGCCAAGAAATTTCTGCAAGTCTTTGACATATTTTGGAGATGGCATATCAATTATAGCTTTTATTTTAGATTGATCGGGGAAAACACCATGTTTATTGAAAATATGTCCAAGGAACTTCACTTCACTCAGCCCTAACTGACACTTGGCCTTATTGAATTTAACACCACTTTCTTCAGCCCTTTTGAGAACTGCAAACAGATGTGCATCGTGTTCATCTTTATTTTTGCCATAAATTAAAAAATCATCATATGGGAACATCTAAATCGCCAAAAATGTCTTCCATTTTGCCCTGAAACTCTGCAGGGGCTGATTTGATACCTTTTAAGTGAGTACCTACCAAAAGGCGTATTGAAAGTGCAAATCTTAATGCTTTCATCATCTAGTGGTATCATCTAAAAACCTTTGTTGGCATCAAGTACCGAAAATATAGTTGAACCTTGCAACCGATTTTTTGTTGATTCGAGTGTATGAAACAAACGTGGGGAGGGTTTAATAGCTGAATTTAATTTCCGCGGATCTAAACATACTTGTATTGCATTTTTTATTCTTTTCGGCAAGAACTAAAGAGCTCACCCAATCAGTGGCTCCTATAGTTTTCTGGATAACACCCAATGCCTCCATTTTATCTAATTCTTCTTAAAGTAAATTAAGTAATTTAAATGGCATGATGCGTGGTGGATCCACACTAGGTGAAGCATTATCATTTAATTCTATATGGCACTTGTTTTGAATACAACCTAGACCATCAAAAGCATTTTTATATTTTTAAAAACATGCAAATAATCGCTTGAATTATGATAAACATGCAAATTATTTTTATTTATATGATTAACATGCAAGGTATTTTCATTATGAGTCTCATTTTTTAACTTTGCGTTTAAATTATAATTAAAAAATCCAAGACGAGCACAATCAGACAGCCCAATGATGGTATTTGCGTTTAAATTTGTGACCATAAATTTTAAATTAAAATTCTTACTTGACTTCATGCATTTAACGTCCAGGTTACATTTTCCGATGAAATGTATCTTTTCTCCACTAAATGACTTTAATTTCACTTTACATTCATTAATTTTTTCTTTCGGATCAACAATTTTCTTCAGAACATCATATGAAATTAAATTTACTTGTGTACCAGTATCTAACTGAAAATTAAAAATTTTATCAGAAATTTTAAACTAGCCATATATTTTTTTTATTGTCAAAATTAATTTTGTTAACTGTAATGGCTCCTATGAAAAATTCATCAAAATCTTCGTCTCCGTCTTCATAACTGTTATCACTCTTATCAGAACCGGTTTGTGAATCTGCTTGTACCGTGTTGATGTTTTTAGCTAAACACGTTTTAGCAAAATGGCTGGACAAGTTGTGAAGCGATGTCTGTATCCACATTTTCTGCAAATTTGTTTTGATGACGTTGACGATGATGTTGGCTGCTTGTCTCCGTTATAATATGGGTGCTTCGATGATGATTGACTGCTGCTGGACCTTCTGTTCATTGCTTGATTATGTAAGAATCCGCTGGCTCTTTTGTTGTGTTAATGTACTGCTAACACTTCTTTGTGTTGATGAGTATCGGTGGTCATATCTGTAATTTGCTGCTTGCTAGTTTTATATGCCTTAACTATCTCTTCTAGTCTTTCAAATTTAAGGTTTTCTTGAGTTAAAAGTTTCTCTTTTAGAACTTCATCCACTATACCAATGATAAATACGTCTCTTATCATATCTGTTTCGTTAGGGTACTCACAAGGTGACACTCGTACTTTCAGACCAGTAAGATAATTTTCAAAACTCTAGTTTGGTTTTTGTCTGCTATCCAAGGATTTGTAGCGGTTGTACACCAAATTCTTTTTGGGCTTAAAATGTCCATTAAACTTTTCGATCACATCACAAAATTTAGCTTTTGTAGTCAGTTTAAATGTGTTATATGCAATTGAGAACTACGGCGATTTTTCGGGAATCATGTTCATCATCATCTAGGCCTATTGTCAGTAGGTATAATTCGACTTTTTGTTCCCAAAATGTCCACTCTTCGAATAGGTTTTGAGCTCTCAAATTCAGTTCTTTTGGTGATTTAATGTTATCCATTTAAATTTTAAGACGTGTTACTTTACTGTTCTTTGCGGAACTTTAACGCCTGACACCATGTTACACTTGTGAGTTCTGATTTAAGATTGTTTATAAGCTTCCATATCTTGAGTTATAGTAGATAGGTTTACACATATAAAATAATATACATAGAACAATGCTTCATTGTAGAAGTTAGCAATTACAGGGTGATCCACAATAATATTCAATGTCTAACAGGTTGACTTTGTCATCTTGGGGTTGTTCAGTCCCGGTTGTCAAGTGGCAGTATTAGTTTAGGGATGGGATAGGCATTTAGCCACGATAATAGGCTGACCCTGAAACAGAGTAAAAGTGTCCTGCTTCATCGTTGATTGTTGTAGTCATGTCCAGGAATTTCTTAGCCGCTTGGTACCTTGGTTCTGGATGTTGTTGTTGGTTTATCATCATTCTCATTAGCTGATAAGGGTGGTTGGCGATAATCCGTACCAGTTTATCTGCTGGAATACTTTGACCTCAGAGTAGAGTTGCTCGTTCTTGAAGTGCTTACGCTATTAACGATCGAAATAAAGTACAGGGCAGATTCTCAGGATATTTCTGCCCAATATTTGCAGTTACTTCATAGCTATTTTGGAGATGGTGAACCAAACTGGGAAGCTGTAACGAATAATTGGTCTCAAAAGTTGCTTGCAGACTAAAACTTCTCTCTGCTGGCTTAGCCCAGTTCTCTTTTTTATCAGCGGGTAGAGGCGATGGAAAGCAAAGTTGGCCTTTTTGAGTATAGAAAGTGAATGTGGTTGAATGTCAGCAGCTCGTTAAAGTTAATGCCTAGGTACTTGGCACTTTGTTTGGCTGGTAATCTGGTACCATCTGGGAGTGCTAAGGTGATGCTTCTGCAGCTTCAAGCTTATCGACCGCATCTAGCCCTTGGTTTTCTGAAGCAAACAAGCTTTGATTTGGGTGATTTGATCAAACTTAAATTTCCTTAGATTGTTTCCAAAATTTCATCAGCTGAAATAGAATTCTGTTAATCTGATTTTAGTTTAACTCAGATTGTTTCCAAGGTTTCATCAGCAGAAATAGAATTCTGAAACCTTTACAAAAATGAATTACTCTTTATCTAAAATCAATTTATTTATCTTGTAAAAATATATGTATTTTTAATATTATTAAAAGACTGTTTAACTATTTATGTTGATTTTATAGTTTTTAATTTATTGTTTTAAAAGTTGGTATTATTTATTTATTTACTACATCAAAGTCCGTAATTATATTTTTGGCCTAAAATGAGAATGTTAAATAAAAGATGCATTTGCAAATAGCAAATAAATAATACTTCTCAAATAATACTTTAAAAATTTTTTGGAAAGGTGGTTATGTTCTTAAAATTTGTAAATTTGAGATCTGGCATCCCTAATTCCAGCTCTATTTTACATTCTATTCAGGCAGTTAGTTGGTAGTCCCCAACACCCTTTTCTTATTCAATTTCCTTGAAGCTTAGGAAAACAACACTTTACATGTAAAACTGATAAGCCCTAATCTTATTTATCCTTAAACCGTAGGGAAAATGCAGCCAACATTTTAATTTTCCCGCCCATTCTTATTTAAACATCCAATTCCGTTGAGACTTGAACAGAATTTCTTAGACTTAAATTGCTTAGCCTCAACTTAAATTTCTTTCTTTTTGTTTTGTTTTTTCCATCTTTTTTCGTCTGATTTCCTTTGGCCTCAAATCATGAATTAATAATACAAGCTTGTTAATACACAACTATGTAACAATATACATTTCTTAGCCCCGATTTTGAATATAAAATAAAAAAAATAAAACCTCATAATCTATTGCATTTTCCTATTGAATTAATTAAACGGATTGGCTGTTGGACCGGCTTCAGCCCCTATAGCCCCTCCCCCTGAATCAACCACAGGGCTTTGGTAGGTTATGTGTTAAGCTTTTATATTGAAAACATAGTCACCCTTAGGGGAGAGTATGATAGGCGTGGCGACAAAAAATGATAACGGTTATTTGTAGAACACTTCAATACAGTATTTTTTACTATAGGAAGGGGGTCTATCTCCCCCCGTTTGGCCAGGAGGGGCAATTTTATGCGAAAATCACTAAAAAGAAAAAATCATTAAAAAATAACGGTAATACCTTCGGCATACCTTATTTTAAGGCCAATACTTTGTTATATCAGCCAGTTTTTAAATAAGTGAATTCTTTGCACAGTTTTTGAAAAAATGAGTTTCAAAATCAAAATTTGGACAAAAAACATACAAACATTTTTTTAAGTATAATTTATCAAAGCTTTGATATTTTATATTATTTTTTTCTCGGAATTTAATGCTCTTATTAAATCTGAATCAAAAATTGAAAACTAGATAATTTTATAACTTCTAGTTTTCGAGAAAATTGAATATTATCAAAACTTTTATTTTGATTTAATTAATTAACAATTGAATATGGATTAAGAATAGTAGGATAAATTTAAAGTTTCTTTAAAACCAGATTCTTTAAATGCAAAAGAAACCTTGCATACACCCAACCTTGCACCTACCCCAAATCCTATAGTGTGCCCAAGCAGGGGGCTTAAATATTTCACTGTTTATACGCCGTCGTAAAGCATTGGTGCGGAGAGAGTACGATTTCTTAGGCGCCAAGAAATGAGGCCGGGTTCTTGTAAAACAGTTCAATAGAAGCATTTTTAAGCCAGCCACCTGATATTTTGTTATCTTCTCATAGAGTCAATTTGTATAAGAACTAATCCATATTCTACTATTACTATCAAAATAAAACAACGTAAATACTAAAGCAAAACAAAATTGTATTAAATAAAAAAAAATTGGTAATGTTCAATTTTCTCGAAAACTAGTAGGCATTAAATCATCTAGTTTTCAGTTTTTGATTAAGAATCAATACGAGCATTGAATTCTGAAAACAAAATAATATAAATTACACTTAAAAGCTTTTGTAAATGTTTTTTTTTTTTCAAATTTTGATTTTGAAACTCATTTTTTCAAAAACTAGGCAGAGAATTCACTTGATTTAAAAATGGCTAATAGGTAATGGCTAATAGAACAAGGTATTGGATTTAAAAAAAAGATGTAATACCAAATTGTAGGTATAACCGTCATTTTTTAATGATAAAATTTTAGTCATAAAATTGTAAAATTATTCTGCTCTGAATGTACATGAGCACAATGTTGTATGTTGTAGATCAGTTGATTTCTGTGCTGATATACAGTTTGGCAATAAAATGCAGCTATTATATCATTTACTAAAACGGCAAACATGAATTTTGTGGTACAATTTACGCGGCCTACAAAAACCGAAGGTATGTAAATTGTATATCGTTATTACGTTTTTTTGCACAGAAGTGCAGAATGCAAACGTTTTTTTAAACAACTGCACCATAAAAACTAAAAAACAATACATTTAAATTGCCTAATAAGTGCGAGCAGGAGCAAGAGCAAGACGTCGTAACCTAAATGTGACGTTTCGATTTTTTCTACCCACCAACCAACCAATTTTCCAGTCCTGATTGGATAGATTACTGGAATGTCTGAGGGGAGCATTCAGTGCTGCAGAATATAATAATAACAAGCTCAAACCACTTTTACATGAGTGGATCACAGAATCATATTCAATCCAGATCGAAATTTCGACCAAGGTCAATGACAATTCCATATCGAAAGATTGAATTCAAATGGAATTGAAGTGAAAGTTTTCCTTTAATTGGGTGGGTGTGACGTTGTTACTAAAAACAAATTTCTACCACACAAACAATCAAAATAAGCCAAAGGTACAACATACAACAGTCTGAAAACTAAATACATAATTACGCACGCACACCCCTGATCTCTATAATTCACTGGATAGTGTATTTTTTGACTCCAATTGAAGATGACATTTGTTAGGCAAGACCACTTTTTGACGTTTGCTGTGCAAAAACGATTATCAAATAGGGAGCTTTAACCTTCGTACGCGTCTCACCCTTCAAAGCCCATTTGATTGCATTGTTGTTTTTTAATTTTTTTCGAGTCGAACAATTATGTGAATTACAACAACAACTTTCAATTTGTTTTGACTGTTTCTTTACTTCCAAAATAAAAGAACTGTGTTTTTTTGGTTCGTCTCCATCGTTGCAAAAGATTATCTTATATACCTAACCACACGTTTTTATTTGTGAAAACAACAGAAACTACAGTGAATGCAAAAAAAACTTCTAGTCCTAGTAACCAGTTCCTGAACCTGATCTTTTCGCATCGCCTTATCGCTTCCAATATCCTTTTTACATCTAAACATGGTTATGGTGCCTCTGACTGCTCATCGAATGGTTTTTTTTTTTTGTTTTATAAACAAATAAATTAATGAGAAATATTAGTTGTTTATAAAATGGTAGTGGGTAGTGGGTTTAGGGAATGCTTTTTTAATTATTTTATGGGATTTTGTATTTGTCTTGTTTTTACTTTTTGACTTTGACGTTTGAAATTGTCAGTCCGTGCGTTCAAGGAGAAATTTGAATTTTTGGGCTTCTGACAACTTGTTGTCATAAAAGTTCTGAAAATTTAGATGACTTTTCTTTTCGTTTGCTTACGTTTATCGAAAAAAAATTATCACTAAAAATTCAGATGACAGCTAAAAAACAAGTCAAAAAAGATGAATCTGTAGAATTTCTATTCTGTTGTCGACTTGGTGTGGCATTTTGGTTTTTATTTTTGTTTGTTCAATTCTTTTGTAAGTGAATGAAATAAAAAAAATATGGTTACAAAGTAGTTTTTCCCATTGCATTTCGGTTTTAGTTTTGCGTTTTGTTCATATTTTTTGGTTGCAAGTGAAAAGTGTGGCTTAGACTATTTTCGAAATATTATAATTGAAATAAAAAAAAGAATACTTGTTTTTCAGTCATGTTATATATAACTTCATCTCTCGTCACTAATTTTTGATTAAAATTTAATTAAAATTTTAGATTTCCGAAAAGAAAATCTTCTTTATATTCTTTTTCAGTAAAATCAGCAAGTAAACAGAAGATTTCGGTAAAAAACATATAAGACATTTGGCTGAAAATTCAGATTTTTTGTGCGTTCAACGTTACGATTCAGGACTGGATTTTTAGATTTCCGCCGATGAACTAGGCTTGTGTAGTTCGCGAACAAACTAGTTCAATGAACTAGTTCACTTAAGTGAACTAGTGAACTTAGTTCACACACTTAGTTCACTAGTTCATTTAGTTCATTAAATTTTGTCCCAAGAAAGACAAAAGCTCATTCATTTACATTTTTTAATATTTTCTTTTAAGTTTTTTTAATAGAGCGTAAGACCCCAGTTGAATGTTGAGTTTGAAGTTTGAGCAAGATTCCTATTTCCGAATAGCAATAGGTAGGTATATCTATCTCTTGTTTATCCACACGTCAAAACCATTTATTTCATGCTTTTTATCTATTTTTGAGAGCAAAATAACAGGCAAAATTCTCATATAAGACTTTAAAATTTGATATAGTCCAAGCACGTTAAGTTCTGACGTTTCCTAACGGCTATGAAAGAAATGCAGAGAAATATAGAAAATATTTCTGAAAAAAATTCCAGATTTCAAATCAAATTAACTGCCTAAATCGAATGGAAACGTGATAAAATGCGCATCCGACAGTTCCAATCACAGCCTCACATCCATACAGACTTGAGGTAAGTAGTTCATAGTTTAATAATTTTAAATAATCGCACGTGACTTTTATTTCCTACTTAATTTGGAAATGAACTTATTAACTTGGTGTTTTCTAAAATTTATTTCAAATGTCATATTTTCACGTGTAAAGCCTTGACTACATTGGCCACTTTATGCAAAATTACAGAATTAAAAATATTTATTTTCCGCTAGACCAGTTGTTTTGTGAAAAAGAATATACAAATTGTTCCCTAAACCAAAATATAAGCTTTCTGCATTATTTTTATAAGTTTTTCAGTGAGAAACACTATCCCGAAATGAGTTTGAAAATGTTCACTTTTATATTTTTTCACTTTTTTTGCTTATGTTGTTAGGGCTTAACCACTGATCTCTATATACACTGGATAGTGTATTCCTTATAATGTATAACAGTTTTTTTGCTTCCATTTGAAGATGACAATTAGGTGGTCGGTTTCATAATTTGACGTCTACATTAACACAAAAAAAAACCTGTTTTCAAAATTTCAATCTGAAGAAAGAGAAACAGACCAATGATATGAAAGGGAAAAACTTTGTGGGAGTTTATTGTATAATTTTTTTTCATCAAGTTATTCATTTAGCCAGTTTATATTTCTGAGATCTCAGAGGACTCAGAGCGCTCAGAAATATAAACAGGATTCCTCCCAAAAATTCCTCACTTTTCCCCTTAAAAACTGAGACTGAAATTTTTTGGATTCGCTTGCTTAATTATTTTTTGTCGCAGTAAATTACATAAGAAGAAAAGAAAAAGAGAGTTGTTTTGACTTCTATGTGAGGAATAGTGTTTTTATTTTATTCTCCAGCTCTGTCTAAAAATTGAGGAAAAATACTGAGCGCTCAAGAAATATAAACTGGCCAATTGTGTACATTTTGTTTGTGCTATTATTTTCCAATGGCACTAGAATTATATCAATAGAAAGGTGTTTAGATAGGTAATAGTAAATATGTAGATGGGATATGGGAACCATCGACTTCGTTCATTATTTCAGTTTGCAAACAAGTTGAACAAAACAGCTGATAAGTGTGATGAGGAGAATGCGATTACATAGTCTGTGTTTTTTTTTACGATTTTACCTCCTTGTCACACTCTTTACATTTGTAATTCCGTTTCATTTAACAATTTGTGAATGAAACAAAATTACAAACACAACAATGTTAGCAAAGAGATTGGGGGGGGGGGGGGGCAACGAACGGAAATTTGACGTCTTCATAGTGGATTATTTTGAATAAATTGTAATACAGTCATATTGTTATACAAAAAAGTGGTCAGCTTCATAGTATAACAATTCTTCAAATGGAAGCAACTTTCTTATGTCGATACGCTATCCAGTGTATTATAGAGATCAGTGGGCTTAACAAGCAAATTTTTGGTTAAATGGACTATTGAACTAAATTGAACTTAAAAAATCAAACTAATTAAGTAGCGTGAGCTAAATTGAGCTAAATTGATCGCTCACTCAAATGAACTAAACTGTCCAACTCTACGATGAACGCATCCAGTTTTCACTTATGTTATACTGGCATACAGTCTAACAAAAATAGTAGGCAACGCCACATATAACAGTTCTTCAATAGGAGTAAAATTTTTTTCAGTGTTAGTTTTTGGTCTCCAAGTTGTGTTTATTATATATGAAAATAAAATAAAAAGAAATTTCTTGTATATTTTATAATTTTGTTTATTTACTTATATCACAACTTAATTTTAATTTTTTGCTACGCGTTTCGGAAATAAATTTCCATCATCAGGCGAATTTTTGTTTGATTAAATTTTGTTGTTAGATTTGTTGTCATCTGTAATTATATTTAATGTGGATTTATGTTTTTGTCTTCTTTTATCACGTGTAGTATGTTACTGCTGTGTCGAATAGTGCGTTTGCTTTAAATGTTAATCTGTCGTTAAGTGGTTTGTCCTGTTCTGTTTTGTTTGCTTTGTAAATCTCGTAATCTTCTAGTGCGTCTAGTAGTCTTCCCTTTTTACAAAAGTGTAATGGGCTGAAGTTTTGGTCAAAGTCTGAATAGTTATGTTTGTTGTCAATTAAGTGTAAAGCGTAGTTTGATTTTGTGTTAGGTTTTGGTAAGTGTTCTGTGAATCGTTCGTAAAAAGTTCTACCTGTTTGTCCTATATAATATATGTTGCAATCGTTGCATTTTATTTTGTATGCTCCTGTGCATGTTTTCATGTCGAAATTTCGTTTGGGTTGCATTAGTTTTTGTAAATTATTATTTGTTTTGAAAGATACGTTTGTGTTTAGTTTTTTTAAATTCGTTTTTTATTTTTTGTGGCAAGATGTTCGTTATTGTCATTATTTCTATTATTATAATTGTTCATGATTTTCCTTTTTTGTTTTGTTAGTATTTTCCCAATTGTTTCAAAATTGTATCCATTTGAAATTGCGATTTGTTTTATGGTGTTCAGTTCGTCGTTGAAATCTTCCTTATCCATTGGTATTGTTAATAATCTGTTGATGAGTGAGTTGTATGCGGCCATTTTTTGCGTTTGTGGGTGGTGTGAATCTTTATGGATTGTGATGTCTGTGGTTGTCGGTTTTCTGTAAATTTTGTATTTTAGTTTGTTGTTGATTTTTTGGATGTTTAAGTCAAGGAAATTTAAACTATTTTCGTTCTCCACTTCGATTGTAAATTTAATGTTGTTATTTATTTTGTTAATGTAATTCTTTAATAGATCTATCTGTCTATATGTTCCGTCAAAAATGATGAATGTGTCATCCACGTATCTTGAGTACGAAATTATTGTACGTTGTTGTTTATTGTTCGTTGATAGAATATATTTGTTTTCAAAGAAGTTCAAGTATATATCAGCCATTAAACCGCTGAGTTTTGATCCCATTGCTAAGCCTTCTTTTTGTTTATAGGCATACAGTCTAACAAAAATAGTAAGCAACGCCACATATAACAGTTCTTCAATAGGAGTAAAATTTTTTTCAGTGTTAGTTTTTGGTCTCCAAGTTGTGTTTATTATATATGAAAATAAAATAAAAAGAAATTTCTTGTATATTTTATAATTTTGTTTATTTACTTATATCACAACTTAATTTTAATTTTTTGCTACGCGTTTCGGAAATAAATTTCCATCATCAGGCGAATTTTTGTTTGATTAAATTTTGTTGTTAGATTTGTTGTCATCTGTAATTATATTTAATGTGGATTTATGTTTTTGTCTTCTTTTATCACGTGTAGTATGTTACTGCTGTGTCGAATAGTGCGTTTGCTTTAAATGTTAATCTGTCGTTAAGTGGTTTGTCCTGTTCTGTTTTGTTTGCTTTGTAAATCTCGTAATCTTCTAGTGCGTCTAGTAGTCTTCCCTTTTTACAAAAGTGTAATGGGCTGAAGTTTTGGTCAAAGTCTGAATAGTTATGTTTGTTGTCAATTAAGTGTAAAGCGTAGTTTGATTTTGTGTTAGGTTTTGGTAAGTGTTCTGTGAATCGTTCGTAAAAAGTTCTACCTGTTTGTCCTATATAATATTTGTTGCAATCGTTGCATTTTATTTTGTATGCTCCTGTGCATGTTTTCATGTCGAAATTTCGTTTGGGTTGCATTAGTTTTTTGTAAATTATTATTTGTTTTGAAAGATACGTTTGTGTTTAGTTTTTTTAAATTCGTTTTTTATTTTTTGTGGCAAGATGTTCGTTATTGTCATTATTTCTATTATTATAATTGTTCATGATTTTCCTTTTTTGTTTTGTTAGTATTTTGTCAATTGTTTCAAAATTGTATCCATTTGAAATTGCGATTTGTTTTATGGTGTTCAGTTCGTCGTTGAAATCTTCCTTATCCATTGGTATTGTTAATAATCGGTTGATGAGTGAGTTGTATGCGGCCATTTTTTGCGTTTGTGGGTGGTGTGAATCTTATTGGATTGTGATGTCTGTGGTTGTCGGTTTTCTGTAAATTTTGTATTTTAGTTTGTTGTTGATTTTTTGGATGTTTAAGTCAAGGAAATTTAAACTATTTTCGTTCTCCACTTCGATTGTAAATTTAATGTTGTTATTTATTTTGTTAATGTAATTCTTTAATAGATCTATCTGTCTATATGTTCCGTCAAAAATGATGAATGTGTCATCCACGTATCTTGAGTACGAAATTATTGTACGTTGTTGTTTATTGTTCGTTGATAGAATATATTTGTTTTCAAAGAAGTTCAAGTATATATCAGCCATTAAACCGCTGAGTTTTGATCCCATTGCTAAGCCTTCTTTTTTTATAATGGCGGGGTGAATGTTGCTTAGAAATTGTAGGTGGGTTACATACATTTCTTGGTTAAATTTGACTTTTTTAATGTAAAGTTGTTTAATTTCTTCTTTTATCCAAGTCTTTTCTACAATTAATTGAGATCTTGACGCTGCAGTTGATGCTTGTTTGATGTTTACTTGAGCGTACTTGGGGGTTACGTTTATTTTAAGGCATTTTTTATTAAATTTGATGTTCATCGTAGTTTTTATAATTTTGATTTTGATGTTTTTGTATTTATAGACCAGTATTGCTTCTTCAGCTGTAGGATTCATTGTAAGTTTTTGGTCTCCAAGTTGTGTTTATTATATATAAAAATAAAATAAAAAGAAATTTCTTGTATATTTTATAATTTTGTTTATTTACTTATATCACAACTTAATTTTAATTTTTTGCTACGCGTTTCGGAAATAAATTTCCATCATCAGGCGAATTTTTGTTTGATTAAATTTTGTTGTTAGATTTGCTGTCATCTGTAATTATATTTAATGTGGATTTATGTTTTTGTCTTCTTTTATCACGTCTAGTTAATATAAATTGATATCATTTGACGTCACGAACATGTATACTAACATTCCCATAGAAGAAACAACAAAAATACTACAAGACAATCTAACAAATAATGCAACAATAAATCAACAACAAATCGACGAATTAATACTATTATTAAAAGTAGTATTAAAACAAAATTACTTCACTTTCAACGACAAATTTTATAAACAAAAAGAAGGCTTAGCAATGGGATCACCACTCAGCGGTTTAATGGCTGATATATACTTGAACTTCTTTGAAAACAAATATATTCTATCAACGAACAATAAACAACAACGTACAATAATTTCGTACTCAAGATACGTGGATGACACATTCATCATTTTTGACGGAACATATAGACAGATAGATCTATTAAAGAATTACATTAACAAAATAAATAACAACATTAAATTTACAATCGAAGTGGAGAACGAAAATAGTTTAAATTTCCTTGACTTAAACATCCAAAAAATCAACAACAAACTAAAATACAAAATTTACAGAAAACCGACAACCACAGACATCACAATCCATAAAGATTCACACCACCCACAAACGCAAAAAATGGCCGCATACAACTCACTCATCAACAGATTATTAACAATACCAATGGATAAGGAAGATTTCAACGACGAACTGAACACCATAAAACAAATCGCAATTTCTAATGGATACAATTTTGAAACAATTGACAAAATACTAACAAAACAAAAAAGGAAAATCATGAAAAAATATAATAATAGAAATAATGACAATAACAACGCAAACGAACAATTCATATCGATGGAGTACACGAACATCTTGCCACAAAAAATAAAAACGAATTCAAAAAACTAAACATAAACGTATCTTTCAAAACAAATAATAATTTACAAAAACTAATGCAACCCAAACGAAATTTCGACATAAAAACATGCACAGGAGCATACAAAATAAAATGCAACGATTGCAACAAATATTATATAGGACAAACAGGTAGAACTTTTTACGAACGATTCATAGATCATTTACCAAAACCTAAGTTGTGATATAAGTAAATAAACCAAATTATAAAATATACAATAAATTTCTTTTTATTTTATTTTCATATATAAAATTTTTTCTATAGATACGCTATCCAGTGTTTGTAGAGATCAAGCATCTGAAATCCCGATTCTTCAATCCTAGGTATAAACATTCTATTTTCGATTCGATCCAGCTAACCGAGCTACAGGTCTACGTGGATCTAAATTCTGAATCAAGTCTCCATGTAAACGAGGTATCAGTTTTTCTCTACGTTAAAGACAGATTGTCCAAGTTCCGATGTTTATACTCAGTTATCCGAATAGCTTTGTGTTGTTGTAATCCCTTGTTAAAAAACAGATGTTGACCGCTAGAACAACAATAACTCAAGTTATCTTGAAATTTTTGGGATAACTAGATAACATAGCGAACAAAAATCAGAACACGAAGACTGACTGTTATTCCACTGATAGGCTATGTCCTAATTGGCACTCATCGTACGACCAAGCAACAAGCGAAGGTCGCTGCATCGGACGATCAAAATATGAAACATCAATAAATCTGTCAATGTGTCCTTATTAGAATATAAACCCGGTAGCGCGATAGGTATAACAGACGCACATGTTTGTTTTGAGATCGCAGAAGATAAATTTGTGCTACCGACGCTACAAGAAGTTGCTTCATTGCCTTAAAACAGGGAAAATTTGATAAATGAAGCTTATTACTACTAATTTTATGGGATATATTTTTTCATTTTCTTAAAACTATCTTAAAGCTAGACAAAAATTCATAAAAACTAGCCTACTTATCAATATCTTAAAACTAACTTAATGGCCCCAATCGGGCGCTCTAAGTTAAACTAGAATAACTTAATACTAATGCCTTTCGGCTTAAGAACTATCTTGATACTAAAATTCTATATCGGTTTTTATTTTTCCCCGAGAAGAATTTACAAAAAACTCGGTATCATTATCTTTATTTTTTTGTTTTCTATAAAACTTACAAACTACATAAAACTAAATTAAAACTTATTAAAACTAACTAAAACTAATTAAAACTACTTAAAGCTACCTAAAACTATTTACATCAAATTATAAACTAATTACAAACGAGAACAGCCACAGCAAGCATTTTCCGGTTTTATAATTTTTGTGCCACCAAACTGTCCCTACTTAAGACTAACTACCTAAACCTATGCATGTCAGCCATACAAAAGAAAATAGCAAGGTCAACTATTAAATGTCTGAAGGAACTTCATCTTCGTTTTTCAACCACCAGAACTGGTTCTCCTGCTTTACCCTATCTCTTCGGTCTCGTTCGGACACAGTCCTACTGGATCAACCCTCGACTGTCTAGATGGAAGAATGCATCGGGCGGAATAAAGCCGCTTAGACGCACACTCTCGTAGTATTCGTTGTTGGGGTAATAAGCCCAGCAGATGGACAGGTATCACTACTTGTCTGGCGACAAAACAGATCTGGCCAACACTGGATCCGAAGCGATCGAAATGTTTGTTATCTCTGAGTAGATTGCATATTAGCTCCACAATTGGTGTCATTACTGGACACTGCCTCATAGGTAAACACGCCAATAGACTCGGTGTCTTTTGAAATGATTTCTGCAGAAGCTGCATGGACAAGGAGGAGGAAGAAACTATCCCACACCTTCTTTGCTCATGTCCTGCTCTTTCTCAAAGACGCAAAACACACTTAGGAAATTTTTTTTCAATGATCCCAGTGATTTAAATAAAATCGACATTCACAGTCTCCATCGCTTTATTAAAAGCTCCAACTGGTTTAATTAACGAGGATAACCTTGCATTCTTTATGTGGTATCACAATGGGCCTATTCTGGCCTAAGTGTGTCAGCAGTTTTCCTGACAGCCACCTTAACCTAACCTAAGCCCCAAAAATTAAGCTGTTGCTCGAGGACATCGCTCTTGTAATGTGACCTCGAATAAGCTTCAGCAAGAAATTATCTATCCTGTTTATGTTGGCACCGTTGTATAGAACAAAGTTGGACTAGTAATGTTTGTACTCCGACTCTGGTGTTCTGTGCAGCCGGCTGCTAAAAAACAACCGTTTCTTCAGGGCAAAATCTCCCCTTGACCTGGCAAGAGCAGCATTTATTTGTCTGTCAGAATACAAATACTGATCCATCCAGATGCCAAGGTACTTTACTACACTTTTACTCGCCAGTGGATATCCATTTTGCCCTACGATCACCAGCTTGTGCCAGTTCTTTCTCGTATCCCTTGTGGCTCTAAGCAAAGGAGTCCTAAGCAAGATAGTTTCTGATTTCTGAAAGTTGATTTTCAACTTCCAGTCATCGCAATATTATCGCTGAATCTTCTCGAAGTCACGCTGCAAGAGAATCCTGATGACCTCGACTTTTGGAGCTATTCTGTTCGCAATTAGATCGTCGGCGTACGCAGTTGCCTGAGTTAGACTACTTATCAGATCGCTGGTGTAAATGCTGAATAGAATCGGCGAGTGAAGGTTGAGGCAGAAGTTACATTGCCACTCTTGACAGCAAACTTTCTGCCATTGAGCATATCATAAAGCATATACAATAGTGGTTTACTAATGCCAAGTCTGGTCAGCTTTAAATAAAGACCCTCTAACCATACGGTGTCGAAGGCCTTCTCCAAATCAACCAGACAGGCACCCGTACACTGCTTCTTAGATTTGTTCCATTGGACATCAGAAACGAGTTAAGATGCGGCATGAATATTTTCATGTCCCACCTTAAAACCGAACTGATTGTCCGGTATGATATTATTGTCCTCTGCCCACTTAGACAGAGCTCTTTTGATAACTTTTTCGAATACCTTGCTGATACTCGGAAGAAGACTTATCGACCGGAGATTCGCCGGATTGGAGTTGTCCTTTCCCTTTTTCGGGAGAGGATGCACCACAGCTGTCTTCCACCGCACTGGATGATATGCATTATTCAGAGCGTTGTTAAACAGAGTGGTATAAATGTCTACTGCATCTTGAGGTAGATGTCGAAGTACAACGTTGGATATGCCATCGACTCCTGCTGACTTCTTCTTCTTTAATGAATCGAAGATGAGCTAGAGCTCCACCTTCGTAGTTAACAGGGAACTGGGCCCATTTCGCTCGGCAATTATGGCGTTTGCCAAATGATCTTCATTGAACCCGATGAAACCAAGGTTCTCTGATCGCCATTGCGTGATGACATTCCGAAGGTAGAAGTGATGGAGCAGGGCTCTGTTTTCCAGGTCATGATTGGGGCGAATGCATGCATTCACTTTGTACTTGTACGCTGGAAAGTGGCCCCCACAGCCTCCACTTTCTCCTGTGGATCTTCGACAACAAAGAGGTCATCGTCCAAGACGGCGTCCTCTGGATTAATTCCTGCTGTCAGAGGTACGTCTCTGTTGTCTGTCGTTCTCTGAAGCTTAAGACACGGAAGGTCATTCTGATCATTCCCTCTAAATATCTTGTTAATTTGGGGAAACATGCTCGGGTCGCTAGAATTAACAGCCCGAATTTTGTTATCCCAATACAAATTAATTGACAACCGATAGTTCTCTTTAATTAGTTGGTTAATGATCTTGATCGACGACTTCAGTGTCCTTATCTCCAGATCGTGAGGGTCTGTAAACCGTCGGTACAAGAGTTTGAGTCCTGTCAGCAGTCCACTTTTTTGTCTGTTTAGTGCGTCAATGGTCGCGTCCCGGTACATGTCGGTTGCATCCCGTTGTTTGTATTTCGGTATTGTTCTTTTCATTGTTCGTTTTATTGTTTCGTCCATTTGTTCTAAGTACTGGTCTATTTCGTTATTTGTTAAATTCCTGTCAATTGGTGGGGATATGTTGATCGAATCGATTTCGCTCGATAAGGCGTTGGTAAAGCGTGGCCAGCGCATCTTACTGTAATTGTAAGTATGCTCATCCAACTCCACGAGCTCGTTCGGAAGTTGTATTACGGCGGCGAGTCCGTAATTATCACTGTCGTATTCAATCGTTCGTAAACAGTTTCTTGGTCTTTGACCCACAGTGTCAGTGATTTTCAGCCTTGCGTCTATTAGCAATAAATGCAGATAGGCACTGAATTTGATTTCCCCAATCTTGGTGTTTGGCATTTAAATCTCCGGCCATGAGAAAGTAATTTTCTTCCAAGCTCAAGCGTAGACATTCGAAAAGTTTTTCAAGCTCTGTCGTGAAATCAGTTGACTGCGCTGATGCCGGTGCATAAGCCGCTATCACATACATTCGCTTCCCCTGTTGGAGTGGAATACATACGATGCACGCCTCTAACAGCCTAAATCTGCGCAGATCACTATTATATATAACTTTAGTGTGCTACTAAAATAGATGCAATGCATTTTAGGTGGGGGTTATAGATTAAAATTGCTTTGGATTTAGTACTACATTCATTTGTTGAACTGGAGTATTTAAAAAATATATCTTTTCTACAGTTAAGATAAGCTGTAAACATTTAGTTTACTCACCTTATTTTCTGATCAACATGAAGGTTTTGTGAAAACTTCGAATAGGAAACCACGTTAAAAATTAACTTTGGTGGTCGCTTAGGAGCGATCAGTAATAGGACGCACATTTTGGTAGCGCTATCAAAAAGCGATGCGACCGACCGTAGCCAATAGTTGGGTTGCGCAATCTTTCTCCAATTAGGACATAGCCATATACACTGGATAGCGTTTCCATAGAAAAAACTTGACTCCATTTGATGAACTGTTATAAGGTGGCACTGTCTATTATTTTTGTTATACTGTATGCCAGTATAACACACAAAACTGAAAACTGGGTGCGTTTATCGGCAGAAATTTGAAAATTCAGTACTGAATCGTAACGTTGAACGCACAAAAAATTTTAATTTACAGCCAAATGTCATATATTTGTTTTCTTCCGAAATCTTGTGCTTACATGCTGATTTAACTGAACGTGAATATAAAGAAGTTTTTTTTAGAAAATAAAGTTCATCTTACACTTTAAAACCTTTTATTTTGTATTTGATTTATTATAATACTTTCGAAAATAGTTGAAGCCACACTTTTCACTTGCAACCAAAATATATAAATATTTTTTTTTTTTTTTTTTAATTTATTTTTATTTTTCCATTTTCTTAAAACTTTCTTAAAGCTAGACAAAAATTCATAAAAACTAGCCTATTTATCAAAACTAACTTACTGGCCCCAGTCGGGCGCTCTAAGTTAAACTATAATAACTTAATGCTAATGCCTTTCGGCTTAAGAACTATCTTAATACTAAATCCAGGTCGGTTTTATTTTTTACCGAGAAGAATTTATTCTTTTTTTTTTTTGGTTTTATATAAAACTTACAAACTACATAGAATTAAAGCTAATTAAAACTAATTAAAACTAATTAAAACTACCTAAAGCTACCTAAAACTAGTTACAACTAATTATAAACTAGTTACAACCTTCTTATAAGCTACTCGTTCTTACAGACTACATACAAACTAAAACAGCCACAGCAAGCATTTTCCGGTTTTATATTTTTTTTTAGTATTTTTGTGGATTTTCTTTTTTTTTTCTTTTTGGTGCCACCCTGACTGTCCCTACTTAAAACTAACTACCTAAACCTATGCAAGTCGGTCATACAAAAGAAAATAGCAAGGTCAACTATTAAATGTCTGAAGGAACTTTATCTTCGTTTTTCAACCACCAGAACTTGTTCTCCTGCCTTACTCTATCTCTTCGGTCCCGTTCGGACACAGTCCTACTGAACCGAAGGTGCTCAGCTCCATTTTGTGCGAGGACGTCCCGACTGTACAGGAGCCGCCGATCTAAAGTTCTCTGGCCGACGTGGTAGATTAGCGGAACCGCCGCTCTATCCTGGATCAGCCCTCAACTGTCTAGATGGAGGAATGCATCGGGCGGAATAAAGCCGCTTAGACGCACACTCTTGTAGTATTCGTACTAAGGGTAATAAGCCCCAAAAATTAAGCTGTTAGTCGAGGGCATCGCTCTTGCAATGTAACCCCGAATTAGCCTCACAAAGAAATTATCTATCCTGTTTATGTTGGCGCCGTTGTATAGAGCCAGGTTGGAATAATAGTGTTTGTACTCCGACTCTGGTGTTCTGTGCAATCCAAGGCAGCGTCGAAGACACTGCCTCTCAAACACCCGAATCTTTTCCATTTGAGATGAACCAAACCGGGCATCCATAGGCAATTATCGGCCGGATGAGCCCAAGTAACAACCTGATAGTTGAGGACGGAGATCCTCCTCAGACTATCCAGTTTGCTGTTGGGCGATAGCTGTACCAGGAAGAACGGCAAAGACCGCTTCTCCCGTCTGGCTCTGACTGTAGTGAACGGCTTGACCCCGATATAGTCGAGATCGTCGCTCGCTTTTTGACGGAGCTTATTTAAGAGAACCTGTGGTTCCGTGCAGGAATCTATGCCCTTCAATAGGACCGTTTGTACTTTATCTACTTTAGGGGTAAAGCTGAAGAACTCTGTTATTGATTTCTTTAACAAATCTTTAATTATTTTGTGCTGCTCCACTGTGGAGCAGTGAATGGCATGCCTATCCTTACTCAATCTCTTAATAGTAAAGTTTTGGCCTATGGCCGACTTACATAGTGCAATAGTATTTTGAAGATCCATTTTATATGTATTTATTGGCGGCACCTTTTCTTTTTTGCTTTTGGGTGGTTGTGGCTGCTGCTGGGGTTCTCCTTGCTGAATACCCTCCTGCTGCTTTTCATGTTGTGTCTGCTGCTGTTGGTTCTGCTCATGTTTTTTTTCTTTTCTCTGCTCTTTGGGCTGCTGCTGTGATTGTTTCACTGTCAGCTTTTCTTTGGGCTGCTGCTTAGCTTGTTGCTGTGGCAGCTGTTCTTGTTGCTGCAGTAAATGCAAATTTTGCTTTGGCTGTTTTGCTGCCACCTGCATCTCTTGTTGAGGTGCCCCCTTATTTGGGGCCTGTGCTGCTTTCTTCCGCTCGTGCTCCTGTTTTTCTTTTTCGCGGCAAGCTTCTTGTTTTAGTTTTAAGTTTTCAATCAGTGGCGTTAGGATGGCATTAAGTCGTTCCATCTCCCCTTTTATGGCACCGATTTTCTTGCTGATGGCCTGTTCCTCGTCAACATTGTGCTTTTTTCGGCTTTGTATTTGCGCCTCATAATCGTCTTCTCAGAACACCTCTGGTGCAGTTATATCAATGAAGGCATTGCTATCACCCGTAGTGTATAACCCTTCTCCACCTTCGGACATATACTGAACTGCATCTTCGTCTGATGCATTGCTTCTGATGCTTTGGCTTGTCGCGACGCCCCTCTCCCCCCAGCTGGCAGCTCTGCTGAAGTGGTAGTAGAGCGCCGCTTAACCAAGCTCTGAGCACATCTTATCTTCTTCTTTCTTTTTACGGGGATATCGTCTGATGTCCCCGTTGCTGTTGATGTACTTGCTGTTGGCGCCGTTGCTGATACATCATACGATGTACCCGCTGCTGGTGCCATTGCAGCTTCCTCTATCATTGCTGGGCCACCTTTCGGTGCACCCGCACTTTTCTCCCTCTTCATCGGCTGGTTCTCCCAGATAATAACATTTTCCACCTCTCTGTTGTGAAAAAAAGCTTGTAGATTTTTGATGCCCGACTGGGACTCAAACCCGTGACCCTCCGATTGACGGTCCGCCAGCTCTTTCTATGTGCTATTGCACTATTGAAAATAGCTTGCTTGTAATTTAACTTAGACTAGTCACTCCGAATTGATTACTTTGAATACACTGGGAAGCCGAAAACGTCTACACACTTCCACAGTATGAGATCGACTGATATATAAACAGTTATTACTCCCAAATACACAGTTATTACTCCCAAATGCATATTTTCATCGGGTTTTTTCCACCAAGTGTAATTATTGTTAATCAACTTTCACTTTTTGTTATTATGATAAAGAAAAACCAAAGCCGAAATGCAATGGGAAAAACTACTTTTTAATCATATTTTTTATTTTATTTACTTAAAAAAAAAAAAAATAAAACCAATACGCCACACCAAGCCCACAAAAGAACAAAAAAATAGCTGCATCCACTATTAAGTTCAACTTCTATGTGCAGATTCTTCTTTTTTTGACTTTTTGTTTAGCTGTCATCAGAATTTTCAAATGAAAATTTTTATCTGAAAAACGTAATAGCCATTCCACGATATCCCCTTGAGTATTAACATATGTCACAAAAGTGTGAAGAAAATCATGTATAATAATGTGGAAGCAAAATATAAAATTTCATCACACACAATTTGACAGCGAGTCTGACATGATTTGACATATGTTAATACATGAAATTATTTAGGAATGGTTCTAAAACCACCACACTTTCTATCCCACAAGAGGGTTTGAGGTTATGGTGAATCAGAAGCCCCAAAAACTCAGATTTCTGGATCCTTGAACGCACGGACTGACAATTTCTAACGTCAAAGAAGTGAAAAAGCAAAATGCAAGACAAATACAAAATCTCTTAAAAATAATTAAAAAATCATTCTCTAACATGGTAATAAAGATTATGAGTGCCCACTGCCATTTTGTAAGCAACTAATGTTACTCAGTAATTAATATGTTTATAAAATCAAAATAAACCCAATTGATGAGTAGGGAGAGGCACCGCAAATAGCCACGTCAGATGTGAAAAGGATATTTAATGAGATAAGGCGATGCGATAAGATCAGGTTCAGGAACAGGATACTAGGACTAGAAGTTTTTTTTTCATATACTGTAGTTTCTGTTGTTTTCACAAATAAAAAAAATTAACATTAAAAAGTTAAAACAATAGGTAGGTATATAAAATAATGTTTAGCAATGACGGACGGAGACGAACCAAAAAAGAATCACAGTTCTTTTCTTTTGGGAGTAAGGAATCGAACAGTCAAAACAAATGGAAAGTACTTGCAATTCACATAATTCTTCGACTTAAATAATATTAAAAAAAAACAACAATGCAATCAAATGGGCTTTGGAGGGTGAGACAAGCGAAAGTTCAAGATCTCTATTTGAGTGGTCTAGCCCACTGATCTCTTATACACTGGATAGTGTATTCCTTATAATGTATAACAGTTTTTTTTGCTTCCATTTGAAGATGACAATTCCAAAACTTCAATCTGAAGAAAGAGAAACAGACCAATGATATGAAAGGGAAAAACTTTGTGGGAATTTATTTTATATTTTTTTTTTTCATTAAGTTATTCATTGTGTACATTTTGTTTGTGCTATTATTTTTCAATAGCACTAGAATTATATCAATAGAAAGGTGTTTAAATAGGTAATAGTAAATATGTAGATGGGATATGGGAACCATCGACTTCGTTCATTATTTCAGTTTGCAAACAAGTTGAACAAAACAGCTGATAAGTGTGATGAGGAAAATGCGATTATATAGTCTGTGTTTTTTTTACGATTTTACCTCCTTGTCACACTCTTTACATTTGTAATTCCATTTCATTTAACAATTTGTGAATGAAATAAAATTACAAACACAACAATGTTAGCAAAGAGATTTGGGGGGGAAGCAACGAACGGAAATTTGACGTCTTCATAGTGGACTATTTTGTATAAATTGTTATACAGTCATATTGTTATACAAAAAAGTGGTCAGCTTCATAATATAACAGTTCTTCAAATGGAAGCAACTTTCTTATGTCGATACGCTATCCAGTGTATTATAGAGATCAGTGGTCTAGCCTAACAAATGTCATCTTCAATTGGAGTCAAAAAAACTGTTATACTTTGTAGGGAGTACACTATCCAGTGTGTTATAGACATCAGTGTGCTATTCGCTCTCGAGTTTCCAGGGCTGGAGCATGGTGGAAAATATTTATAAAAAATGTACAAACGATTGCATACTTTTACAAATTTTTTTAGAAAAATTCCAAAAAAATTTGTTGGCAAAAAAGTTTTAGAAAGTGTAAAAACTAAACAAAAAAAGACAAATGTATACACATGATTATCAATCGAACTGCATTTACAGATTTTTTGTGCGTTATAGTTGAGGGGTCAACTACATACTTTAATTCGCTCCAAAATTTTGAATAATTAATTTAAAATAGAAAAGCAAAATATAGAAAATTTACACGGTGGAACATTTTAATGAAAAATGTACAATCGATTGCATACTTTTTAAGAAAATTATAAATTTTTTTAAGAAAATAATGTTGGTAAAAATTTTTGTGAAGTGTAAAATCAAACAAAAAAAGGCAAACGTGTACAAACACTTATCCACCGAACTGCATTTCTGGACTTTTCGGGGGTTATTGTTGGTGGACCAACTTTTTTGAAGTGTCTATATATAAAAACGGTGAGTGTACAAATTATTGTAAGAGTTGTATAAACGTTGTACAAACGATTGCCATTTTCAGTTTTGCTCAACTCCATAGTTGCTGTGCCAACTACATGAAAGCTTCTAGTCCAGCACTCTTCTTATGAAATTTGTGCAGTATTATTATGATTATATTACTTGTTTTGGCTGCCATTTCGTCTGGACGACTTATTAATTTCTATTCAAATATTATCATATTTAATACTGCAAAAAATTTCATAAATAAAGTGCTGGTGAAGAGTGTATTCATGCTCCAAAATATTTCATAAATAAAGTGCTGGTGAAGAGTGTATTCATGCTCCAAACATCGCTTATCAAGTAACATCTAGCCAGTTTATATTTCTGAGATCTCAGAGGACTCAGAGCGCTCAGAAATATAAACAGGGTTCCTCTCAAAAATTCCTCATTTTTCCCCTTACAAACTGAGACTGAAATTTTTTGGATTCGCTTGCTCAATTATTTTTGTCGCAGTAAATTACATAAGAAGAAAAGAAAAAGGGAGTTGTTTTGACTTCTATGTGAGGAATGTTGTTTATATTTTACTCTCCTGCTCTGTCAAAAAATTGAGGAAAATACTGAGGCGCTCAAGAAATATAAACTGGCCAATCGTGTTTTATTGACCTGGAGCCTAGTAAAGATCTTTTATCTATTCTGTTTATTAATTTGTTTAGTAGTATAGAAAAAAGCGAAAATACGGAAAATAGCGTAGTTTTGTTCGAAAAAAGTCAGACGCGGAGAATTATCGTGTAATCGGGGACTTAGTGAAAGGTGGACATATGTAGTATGTAAGGTAGATTTTATATGTAAAAGAAAGAGAAAAGGGATTTCACCCAAAGTCCCCCGATGCGCCATTTTTAATAATAATTCTTGGCTTTAACATTAAGGATTCTTTTTTGTACGAGTGAGAGATGTAAGGAGTTTGATTGCGTGAAATAAGGATGGGTATATTAAACTAAAAGGACTTATTTTGTAGAATGTGTACACGTTTTTCATAAAAATCACATTAAGTAAGAATATAATATAGACATGCTCTAAGATTAGCCCTATTTGAACAAAGATCACGCAACCTAGTGGTGAGCTTCGATCGGTCGCATCGCTTGTTAATAAAGCTACTAAAATATTTGTCCCATTACCGATCGCTCCTTAGTAATACCATTGTATATATATTTTAATAGTACTACCATGAAGAGGAACGGTCGGCCTGGCATCTATAGAGGCGAGCCGGAACTATAGGTGTGGCGAATTGAAGCGATGAGAATGACAGGATAATTAAAAAAGAGGAATAAAATATAAGGTTAAAGAAGTAACAGAAGATAGAGAACATCGTATACAAAATTTATGGGAGTCCAGGAGAGACAAGAAAAACATTAATTTTGTGCGTTGTTTTCTATTGATTTTCTATAATAAGGTTGTATTGTTTCAAAATTGAGATAATATTGGTCTTTTTTTGTTTGGTTGTGTGAGTGATTGTAGTAAATTGGGATAATAGAAATTTTATGATAAGAACATCTATTATTACAGTCGCACTAAAAACAAATGTTTTAATGAAATTAAAAGCAAGTAATGTTTTACATTTTTGTAGGTAGGTATTTTCTTTAAAACTGAGGTAGGTAAATTCTTTATATTTATGAATCATAAATATATATAGTGGGCGATAACAATACTTATAGAGTAAAAGTATGTTATTTCTTAAAACTTATTATTTATTTGAAAACATTTTTGAAAAAGTATGACAAAAAAAAGTTACATCGGGAGGAGGGTCCATTTCCTATCGCTTTAGTGGGACGGTTAATTAAAAAAAGACTTATAATCGAAAATAAATTATTAAAAAATACCGTCAGGACTTACAATGTTTGTTGTTTTTGTGAATATTTTATTTTCAATAACTTTCAAAGTTAAATTTGTGAAAAAAATAAAATTGTTTTTTGGATCAATCCTACTTTTTTTTCAAAATTTTATCTTGATAAGTATTCTTTTTTAAAATTTGTAATAGTAGATCAAACAAACTTTAGTACCCGAACAAAATTTAATCATAATCATAGCAGTAGTTTTTGTGAAAAAAGGGTTTTGCTAAACAGTTAAAAAAAAATGTAAATAATTTTTTTGGTACAAATTTGTGGAATATTTTAAGGCACGCATTTGATGACAATCTTTAAGATCCGTTGAGAACCTTTGAGGTTGAGGATTTATTAGTGAAACCATTTTATTGATTTTCAATGAAAAATCATTTCGTAAATGTCATTTTACCTGCTTAGTGTCATTCTGATTAAACTAATCCTTATATATTGCTAGACATTATTTTAGAAGATTGTAGGAAGAACAAATGTGTGGTATATTATTTTTCTTATCTCTGAAGTTTTTCATCAACTCTTGCAATTTGAAAAGCTAAAATTGATTCAAGTGAGGCTTCAAACTAGCCTTAATTTTAAAATCTCTCCACTTAACGGAGTTCTAAAAAATTTAAATTTTTATTAAATACTAGAATCTATAATAGTTATCATTTTGTAAGATTTTAGGTTTTGATATTCACGACCCAAAAAGTTAAAGATAAAAAAACCTCTAAAAACTCAGCCAAAAAAAATTGTTTTAAAGAAATTTTGAAATTTTGTCGTGATCAAAAATTCCTTATACACGGGTAATTTTTTTTCTATATGCTTTCCGTGGATGTATATTTTAATTGTATCATACGATCCATTAGCTAAAAGCATGTCATTTCTCAAAGAGCTTCTTTTCTATTTTCATTTTTGAAATACTCATATCTTCTAAACGGGTTTTCTTAGAATTAAATGTTTCTTCTTCATAATTTCATATCCGTGAATGAACATTTTACTTATTTTCTCAGTCTAGTCTGTCATTGCCATGATACTAACAGCTGACGCACCTATCTCGCTTATATCCCCTATTGTTGTCAGAATAAAAATAATACTCTCCTCTCTGCCTAACTGCTTGCTTTCAATCTCTTTTGTACCCTTATCCGTAGTGTAAAAGTCAATTCGGTGTGATTAACAGCGCCGCTCTCGATGCGAACCAGAAGCTTAAATTGCTGTTCCATGGTAGTACTATAATAATATATGTATATACAATGGTAATACCATGATGGTAAAGTGAATTTTAATGCTTTCCTCAACCTCAATGTTGAGCAGAAAATAAGGCGAGTAAACAAAATGTTTACAGCTTATCTTGAATGAAGAAGAGAAACTCTTTCCAAATGCCCTAATTGCAAAGTATGATGTACAGTAAATGTATAACTTAATCTAAAGCAATTACAATTCTAAAACCCCACCTTAACTGCATTGAATCTATTTTTGTGGCTTTCCTGACATTTATCATATAAAATTAGAATTAAATATGCTTCATTTATCAAATTTTACTTGAAATCCGTTGCATTGTAGTGCGATCAAAAACAAACTCGTTTGATTGAATGTGATGAAATAAGTTCTTGTAGCGTCGCGAAATATGACGATTGCGAAGTCCAATAAATAAATGAAGAACTAAATCCAGAGCAATTAAAATTTTTAACTCCCACCTAAATTGCGTTGAATCTATTTTTGTAATACTCCCCAAATTTATTCCATAAAATTAGGGTTAGTAAGCTTCATTTATCAAATTTTCTCTGAAATCCGTTGCATTGTAGTGCGATAAAAAACAAACTCGTTCTTTTTTTGCTGAAAAATATGTTTTTGGAGTTAACTCAGGTTTAACATTGAGGCTACTTGCACTGAATAACGGGCCATTAGTATGTCAAAAAGGAATATAAAAATAAGGTCCCCCACAAAAAGCACAGGGGTTTTGGTTTCCAAGCGACAGGATTAAAAAATGACTACCAAGTTTAATTTCATCCCTAATGTGTGACAAAAAGTGCACGGGATTCGGTTTCCTGACCGGACTTTAAAGTGTGTACTAAAATTGAAAAAAAAAAAATCATGTAACTTTGGGCTGAGCTGTATTTTTTGTGGCATGTAGGAAGTACCTATATTTTAGAAATATTTCTTGTAAAAAAAAGTGAAATTATTTTGATCAGAAGCTTATATTACATTATGTTGCTTGGTATTTTAATTTTTAATTTATGAATGTGATTTGGAAATATCAAAACTAGGAAAGAAAAGAGCAAAACTTGACGTGAACTAATGCCTTGCGTATATCAAAAAAGTGTCGTGGAGTGCCGCGCAGTTTCGCTGACGTGCAGTTCCGTCAAGTGAGTTCTTACCTTAAAAGTAAGTATATTCAGACCGAATACAGATGACTTTGAATGCACTGGGTAGAAATTCCATCCGCAACTCATTTATCTGATTGTGCCCTTTAACACGATAAAACACGTTGCTGGAGATTTTTTTAACATTTTCTTTTAATGTCCTACAAAATCTCTTGTATCTTTCAAACGAGGAAATAAAAACTAGGCAATTCAGAGATTTCCTTAAATTCTATTGGTTGAAAAAACTCTTCAAATCCTCCTGCAATTCTCACCAAGGAACAAAAAGTTACTAGGAACTCAGTTGCCTTGAGTGATAGGTGACATTCAGTGATACAATTATTGGGGTAATTAATTATGTTGCTTTTCCTTTAACGGAAATAATGTCTGGAATAATAATTTAATTGAACATAAATAGAAGACTCCACCACAATGAACAAAGTTACTTTTATCAGCTTTTATTGAATCGTTTTTGTTTTATAGGAAAAGTGAAGAGGAGTGACCATATATGTACATCACTTCACAGTTTCACTTTTCACAAATAGATAATCAGACGCCTGCTGCTATATTAAGGATTTATGACATAAGTTTCATTTGCCGTAATTTATAATTTTTTGACATTATATACACATTACAAATTCATTTCAATTCAATTTAATTTAATTAAATTTAAAAATTATTTTTAAGGTTTCAAATGACGTTGGTTCCTTTATTCAAATGATTGGACCCCATCCAAAAATGTTTGCAGGAATGAGTGATCGTGTGGACGAGCTAGTGAATTGTGTTACTTCAAAAGTTCCTGTTTAAGCAAAAACAAAATATAAAATCGATTTGTAGTTTATACATTTTTCAATTGTCTTATGCATTTTAATTTTTCATTTAAGAATAACGTTAAACCAGTTGTTATTACATCTCAGAAATAGTTTGAAACTTCCCCCATAAGGTGTTTGTTGTATTAATATCCATGATTTGTATTTTTATTAACGACAAAATAAAATAAATGTCTTTCCCTTAAAAGACCCATTGTCAAAAATAGTTTCGTTATTAAAAAAAAAAAAACATCCTTAACCTAATTGAATGGCCAATTTCGAAAAGGTCACATCTCAGAGAATTAATTATTTTCAAAAGCCTAATTTAAAATTAAAAAAAAAAAATACTTTTGAGTTATATGACAATTACAGTAAATATACTAAAGATGACCTTTTTTCGAGCATAATATGTAGGTGTAGGAAAGCATTATAAATACTTTGATATGAAAAAATTGATTTTTGAACAAATTTGAGATGTGACCTTTTCGAAATTGGTGATTCAATTATAATCTCTTAATACTGATAACCAAGGAAAAACAAAAGCCATTTATTTAATAAAGAGAATATTAACATAACATAACATTCAATTATAGTAGCATTTAACTACAAATTGCTTTTTAAAGTTCTCAAGTAACAAAATCTACGGTTGTCTCTTAAAAGCGCTTTGAAAGAGCTAAAGAACCTCTTCTTGAGCAGAAACGAGTTGAACCATTGTATATAAACTTTATAAAATTTATATACAATGGTGTAACTTTATACATGCATTCTCTTTTACGTTCTTGGGAATTTTGGATTTGACAACGCCATTCATTACACCATTTATTTGTTCAACAGTTTAAGCATAGAGTACCTATACTATCTAGAGAACCAACTGGTCCTCCCTTGCCTAAACACCCGCAAAATTAATTTGACACATTAGGACAAAATTCTCTTAAATTCTCTGTCTCTGAATACGTGTGTAGATACAAATACAAAATGGCGTCAGTAGTTCAGAAAGGTCAGGTTTTTTTTCTGTTTGTATATCAAAATACCAAACATTGAGTACCTATTTTATCTAGAGAACCGACAACTTCTCTTTCACCCTACAAACTACACTGAGAGGATTTCCTCCACATGGCTAAGCATGTGGTAGCTGCCCAATGCATTTTAAATGGAACCACACCAATACAATGATAACTTAATGGATTTTGGCTCATTAGACTGAAAACAACAAAAAATTGAATTAAAAACGTCAAATTTAGAGCTATCCACAATTCACACGTATTCACGGACGGGGAATTTAAGAAAGGTTTCTCTTAATGTGCTCAAATAAAATTTGCGGGTGTTTCAGGCAAGAGGGGGATGAGTCGGTTCTCTAGATAGTATAGATACTCTATGATACTAAAAAAGAAGAAGTAAAGGAACTGGTATATCATGGAAAAAGTGAAATAGATATTTATCAAAATGGTGTGAGTTACACAAACATAAATGCATTGACACAAAAAAAAGTGAAATAATTATCAATATAGTGAATACTTTGCAATGCTTTATTTAACAAAAATACAAAAGAACATGTGGCACTGTATAAAATCTTGTAAAAACTCCTGAAATACTGTGTATAAATTTTTCATTTAACTGGTAAGTCTTGTCGCATATTCTACTGCATAAAATAATGTAAAGTGATTTTTTTATTGTAGCGTACTTTTTAAACTGACAAACATTTCTTGACGAAGATACAAAACTAACATAATAGATAGGGACAACAGCAAAAAGCTCTTTAACAATATTTTATTTAAAGCGTTAAAAATAACTGCACTACGGCCGCTAAAAAGATTTAAGCGCCTTGCTATCACCAACAATAACCAGTTCGACTCTGTAAAAGAATTTCTAATTTTACAGATGACTCTCAACATAATCAATGAATTTAAATATATATTTATATCCAATCAATTTGCATTTTTTAAAGCAAATTGCCTTTAAATATCAATGTTAAAGTATTCTACGATAATTTATTTACATTTAAGTTAAGACGACGCATGATGCCTCAGACGTGCGCACATTAGATAATTGCTGTGTCATTAATTCATGGCATAAACCTGTACCCACAGGTAACGGGATGTATTGCCTTTCATTCAACGACACCGGATACTCGAGCTGCTAGTAGATTGGCTGGTTTACGCAGTCAGCATATTTCAATATGATGACCCTGAAATCGCCACCGTGCAACAGTGCATCGTAGGCTAAGTAAATTCATTCTTATTGTGACGACCATCGCGTGCGGTTGATTTAAATAAAGATTTATTAATTCTAAAAGAATTATATATTGTTTTCTCTTAGTAAGTCGAACAGTTTGGCCAGCCCTTACGGGCTGGCGTTCGCATTTTTTTTTAGGATTTCTCTCCTGAGAATCCTTAACTGGCGCTAGATTAGGGACATGTTCAAAACATCGAATCCTTTCACCCGTGCGGATTGTGGTGTCCTTTCATATAGGACAGGAAGTTAATACACTCTTTTGAGTGCGAGGTACTGTACCCATGGGAACACAGTTATTCTTTTAACTCTCCGGCAACAAATACTTCATACCTATGGTTACACGAAGTCACCGTCGATGAAAGAATTCGATGGTGAAGTAGTTCGTGCCACGAGTAGTTCGCTTGCAAATATAAACGCTTGCGACTAAAAGGTAAAAAACACGACACTTCCAGAGCCTGTCTCTGGTAGTGAATAAGAATTATAACCCTCGTTCGTTTTTTTTAGATACTAGGCGTATCTGCCTTAACTGAAAAATGCTTTGGACGTGAGTTCCGAAAATAAGCAAAAAAATTAACAAGTTTAATAAAGCATATTGAAGTGGGAAGTAAAAAATGGTTGAATAAAGAAAAAACCAATAGTACAAGATTCCTACATACAAAAAGTGAACCAACTTGTAGTAAAAAAAAAACTGTGAAAACAAAAAGAGAAACTAATTATAATAACTTCTTTAAGAAAAAATTATAAAAATATCTATACATATAGTAGTGATGATTACAAGCAAGTTATATTAAAAAAGAAGTTAAGAAAGTCTTTTAAATAAAAAAGTTTTTGAGTAAACTACTAATAATAGTGACTAATATAAAAAAAAGGAAAATTAATTGTATTGAAAAAATTTCTTTATTATAATTAAAAAAAAAAATGTTTAGTGTTGAAAAATTTCTTGATTATAATTCCTTAAAGAAAAAATTTTAGTGTTGAAAAATTTCTTGATTGTAATATTTTAATATTTTTGAAAAAAAAGGAAAGATTAATTGTGTTAAAAAAAATTTCTTGATTATAATTCTAAAAAAAAAGAATTTCTTAAGTGTAGACAAAATTTCTTGATTATAGTTCTTTAAAGAAAAATTTTTTTTATGTGTTGAAAAATTTCTTGATTGTAATATTAAAAAAAATAGAAAATAATTATAAGTTTAAGAAAAAAATCAAATAAAAAGAATAAAAAGGTGCAGTGCGTAGTGTAGTGGTGTAGTGCTTGAAAAGATTTAATCCTATCGGAAACATAAAACAGGTGAGAAGTTCAGTTTTCCTTTTGGATTTTGATAATATCTTAGAATAAAGAACAACTCTTAGAAAGGTATTATTTCCCCAAGATGTACAGTCTTATTAAGAAATATACCACCACTTGCGAGGTATGTAAAATCAGCAAATATGATTGGCACCCCGTTAGCCCTGAACTTCAAGCAACGCCTATCCCTTCATACCCTTGCGTAATCTTGCACTTAGACATCGTGGAAATCCAAAACGAGAAATTTATAAGTTGTATAGATAAATTCTCGAAATTTTGCAAGTTATTCCACATCAAAAATAGATCAGTCCTTCACCTAAGGGACAAAATAACAAAAATTTTGCATTATTTTACAGTTCCGAGAATTTTGGTAACCGATAACGAAAGAAGCTTCTTAAGCCCTATACTACTCAATTTAATAAGCATGCTGGGAATAAAACTGTACCGCACCCCTGTACATCGTAGTGAGGTGAATGGATAAGTAGAGAGATTCCATTCCACCATTTTAGAAATTTTTAGATGCCTCAAAGTTAAGTACAAGGGTCTTCGACTCAAGGAGCTAATAAATATAGCTGTGAATAGATATAACAACTCTATTCATTCAGTTACCGCTAAAAAACCATCTGATATATTTTTTAATAGATATCAAAGATTTAACTACCAAAATTTAGTTGATTTGCGGAACAAGGTAAATAGGGAGCTAAAGGGTGAAATCATGAGTAAGCAAAGAACCACCAATAGTAGACGAAATGAAAACGATCGAAGCCAAAAAACTACAAAAATGGCGACATCGTCTACGCAAAAATTAAAGGCATACAGGTAAAAAACAAGCCGATATATCATAAAGAAATTATCGGAAAAAATAATAGGGTGACGATTACCACAACCAGTGGTGGAAAAATATATAAGACACATTTAAAAAATATTTAAAATTAAAAAAAAGGAATATGAACACCTAATTGCACATGCACACCTAATTGCACACGCACTACTAACACGCAACAAGCACAAGCACAATGAAACATATGGCATCATTGGAACTTGTCTATCGATAAGCAACACCACAGTTTGCAGTGAAAAATCTCTTGAGAAAATTCCAGAGGACGACTACATAACCAGACTGTTAAAATGAGGTCTGGCCAATTGTGTCTATCGTTCAAATATGAAAGAAGTAATTAAACCATCAATGAGAATACCATCTTTCTGACCAATTTCAAAGGCGAAATAAAATCTAGTAGATTTTCAAGATCTCTTGAAGGCACATTTATTGTCCAAATCCAACACGAAACGATTCATCTGAAAAACAGGACATTTCAAAGCCTCACCCAAACGTCTATGCAAGCGCTTCCTCCAATACTATCGAATATTACTCATTAAAGTAATGAACTAGATCTAGGACTGGTCCAGGCTATTGGAATGGAAAATATCGAGCGTCTGACTAGACTCGATGAGAGATTCGATATCTCTCTTGTTATGGAAGCTACAATTCTCAACTTGATCATTTTCGATGTTTCTTACCTATGTCGGAAAATACATGTGAAATTCAATATACCACCAATATATGCTCCAAGGAATTGGGTACTCGATCCAGTCCAACGGGACCCATCATCACAAACCCTACCTCCAAATTCTGACGTCACATTTCATCTATGAGACGAAGATCTTTGAAGGGGAGGAGTTATGACGACGAATGATGCCTCGGACATGCGCACATTAGATAATTGATGTGTCATCAATTCATGGCAAAAAACTGTTCCCACAGGTAACGGGATACATTGCCTTTTATTCTGGCTGGTCATTGACCAGTAGTGCGCGGCCAGCATATTTCAATATGATGACCCTGAAATCACCACCGTACAACGGTGCATTGTAGGCTAAGTAAATTCATTCTTACTGTGACAACCAATGCGGTTGATTTAAATAAAGATTTATGAATTCCAAAAAAAATTATATATTGTTTTCTCATAGAAAGTCGAACAGTTAGGCCAGCGCTTATGGCCTGGCGATCGCGTTTTTCTTACGATTTCTCTCCTGAGAATCCTCAACTTTTCTTATTATTATTATTATTATTATTATTATTATTATTATTATTATTATTATTATTATTATTATTATTATTATTATTATTATTATTATTATTATTATTATTATTATTATTATTATTATTATTATTATTATTACATTACATTGATTTGTATTGGCTCCCCTAAGGGTTACAAGTCTCCCGCTTCCTTACTCTGCTCCCTCTCCACCCCTCTCTATCATCTTATCTTTTCTCACTGCCTCTAGTTCCTTTATCCACTCTTCTCCCTTCCCCGTTTCGTCCATTATTTCCCCTAATCCTTTCCCCTATTGATTTTCTTTCATCTCCGACAGATCTGCATCTTTCTAATACATGCTCCCATGTCTCTTGTTCACCCTCACATATTCTGCACATTCTCTCCTCTTCGCGTTTCCAATACCATCTTTCCCTCACCTCATTCCCTAGCCTGACTCTTGCAATTCTCCTTGTTCTTTCTGTCTTCCAACCCGCTGTTAAATATTGTGGAATCCCTTCTGTCATTATTTCTTTATACCACCTGTTGTAACTGGATTCTCTTATTCTTTCCCTTCTTTCCTTCTCTTGCTCTCCCCAGTCTTCTCTTTCTATTGCTTCGTGTCCATTCATACTGTCTTCTCTTCCCTTTATTTTTTCTCTCCCTTGTTCCCATCGTGACCCTCTTCCCCGTTCATCTCTCTGTCTCTCTTTCATCTCCTCTAAACATTCCTTTGCTATGTCACTTCCTTTTCCATCTGTTAATTTCTGTTCATAATTCCATGCCCTTTTCCGTGCTCTAATCATTATCTTATCTCGTTTTGTTTCCTCTCTTACCATGTACCCTGGAGTTTGCCATTCTACCCCTAGCGTCCACTTGAGGTACCTCTCTTGCACCCTTTCCATTTCTTGTCTCTCCTCCCATCCCCATACTTCCGCCCCATATCCCATCACCGTCCACACCAGAGTGTCAAAAAGCCACATCTTCCTCTCCCAATCCTTCTCAAATTTCCTCCTTCCAATCCCCCATGCCTCCTTCATGACCACTGCTGCCTTTTTTATTCTGTCCTTTATATGTGCTTCCTGCCCTCCATTCTTTTTGAACACATACCCCAGGTATTTAAATTCTTTTACTTCTTCGATCTTCTTTCCCCTCCATCTCCAGTCTACTGTTGTGTTCCTCCCTCCTCCCTTCCTGAACCTCATCACTTTCGTCTTTCCCACATTTACTTCCAGTCTTTTCCTCTCAAAGTACTTCTCCAGTCTTCTTATCATGCTTTGCATCTCCTCTTCATTTTTCGCCATTACCACCACATCGTCTGCGTATGCCAGCGAGCAAATTCTTTTTCCTCTCACTTTTACCCCTCCCCAGCTCCCTTTACCCAGTTCATCCTCTATATCCGCCGTCAACAAGTTAAACAGTATTGGGCTCATCGGGCACCCCTGTCTTACCCCCTTTCCCGTCCAAAATGTTTCCCCCATCACTCCTGCCGATTTCACTCTACTCGTTGTTTCTTCGTAGACCTCCCCTACTCTTTTCCTGAGCCCTTCTCTCACTCCTCTTTCCTCCAACGCCTCCATCATAATTTTCCTGTCTACTGAGTCAAACGCAGCTTTTAAATCTATAAACAGTGCCACTAGCTTGCCCCTCTCCTCTGCAACCTCTTTGTTCACCAAATAGTTCAGCACATATACGTTGTCTATCGTTCCTACTCCTCTTCTGAAACCCGTTTGATTTGGTGGTATCATCCCTTTCTCCTCCGCTTCTTCTTCTAACCTCTTCGCTAAAACCGTCGTATATATTTTATACAGCGATGGCATGAGTGTTACTCCTCTGTATTCTTCTACCTTTGTTCCTACACCTTTCTTTATTATCGGGGCAATTACTCCCTCTTTCCACCCCTCTGGCCATCCATCTCCTCTCCACACCTTCCTGCAGATGCCCCATGCTACCTCTATAGCTTGTTCTCCTCCATATCTCCACGCTTCATTAGGTATACCGTCTGTTCCCATTGCTTTTCCTTCTTTGAGTCTTCTAACCACCTTTCTGATCTCCTCCTTACTAATTTCGTCTCATCTTCCGCTCTTCTCGTTACCTGTTCTCCCATTCTCACTCTTTCTTCCACCCCTCCAATTAGACTCATAAAATATTTTTTCCATTCCTCTTCTTCAATCCCTTCCCCCATCGTCTTTCTCTTCTTTCTATCTCTATTTATTATTTCCCACACTTTGTTTTCGGTATTGGCCTCTGCAATTTCTCTTATCATCTCATCCTGCTCCTCTCTTTTCTTTCTCTCAATCATCGCTTGATATTCTCTTTTTCGCTCCCTGTATTTTTCCTTCGTCCCGATACTCTTCCTCCACCTCCTTAACTCCTTTCTTACTTCTTCTTTTTTCTCCCTACATTCTTCATCCCACCATCCTCTCCTTTTCTGTTTCCTTTGCCTTCCCCCTACCTCCTCACTTTGTTCAATCTCTCTCTTAATCATCTCCCCTATCTGATTTTCTGAATCCTCTGCTCCCTCTTCCAAGCTCACTCTTCGCATTCTTCTCTCGAATTCCCGTTTCATCTCCTCCGACCATCTTCCCGTTTTTATTCTTTTTACTTCCTTTGCTTTATCCCTCTTTCTCCTTCTTCCTGTCTTTATAGTGATCACCAATGGGTGATGATCTGACTCTTCTCTATCTGTTACTTCCATCCTTTCTATTCCTCTTCTCGTCCTTTCGTCACCTAGTACATAATCAATTACTGTCTCCCCTCTGCCTCCTGTATACGTGAACTCTCCCTCCTCATCAACCTCTATATTCCCGTTAAAAATTTCCCACCCTAATTCTCCTATCACCTGCGTTAGTTTCTTACCTTCGGTGTTCACTTTTTTATCTTTCGATCTCCTCCCTCTCTCTTCGTCTCCTATACCCCTCACTCTCCCACCCTCCAATCCTGTTCTCGCGTTGAAGTCCCCCCCTATTATTACTCTTTCTTCATCTGACTGCCTCTCCATCCATCTTCTTAAGCTTTCCAACTTCTTGTCTATGTCACCATTTACATACGTTGCTACTATAACCCATTCATCAGTACCTGCTTTCACTTTCCTGCTCATTAATCCTTCTTCCTGTTCCTGAATCTCATCACCCTCTATCGCCATTTCTTCTCTAACTCCCATTATCATCCCCCCATTGCTCTTCCCTTCTTGTTCTTCTTTTTTGCTCCCTGTCTTGTCCATTTATACCCCTTTGGCAGTTGTGTTTTCCATTTTTCCCAATTCTTTTCCTCTACCCACGTTTCCATCATCACTATAACTTCCCATTCTTTGATCCCTTCCCAGAACTCTTTTTCTTTATTCGCTAACCCCGCAACATTCCAGAAGCCTATCTTCCATCTATCCCCTGACTCTTTTCTACTTGATTTATCTCCTTCTTCTTGTTCCCTTATCCGTTTTTTGACTCTGAATTCTCTTCTATTCCTCCTTCCCCTTCTTGTTTTTCAATATTCCTACTTTCACTCTGCATTTGTTTCTCCTGTTCTCCCTCTTTAGCTATTGTTTCCCTTATGACCTCCCTTTTTTCATCCCAAACCCATGTCTCCCCATTTACTATCAGCTTCCCATATCTTATTATGACCTGCTTCCCTTTTCTCTTTTCTTCTTCTGCTCGATCCCTTATCAGCCACTGCATTCTTCGTTCTTTCCACGTTAAGTCCTCTTCAACTCTTTCCCTTCTTCCTCTTAGGTTGGCTTTCTTCCTCATCACCTCTGTTTTACCGTCTAGAGTTACCATTTTTACTTTTATCATACCTTCTTTCCCGTCTGCACCTCTCCTTCCGACCTCCCTTGCTTCCCCTATCCTTGCTTGGACTCCTCTCCTATCCTTTCGAATATTCTTTTTACCGTGTCTTTTATTGTGCCTCGTATCTGCACGTTTTTGATCATTATATTCCTCCTTCGTTTTTCTTTTTCTTGTCTTTCTATCCTTGCTTCCATCTCGTTCATCCTCTCCGCTAGGTTTTCTTTCCCATCTCCACCACATATTATGCTTGTTCTTTCTTCAATTTCCGCTCTACTATTTTTTTATTCTCTCCTCTATCTCCCGTGTGCCTTGTGCTTTCATCTCTAATTCTTCTATCCTTCTTGCTAGCCCTCTTACTTCAACTTTCAGTTCTTCTCTCTCCTTTTCCCCTCTTCTTATTTCTTCTCTCATCTTTCCCAGTTCTTCTTTCATCTCCATTCTCAACTCTTTCACCTCTTGCTTCACCTCTTGCATCTCCCGTTTGAATTCAGATTTCATCTCCTTCAATATCCTCTCTACTTTCGACTCCTCTTGTTCCTTTTTCTGCGGCGATCGTGGGATTTTCTTGCTGGCTTGGAATACCTCGATTCCTTCCTCATTCTCTTGCTCAACTCCGTTCACCTGCTCTCTCTTCCTCTTCCATAAGTCACTAATATCTCCCATCGATCCCGTGTTCATATTCCTCGACAATCTTTCGAGATTTGTAGGTCTTCCTCTCCTCTTCATTTCTTCCTCACTACACTCTCCTCTTTTGTCCGCCATGCTCTCTTATCTAATTTATTTTTATTATATTATATTATATTATTTTATTTTATTTATTAGAATTATTTTATTTTATTTTATTTTATTTTATATTTATTTATTTATCCAATTTTATGTATTAATTTATTAATTTTATTTTATTTTATTTTATTTATTTTATTTTATATTATATTATATTATTTATTTTATTTTATTTTATTTTATTTTATTTTATTTTATTTTATTTTATTTTATTTTATTTTATTTTATTTTATTTTATTTTATTTTATTTTATTTTATTTTATTTTATTTTATTTAATTTAATTTTATTTTATTTATTTTATTTTATTTTATTTTATTTTATTTTATTTTATTTTATTTTATTTTATTTTATT